>OV277697.1:10017500-10617500 GCA_922987775.1 Agonopterix subpropinquella | reverse complement strand
TTTTTTTTGTAGGATCTTTTTCCAACTCCTACTAAATCCTACAAAATTTTCAAAAAGATTCATCACGTACTTTCCGAGTTCCAGGGTGGCACCTCACACCAGATGCATCTGGTGTGAGGTGCCACCTTTATGTTCATGTAACTTCTTTATACTTTTGCTACAAATTCCAGAATTGGGCCTACAAAATCTACAAATTTCCTACAAAATGGGCATATAATCCATTTTTCCATAGCAAATGTGGCACCTCAATCGATACGCACATTTTTATTTTGATAGCCCGGTACCGAGTCGCGACCCGGCTATTGGGAAACGCTGCACTAGAGGGTCACATGCGGCGCACCTGTGCTTTTATATTGCGGCACGGCAACCGGTACCGGCAATGAACAGCCAGTACAATTACTATTTTTTTTCAAATATGTCCAATGTACTTACATCCACGCCAAGTTTACAATTGTATTATATTACGAGCTTTTACCCGCGACTTCGTCCGCATAAATTATATACCAGATTTTAAGTTAGATGATAAGCTATCAAACAAAAAAAGTGTCATTAAAATCGGTTCAGTAGTTTTTGCGTGATACTCGAACAAACAAACACCCAAACAAACAAACGAACAAACAAACAAACAAACAAACAGACAGACAAAAAATCCAAAAATTGGTGATTTGGAATCAGGGACATCTAAAAATCATATCGTAATCTTTTTTTTGTAAATATCTTCAATGTACAGACACACTTCTGTTACAGTTTTATAATAGTTTAGATATCTATGTACCTAGTTAATTCTAGTTAATTTACGTGCTATGAGGCGATATTAAGAGCTTCCTATTCGTGTTTTAGCTCTTAGTCTATAACATTTCAACCAACCTAACTACCTACAATAATAAAGTTTAACTTCCCCAGGTGCGCGTTTTTATCGGTATCATCGGCGGTACAGCCTTCGCGATGTTCGAGGGGGCGGTGATAGCCATAGTGCGGGAGCAGCGCGCGGACTACGGGCTGCAGCGGGTGTACGGCAGCATCGGCGGCATGATCTCCTCCCCGCTCTCCGGTCTGCTCATCGACTACGCTAGCAGGGGGAAGGGATACACTGATTTTAGGTAAATACGAGCAACTTTTTACCTAACCCCCTCTATCGCCCTCCACTTACCCGGCAGTTACCTAAGAAGAAGCCTTTGGTTCAATTTCTTTGGTTTCGCATGTGCTGACACGTCATCTTGTCAATTTCAATTTTTGTATGCAGTGTCCGGGCTGTGCTGAAGCTACAAGGTTTTTTTCATTATGGAAACCAGACAATGACAATGATTAGATTCAAGTCGGTCACATTTTAATGCCCCGGGCGGCACTTTACTAGGGGCAGCAAATTCGGGAAAAATATTGATTGATTGGTTGAACCAATTCGTAGAGTAGGTAGAGAAAAGTCGAGCTCGCTTTGCTCACCCTAAGTTTCTGTTTTAATTACTGTACCTACCTACACATAATCCTAAAGAGTTCTGAGCACAGCTAAGACGTAGTGCTAACGATTTTGCTTCACTGCATCCGATTCGTATTGAGATATGAAAAGTCGAGCTCGCTACGCTATTTTTGCATAGATAGACCAAAAGTTTTCCGACTACAACCCGAATCGAAATTTCGAGCTGACTCCGCAATTTTTTGTATAAAATGTTGATTTATAAGGGAGCGGCACAATCGGTTTGTGTTCCGGGCGACAGAAAGCCACGCTACGTCACTAGGTTTACGTCACTCAACAAGGATGCTCTCTTGCACGTGTAGTGAAAATTTATATAGTGTTCGCGACATCGAGCTACCGGATTCGCGCGTCGACGCGGGCCGCTACGGTTTTTCCTCGCGAGTTCAGACACCCAACGTGATCAGTGCAAATTCCAATTAGATTATTGTTTTTTTAGTGTTTATTTGTAGATTATTGCTTGTGGAATGCACTGGTCATGTTGGGGGTAACGTATTTGTACAGTTCGTTATAGTTTTGTATAGTTTTTTCACGTGTTTAGAGTCGTAGTTTTAAGTTTTCTTTATTATAGTTTTTTGATATTGTTTTATAAGTTATAGGTATAGTTATAGGTTTTCCTAATAAAATTGATCGTTTCTCATAGTTAGAATAGGTTAGAATAAGTTTTTGCATTGTTTAGAGTTGTTTTTTAGGCGTTTTATTTCTGATATTTTCATACCCTTATTTCTCAAGATAGGTGATGGGTGGATCCTATCTAACAGCTTAGGTACACAATAGTAGATGATCTTTACCTATTTCACACACAACATATAGACTAGAGTAGTTAGATAGAAAAATATAGCAGTTTTAAAGTTCAGTTTACACCTTGCACTTTGACCCCGTATTTTACATAATAGATATATAGATAGAAACATAGAAATAGGTAGGCTAGGTGAGGATAACCCAGGTGCACTTAGTCAGAACCCTAGGTCATAGATAGAGTGCCTAGAATAGTCTAGAAATAGAATAGTTTGGAATAGCGCGGCAAAAATTGCGATATTTTTCCGCTTTTTTTCTGACTAGGAAACCTGGGTATCATACCTAGTATAGATTGTTATATGTTAAAATACGGGTATTTGTAAGCTCTTTCTATAGAACATCGTAGCTTTGAACTACCTCTTATAGTTTTTAAGATATAGCCTAAAATGTCAGAACTTTGTGATGAAAATGTACAACCAATTTGAACAATAAAAGCGGCTCTCCTTACGGTATTGCGCTAGGTAGGACATAGGCGCGCAAAACAGCGCAGAATCAATCAGTCGCAACAAGTCCTCCAGCGCAACATCGGAAGAAAAGCTAGCGAAGAAAACTGAAGAACCTCTTTCATTGAAGAACCCTGCTCCCTGCTCCATCAAGATCAGCTGCCTCAGCCTGCTCTCTGCGGTCTACGATCTGCGTCCCAATCTCACAGTACCGCCGTAATCGGGGCGTCATCCGGCGATAGTTAATAGTTAGTTAAATGTGCTAGACCAGGCGTTTTCATATCGAAGGTGGTCGACCACATTTTTTGGTCCTCCGAGCCGGATCACGTCCTGAGCGTACTGTGAGACCTGGGTGAAGACTGCAAGAGCTGCTGTATAGAAGATGCCGGTGACAAGAAGCATGAAGTCAGCGCCGCGTCAAGCCGGACCCCCGTCCCGTGAGGAGGAGTCCACGTCACGTCCTGCTGCATCCGCGTCGGGCACCCCGTCCGGCTCCGAGCCGACGGCGTCGTCCGCGACGACCACGGAGTCGCGTACGGCAACCACAGCCCCGGATACATCAGCCACGTCGACTGACGCCACCAGGGCGTTGAAGAGCCCCGTTCCAGAGAAGCCTGAACGGACACCGGCACGATCCAGAGCATCGAGTAGAAGACGGGAGCTGGCGGAGGCCCGGCTGGAGCTCGCCAGGGCTCGAGTCGAGTTGGCCGAGGCCAAAGTCAGCGTCCTAGAAGAGGAAACTTCAGACGAAGAGGACTCAATAGATGAAACGGTCCGTGAAGAAAGAACGTCGGAATGGGTCGACAGAAGCACTCTCGCCCTCACGATGGAGCCTCACAACGTGCCTGAACATAGTTCGGAACCACCACCCGCCGTGCCGCCGCCACCACCGCCGCGTGACGACGAGCCCGGGTGCCGCGTGGACGCCGAAGCACGAGGCCCCATTCATAGTCATCCGACGAAGACCTCGGAGGAGAGGCCCTACTGCCTGGGCCTCCCCGGGGGCAACCGCCAACTTGTCGTGTTGCAGGAGCCGCCGCCACGACAGGAGAGACTGATTATAGAAGATAGAAGAGCGGCCCTGGCGCAGGGGCCCTGGAACCATACCACCGGGGAGCCACGCCAGCCTGTAGCGCCGCACCATTCGCCTACGCTACAGGAAATACGGAAGACTATAGAAAATAGAAGATGGGAAACGGCGCAGAGGCCCCCCGGTGGGGACGTCGCCGGAGACCAACACCTTGACGTGCCGCGCCAGCCGCCTACGCGTCAAGATAGCAAGCCGAACGAGTTGGCGATCCAAGAGCTCGCCAGTGCCATCACTCTCGCCGCGCGGTCGGCGGCGCAGCCCGCAATAGCATCGAGGGTTCCTGACCTACCCTTCTTCAGCGGCCAGTCGGCGGAGTGGCTACCATTCAAAATAGCGGTGGAAGAGGCAACAATACAGCTGACGGAGCAAGAAACCATAGCGAGACTGCGGAAGAGCCTGCGCGGGCCGGCGCGGGACGCCGCCCACTGCCTATTTGTGGGCCACACGTCGACGAGAGAGGTAATGCAGCTTCTTGAGGCCAGGTTCGGACGACCCGACGCGCTCGTCATGGCTGAAATGAAGAAACTGAGGGAGCTGCCGCGCCTCACAGAAAATCCGAAGGATGTCTGCGTCTTCGCGTCGCGTGTGGCGAACATCACCGCGACGATAAAGGCGCTGGGGCGGTCGCACTATCTGTACAACCCAGAGATAGTGCGGGCCGTCATAGAAAAGTTCCCGCCTACGCTACGGTTCCGGTACTACGACTTCGCTCCGGAGCAGCCTACCTTCCAGCCTGACTTGGTAACGTTGACCAAATTTTTAGATCTCGCCGCCGAACGGTGCGGTAACTTTGCTCCCCTCGAACATGTGCCGTTCGACCGGCGGGAGCAAACACATCGAGGACCAGCGCGCACCTACCACGCCGGCGCCGACGGACAACGAGCGAAGCCAGAGCCCTGTCCGGTCTGCAAGAAAGGCGAACATAAGGTAAACAATTGTGAAGTGTTCAAGAAAGAAAGTGTGTCGGCGCGCTGGGACATTGCCAAGGAGAAGCGCCTGTGTTTTAAGTGTCTACGTGTTCGCCGCAATCAACACATGTGTAAGGCACGCAAGTGTGAGACGAGCGGGTGTCAACATAGCCACCACCCGCTACTACATAGCACGCCGCAATCGAAGCCGCCGCCCTTCGATCCGCCGCCCGAGCAAGAGGAAATAGTGTCGTCTGCAAGGAACAAGACGAAAACGGCGCTGTTGAAAATAGTTCCTGTCATCGTTAGCGGCCCTAGGTCACAAGTTGAGACCTACGCACTGTTGGACGACGGCTCTACGTGCACCATAGTAGAAAGAGACATCGCTAACAAGGTGGGTGCAACAGGGACAGCATCACCGTTTACGATAGAGGGCGTGGCGGGCGCGCGGATCGACGCAAGCGAGTCGACGCGCGTGCGCGTGAAAATTGGCGGCAAATATAGTATAGAAGAATTCGACGTAAATGCGCGAACGATGGACAAGCTTCATTTATCGCCACAGCGGGTCCCACCGGAGCTCATCTCCGGCCTCGATCACCTCAAAGACATAGCCAAGGAGGTAACATATGAAGGCAAGCCGACGGTGCTCATCGGACAGGACAACTGGCAGCTGTTGTTAACCCACGCCGTGCGACGCGGAGCGGACGATCAACCCGTCGCATCCCTGACCGACCTGGGTTGGGTCCTCCACGGCGTGAGACATCGACCGCGTGAGAGGATTGTTCAACGCATCAGCTACTTGTCAGCACCTCGGCTCGACCCAATAGATGAGATAGATTTTGAACCCGACCCACTGTGCGACGAGCCGCGACGAAGCTACGACGATAGAGAGAAGCGTGCGCTATCGAATTTGGACGAGACTACGCATTCACCGGCGGGAGGAGGCAACGAGAGCATCGAGACCGAACTCCAGAGGCGCCGTGACGACTTCACGCCGCCCAATAGTGACTCCAGTGACCTCCGCCGCCTCGAACATAGAGATGTGAACGACGTCGAGACAGAGCGCCGGGAGCGACGTGATGACTTCACGCCGCCTGATAGTGACCTCCGCCGCTTCGAATATATAGATACAGACGTCGCGACCGACGCGACGCGAGATACGTCGGGCAACAACGAGTCGACGCATCGCCGGTTCATCGGGCCGCCTCTCCTACACCTAACGGAGAGCGAGTGGCCACTACAAAGTGAAGACAGCGAACCAGGTGACGTCGACCATAGTAACGAACGCCTACATGTGCCGAGGCCAACGTGGCGCCTCACCGGAGCCCTACCCGACGTCACACGGTTCTCTAGCTACACACGACTGCTACGAGCGACCGCACCGCCACGATGTACTGCGGCCAACCGACGAACTAAGAAACAAATAGACAGCGATTCGACGTGTAAGAAGATAGAAAATCGTCGCATAGTAGTGCGTAGCCGCTACACCGACGGCTACTGTAGTGAAGAAGACACTCTTCGGGCTTCACGTCAAGTGGCTTTCATAGTTTGTCGAGGAAAGCTGCTCTGGTCGGACCAGGGCACCAACCTGCGCGGCGCGGACATAGAGCTTCGCCGCGCGATCGACGGGGCGACGCAAGAAGAGGCGTCGCTGCGCGCCATCCGGTGGCGCTTCATCCCGCCGAGCGCCCCATTCATGGGGGGCGCATGGGAGCGTATGGTGCGGAGCATCAAAACCGCACTGTACACCACACTCAACGAGCGCGCGCCGAAGGAAGAGGTGCTCGCTACCCTGCTCGTCGAGGCGGAGCACACTGTGAACAGCCGCCCCCTCACACCCGACGGCGACATCAGCGGGCGCAGGGAGTGGCGAGTCAGTCAGCGGCTAGCCGACCACTTCTGGGCGCGCTGGGTGCGCGAGTACCTCCCCGAGCTGCAACACCGGCGGGAGCCCCGCGCCACGGGTGGCGCGATCCAGCTGGCGATCTGGTCCTCATCGCAGACGGGACCCTGCCTCGCAACATCTGGCCGCGAGGCGTCGTGATCGCCGACTTCCCCGGTCCCGACGGCGAGGTACGAGCAGTCGACGTGCGCACCAACAAGGGAGTCCTGCGGCGGCCCACGAAGAAGCTGGTGATCCTGCCCACTGCCAACGAGTCGCCCTGATGATCTACGGGTCTACCTGCCTGCCGCTCACTCGAGAAGTTCCAGCTACGAGAGCTGCGGCGGGAGATAATGTTCGCGACATCGAGCTACCGGATTCGCGCGTCGACGCGGGCCGCTACGGTTTTTCCTCGCGAGTTCAGACACCCAACGTGATCAGTGCAAATTCCAATTAGATTATTGTTTTTTTAGTGTTTATTTGTAGATTATTGCTTGTGGAATGCACTGGTCATGTTGGGGGTAACGTATTTGTACAGTTCGTTATAGTTTTGTATAGTTTTTTCACGTGTTTAGAGTCGTAGTTTTAAGTTTTCTTTATTATAGTTTTTTGATATTGTTTTATAAGTTATAGGTATAGTTATAGGTTTTCCTAATAAAATTGATCGTTTCTCATAGTTAGAATAGGTTAGAATAAGTTTTTGCATTGTTTAGAGTTGTTTTTTAGGCGTTTTATTTCTGATATTTTCATACCCTTATTTCTCAAGATAGGTGATGGGTGGATCCTATCTAACAGCTTAGGTACACAATAGTAGATGATCTTTACCTATTTCACACACAACATATAGACTAGAGTAGTTAGATAGAAAAATATAGCAGTTTTAAAGTTCAGTTTACACCTTGCACTTTGACCCCGTATTTTACATAATAGATATATAGATAGAAACATAGAAATAGGTAGGCTAGGTGAGGATAACCCAGGTGCACTTAGTCAGAACCCTAGGTCATAGATCATCATCAGCCTATCATCGTCCACTGCTGAACATAGGCCTCTCCCAAGGCGCGCCACAAAACTCTATCCTCGGCCTTCCTCATCCAGTCGCTCTCCGCTACTTTTTTTAGGTCGTCTCTCCAGCGGGCAGCAGGGCGTCCGACACTACGCCTACCAGTTCGCGGTCTCCACTCTAGAACTCTGACACCCCACCGGTTGTCAGTTCTTCGGCAGATATGACCAGCCCATTGCCACTTCAGCTTGCTAATTTTCTGAGCTATGTCAACCACTTTAGTTCTCTGACGTATCACTTCATTTCTAATGTGATCTCTCAGAGAAACACCGAGCATAGCTCTCTCCATAGCTCGCTGAGCGACCTTGAATTGATGAACTAGTCCTATCGTCAGGGTCCATGTTTCCGCACCATATGTCATAGATATAGACATAGAGGTCATAGATAGAGTGCCTAGAATAGTCTAGAAATAGAATAGTTTGGAATAGCGCGGCAAAAATTGCGATATTTTTCCGCTTTTTTTCTGACTAGGAAACCTGGGTATCATACCTAGTATAGATTGTTATATGTTAAAATACGGGTATTTGTAAGCTCTTTCTATAGAACATCGTAGCTTTGAACTACCTCTTATAGTTTTTAAGATATAGCCTAAAATGTCAGAACTTTGTGATGAAAATGTACAACCAATTTGAACAATAAAAGCGGCTCTCCTTACGGTATTGCGCTAGGTAGGACATAGGCGCGCAAAACAGCGCAGAATCAATCAGTCGCAACAAGTCCTCCAGCGCAACATCGGAAGAAAAGCTAGCGAAGAAAACTGAAGAACCTCTTTCATTGAAGAACCCTGCTCCCTGCTCCATCAAGATCAGCTGCCTCAGCCTGCTCTCTGCGGTCTACGATCTGCGTCCCACTCTCACAGTACCGCCGTAATCGGGGCGTCATCCGGCGATAGTTAATAGTTAGTTAAATGTGCTAGACCAGGCGTTTTCATATCGAAGGTGGTCGACCACATATAGGTACTACTTATTTTATTTATTTTATTTTCTCAGATTAGGGAAACATACAGCGACTACTTTGATATAATACTTACCTATAAGTCAATATACCTACATACTTCTGTACTGCAAATTTTTTATAAGTATGATGAAGAGTCGAGATCAACAAAGGTCATGTAAAAATCTTAGTTTAATGATGATATTTTTGACGACAAACATCACGATTTTTAATAACAATGTGGAACTTTTAAGTAGTTGAAACATGAATTAGAGTTTCCTCTATATTTACCTTGAATTATACTCTTCATGTCATTGTCACGACATTGAATCGCTAGAATTGAGCAAATGAATATAAATATGAGAATTATTGCGAAAGTGCTTGAATTAGTATGCGGCTGGACATCATAATAACATAAGCGAGTCATGCTGTTTGACATAAAACGAATTTGTTTGTATTGTACGAAAAATATTAGCTTATCAATTTATCATTATCATAGTTAAATTAACAAAAAAAATCTATGCGTCATCGGTTTTATTTTAATTTTTCTTTATTTTATCAAACTATTGGCGAACCGCCCCGACTTTGCAAGGGTAGCACTAAGTTTATATACCTACGCAAATCACGTGGATCAGTCAATCTACAGGGTGAAATTGATTTCATTAGCATCCTTTTATACTAAGAGTCTTCCCATCAAACTGAAAAATTTTCACTAAGGGAAGTAAAGCTGCTAACTAAGTATGAAAATTGCTCATGTCTGCGCTTATGCAGATCTATACTATCTCAGAAACTACCGTAGGAATTTTGATATGGTTTTCATTTATACGGGTTGAAATTGATATCATTAGCATCCGTTTAAACTAAGAGTCTACCCATCAAACTGAACAATTTTCACAGCAAACCATCAGCAAACCGATCGGAGAAAAAAAAATATAAAATTGAGTCGAGTAGGCATTGCAGTTTAATATCCTGGAACATCTTATTATTTTTTTGCTCCGATCGGTTTGCTGATGGTTTGCTGTGAAAATTGTTCAGTTTGATGGGTAGACTCTTAGTTTAAACGGATGCTAATGATATCAATTTCAACCCGTATAAATGAAAACCATATCAAAATTCCTACGGTAGTTTCTGAGATAGTATAGATCTGCATAAGCGCAGACATGAGCAATTTTCATACTTAGTTAGCAGCTTTACTTCCCTTAGTGAAAATTGTTCAGTTTGATGAAACACCCTCTGAAACACCCCCTAAGATATGTAACGCATTTAAGTTAACAGACTACTATACTCCATTTTTATTAAAGACGAAAAAAAGAAGATCACAGAAGCAGAGCTACGAAACCTTTTCAGACCGTGATCATTTTATAAAAAATTCTAAACACTTATGTCAGTGTTTGATGACTGATGAATATAAGAATTAGGGATAGCGAGTGAAACAGCCAATAGTCTGTAGCGCACTGGCATTTATTAGAACTAAAACGCTGTCACCGGGTATACTCACATACTTAGGCACATTTTAGTTCACACTATCGGAGTTGATGGAAAAATAAGAAAAGTCTGTTATGTATGTGCTCACTAGTAGCATAGCGAGGGGGGGCAAATGCCCCGGGCACCGGGCGGCACTTTACCAGAGGTGGCAAAAATATTAATTGATTGAGCTCTGACTGAACCACAGGGTGTTAGGGTAAACAGTTGCATTACTTTAAGGTGTGATTGTATCCATGACACTGAAATACGTTTCTGAAGAAACCTATAGGAAATCCGCAAAATTCAGTCATCTGATCTAACGTTTGTATGAAAATTTCAACTATTCATACAAATGTTGGATCAGCTGCTTGCATTTACTATAGGAAGACCAAAAAAATTTTTATAAATTTTATTTAGGTTTCTTAGGTAAAATTGTTAAGTATCATGAGTATAATCACCCCTTTTAGTAATGCAACTACTTACCATAAAAAACCTGTATAACCAATTCGAAGAGCAGAGTAAAGTCTATTTTTGAATGGATAACCAACCCCACCAAACCAAAACCAAAAGACCTAAAGATGTCTGACCACAACCTGAACAGGTTGTGGTAAAAAATTTCGAGCTGGCTTCGGTCGCTTCGGTCTCTCCTTTATGTTTAACGTAGGTCTTCTTATAAAGATAAGGAGGCAGCAAAATGGAGGGAGATAGACAATACACTCACGCTACGCCACCGGTGCTCACTAATGTCCGTTATTCCGTATTAATAAACCGCGCTGACAATCGATTTTGAAGACGTATTAAACGAGTTCTTCTTAAGCCTTAAAATACATCTTAAAAAAATAGATCAAGTCGGTATCAGCTAATATCACTTAAAATGTCTCAAGCAAACTCAAATTTGTAACAATTTTTTTTCCAAAAATGCAGTTGCAGAATCCATGTTGCAGAAATCATTGGAATTTAATCCGTCTGCTTGTAACATTAATATTATTTGGTATTACTTGCGTCGCGCAGAGCGTTGCCGGTAGTGTGATGTGGTATGGACGCACTCAATCGAATCCGTCAGAAATTCAGAAAAGTGGCCGCCATACTGAACTTTTTTGTTTTTCAATCTATTACTTCCAAAATCGATATCTGGGAGTTTCTGCCATCTCGAACCACGAATCAGAAGTAAAAAATTTAAAAAATGGCCGCCATCTTGAACTTTTTTGTTTTTCAACCGATTGCTTCGTTCCTGCCATCTCCAAACACGAATCTTAAGTCAAAAATTCAGAAAAGTGGCCGCCATCTTGAACTGTTTTTTTTTTTCAATCTATTACTTCCAAAATCGATATCTGGGGGTTTCTGCCATCTCCAAACACGAATCTGAAGTCAAAAATTAAAAAAAAAGGCCGTGATCTTGAACTTTTTTGTTTTTCAACCGATTGCTTCCAAAATCAATATCTGGGGGTTTCTGCCATCTCCAAACACGAATCTGAGATCAAAAATTTAAAAAAGTGGCCTCCATCTTGAACTTTTTTGTTTGTCATTCGATTGCTTCCAAAATTGATATCTGGGGGTTTCTGCCAACTCCAAACACGAATCTTAAGTCAAAAATTCCAAAAAGTGGCCGCCATCTTGACCTTTTTTGTTTTTCAACCGATTGCTTCCAAAATCGATATCTGGGGTTTTCTGCCATCTTCAACCACGAATCTGAAAACAAAAATTCAAAAAAGCGGCCGCCATCTTGAACTTTTTTGCTTTACAACCGATTGCTTCCAAGATCGATATTTGGGGGTTTCTGCGATCTCCGAACGTAAATCTTAAGTCAAAAATTTAGAAAAGTGGCCGCCATCTGGTACTTTTCCGGAGATTCGGAGTGAGATATCTATTTTGGAAGCAGTCAGTTAACAAACAATTAAATTCAAGATGATCTTATTTGTTTTTTAACCTTATTTGTTTTCCTTCCAATTTTCTGATTTCTGATATCAGATTCATGCTAATAGATCGCAGGAACCCCCAGATATCGATCTTGGAAGCAATCGGTTGTAAAGCAAAAAAGTTCAAGACGGCGGGCACTTTTCTGAATGTTGACTTCGGACCTGTGTTTGGTGACCACAGAAACCGATATGTAGGGGATATTGGTTTTGGAAGTAATCAATTAAACAATAAAAAAGTTCAAGATGGCGCCACTTTTCTGAATTTCTGACTTTAGATTCGTGTTTGGAGATAGCAGAAACCCCCAGATATCGATTTTGGAAGTATTAGATTGAAAAACAAAAAAGTTAAGATGGCGGCCACTTTTTTTAATTTTTGACTTCATAGTCGTGTTTGGAGATGGTGAAAGCTCCCAGATATCGATTTTGGAACCAATCGGTCGAAAAAAAAAAGTTCAAGATGGCGGCCGCTTTTCCGAATTTCTGACTTAAGATTCGTGTTCAGAGATCGCAGAAACCCCCAGATATCGATTTCGGGAGCAATCGGTTGAAAAACAAAAAGTTCAAGATGGCGGCCACTTTTCTGAATTTCTGACTTTAGATTCGTGTTCGAAGATCGGAGAAACCATACATTTTTCTAATAGGTATATTTAAATTTGCGATTGGTCAGAAACTACATTATCTATTTTCCTTTTGCAGCAATTAGTTTACAATATGTTACAATGTTTCATAATTTTAATCGAAAATGCAGAGCTTCAGGTCACTTTATGGCTTATCTGCTGGCAAAATTACGCACGTCACTGCCTCACCCGTGTGCCATACCATGCGACGTCGCCGCAGTGACGGCTGCTGAATTGACGCAGTGGCAATACGTCACCGTGTATGCTCCTACGTACGGTTTCATACAACTTCTTGCTTCACAAATGACGGGCTGCCGTATGACGCTCCGTCTTGCGTCCAGCGTGTGTGAATAAAAACCTATTAGTCTTCTGTAGTCTGTCGCCTAATTGTCATCATTATCTCGTGACGATTATATCCACAGAACATTATAAGAGAAGTTAGAAGTGCAAATTAGGCATGGAACGCGTGCCACATGGTTATGCAATGATTTGCATAAGGTGCGCAGCGTGGTGCGAGCGAGAGGGCATAAGTAGTTGTATGTAGCAGCGTGAGTGGGAAGATACGTGGTGACAGTCGTCTCCTAAGCAAAAGTGCTACTTTGCATTTCTTAACCCCCTTATAATGTTCTTTGATTATATCAATGAGGCGTTTTGGTAAATACATTTTTTTTACAAAAAAAGTAAAAACCGACTTCAAAAGTAAAAAATAAAACAAATTAATTTCCTTATAGATTTGAACGTAAAAGTCATAGGCTGAAATATTATTTCTTACTATTTTACTTTTGATGTCGGTTTTTACTTTTTTTGTAAAAAAAAAATTTATTTCATAACTTTCAGTGATTAAATATGTTAGTTTGATTCAGATATCAGTTATATACGCAAAGGGTACATTGAATCGAGGCAAATGGTTCAATCGCAGACGATTTGCTGTCAACTTTTGAGGAGTTCTATTGTGTAGCTCCGAAGCGCGTAATCAGATCTTCACAAAATTAAAATGGGACCACCTCGAGAGTATACCCTTTCAAACAATTGACGAAAATATCGGAGAACATACATTAAAAAAAAACATACAGCCGAACATAGAACCTCCTCCTTTTTTTTGAAGTCGGTTAAAAAAATGGGACCACCCCTTTAAAACAAAAAAAGAATTTTTTAAATTGGTTCACAATAATAATTGACGAAAAAATCGGTGAACATACATTAAAAAAAAAATACGTACAGCCGAGTATAGAACCTCCTCCTTTTTTTGAAGTCGGTTAAAAAAAATTGCCACAGTAATAAACTAATGCTTGCCAAGCGTATTTTCCTAGATTTCCAAGTTTAGAGACAAATTTATTCATACATTAATAATACGATGACGATCATAACGATTTAAATGAAATCGTAATAATTTTAGTACAATTTTTTAGAATTTTTAAAGATGTTTTTTTCGAATTGTCAATATGGCTACTACTAGCGCCACCTGACGGATTTTTTTATAACAGTCTTTAAAAAAGCTTCATTGAAACAAAGGCGAACCACATGTGCGCACCACTGCTTCTTTAGGTCTTTCAACATCGCCATTATGTTGTTTGATACAATATTCATAATTTCTTTAAAGTGTGTACTATAAAGAATCTTTTTTACCTTCTTTTCGCCCCTATCTGGAATGGAGTATAGGTACTACTGAATCATTTAAGAGTTTCCATATTATGATGAATTGTGTCTTAAACAGCTTTGGCTGCCAAGTTTTATTTTTGTCGCCATTTAACTAAACATGCGGATGAACACAATTAATATTTTTTTGTTAGAAAATAATGAAGCATTGTAATAAATAATAAATGATGTGAGTTTATCTTAAAAGATAATTAAAATAACCTTACAAAAAAGTTTAAAAAAATCCTCTAGTCAAAATTACTTTAAGTAGGTGTACTTTACTTAGTAAATAGGTATGCGGTATGCGGACGAACACGATAAACATTCTTTTTTGTTTTGATGTGCGTTTATCTTAAATTATGATATGATCAAATACGTACAAAAAAGATAAAACTATTTCCTCTAGTCAAAATTACTTAGGTAATTAAATTACCCAAATATTTAATTCCTTTAGTCGGTGTCAAAACAATATAGGAATGTCGACAATGTAGTATTCATGTTGTTACAATATAAGGTCTAACAAAATTAGCTGAAACTATTTTAAGGGATGATCAGAGAACTGAACAACTTTTTCTATTCGAAATAGTGACAAAAAGTGAGCTGACCCATACTAAACTGCAATGTCTATACTCTACTCAAATGTATGGAACAGCTAATTTTTATGTGACTTTATCTTTGCTCCCATTGTAAAAGTTGTTCAGTTTGATGGTCTGAACTGAAGCACCCCTGAAAAATTGCCCAGGAGTGCGATTTTTGAATCTCATTCGCTGAGTTCAGCATTTGAAAATGTCAAAATTACTATGGAAATACGCATATTTCTACTTCTGATTTGACCTTCAAAAATCGCACTCCTGGAGTATGATTTTTGAAAGTCAAATCAGCAGTAGAAAAATGCATATCTCCACAGTAATTTTGACATTTTCAACTGCTGAACTCAGCGAATGAGTTTCAAAAATCGCACTCCTGGAGTGCGATTTTTGAATCGGACTCATTCGGTGAGTTCAGCCGTTGTAAATATCAAAATAACTACGGAGATACGCATCTTTCTATTTATGATTTGACTTTCAAAAATCGCACTCCTGAAGTATGATTTTTGTAAGTCAAATCAGAATTAGAAAGATGCATATCTCCAAAGTTATTTTGACATTTACAACTGCTGAACTCAGCGAATGAGATTCAAAAATCGCACTCCAGTTTTTTATCTCGCTACGATCGGGAGACGGTCCGAGTGCGAACGAAGTCGCGGGAAAAATCTAGTATGTAATAAAATAATAAATTTGTCTGTACATGTGTAAATGTAATGGACAATGGTGTAACGATAGGGTTAGATGTCTAACTATTGAGTTGTCATAGCTGGTAGTTACGTAGATACATCTCAATTTGCAGTTGTTATCCGTAATTACAGACAAAGCTCGAAGCCGCACGTACGTTTGTATAATGCAGCCACGTATTGTACTCTGAACCGAAAGTGTTATGTAATTGTAATCCACGTCCTATTTATGCTTATGTGTGAATGTAATTCGTTACAGCCAACAACGAAACTTAATCGACTAATTATGGTACATGTGACGGATGGTTTTAGATTTGTTATGCCCCTTTCGTATGTGGGACGTGAATTTGCTTCCATACAAACGAATTTTAATTCTATTTTTAATATAAAAACAATTTAATTTGAAACACGATCTTGAAACGAATATCTTTGGCTTGTTAGATTTTCATAAAGTGTATTGTTTTCTAAACTTGAACTTTAGAACTCGGTCTTGACCTCTAAAACGAAAAACTACTTCATCCTGGGCGAGTGGCGAACTCGCCAGTAGCTCTTGAAGCTCACGTACCTACGAGTAGGTCAGCCTCCACTATATCAAAGAAAATATACTACTACGTCGCTCCACCCACTGGATGGCGGCCTGTAGTTCGACCCAGATATGGTCATGTTCTCTTGATGCCGATCTTCACCCATACTTTGTTTCTACCAATTCAGCGGAGGTTGGACTTTTGTCTGAACACACATACAACATTACAACGATTGGAAATGTGGGTCATTCATTCATTACAATCATTGGCGGCTGTGGTCCCCCCTTGAGAAAATATAGGCCTAAGTACACGCAAAAATTCAATGTTTAATAATGCATATACTCGTATTGCTGTATAAATACTTTTCTCTTGAGCATAGGCTATGACAGATTAACAGCGGTTGTTGGCGTTTTCGTCAACATCCATCATGCTGAGTCATAGACCTTTCTGTCTCTAAACATAAATTAATACTTTGCTATATTTCTTGTGCCATTTTATGTATTGCTGTTTTGAGACAAATAAAAAACTTTTATTTTATTTTTTTTATTACAGAGAGAGTTACTTTTGAAATTCATTTTGGGTTCTGAATATACACGCATATACGTACATAAACCCACGACCGTAATCCCTTTGAATGTTTTGGAATGAAATGTTTGTTTAGTGGTGGTACTCGTAGAAGCCTTTCGTCATTGACATAAATACCGTAGACTCCAGTCTCATATAAAATCATACAGTATTACGGCCTACCATGAGTTCACACTGTACTGTAGTTAACTACAGTAAAACTACTGCAGTAAACGACAGTTTTTGTATTGAATTTCGTACAGCGCTCCTTTCCTAGTGGTTACAGTACTAACGAATAGTGAAAACTAATGGTAGGGCCTACTGATCCACAAGAAGAAAAGACACTTAAAATTTTTGCAAGTATACACACAACTATCTTGCGCAGTGTCGGATTAAATTTTTTTTTTGAGAGTAGGCCACTTTATTTCCGCCGCCCCTTGTACCTTGTGTACCTTTCTAAAATAATAATTTTCCATTTGTAGTAAGAAATACACAAAATATCCCCAGACCAGGGCCCTATTTAATAAACGTTACAATTGTAATTTACAATAACAATTCAGGGTACATTGCTGATAATGTTAGACACATTACCTACTGCTTTTTTAGCATCATTACATTAGTTACCAGCAATGTACCCTGAATTGTGATTGTAAATTACAATTATTGTAACGTTTATTAAATAGGGCCCAGGAGTGAGATTTTTGAATCTAATATTATTAATTAATTTTGACATTTTCTACTACTGAACGCTGAGTTCAGTAGTAGAAAATGTCAAAATTACTGTGGAGATATGCATCTTTCTACTGCTGACTTGACTTTCAAAAATCATACTTCAGGAGTGCGATTTTTGAAAGTCAAAATATCAGCAGTAGAAAGATGCATATCTCCGTAGTAATTTTGACATTTACAACTGCTGAGTTCAAATAAAGACTTTCAAAAATCGCACTCCAATTTGTACCCGGAGTGGAAAGTGCGGTGCGATGTGGAGAGCTATATCAAAGTTAAGGTAAACATTAGACAGCGATTGATTCCTCAAAAACGCAGTAATATAGATAAATATAGGTCCTAGGATTGATAATTTTCGATAGGAATGAATTTCTATGGGGATTTATATTTCATTTAACGTATTAGTATAAAAAACCATGAGAAAACCAGTGAACTTGTTTGACTTTTATCCTCTGAAATCGAGTGAGCCTCCTCTGAAATCTGCCGCCCCTAGAAAGATGCCGCCCCGAGGCCGCGGCCTATACGGCCTATTGACAAATCCAGGACTGGACTTGCGTATTAAATACAACAACAACTTCAGGGCTCTGTTCAGGCTCCCTCGTTATTGCCTCCGGAATGTTTGCTGATGCAAGTACGTAACCCACTGATGATTTTTACTCGATTATGTGAAAAAAGTTGCATCAGTGGTCCGTCGTGTTCATGAGAGTTCGAACGGAGTGCTGCAGATGACTGGATGGACTCCTCCCTACTTGGCAGATTGACTGAATTACATATCTTGAGCATGCGGTAGATCTTCCAGGTAGGGAAGAATTAAGCCTCATATGCTTACTCTTGGTGTTTTCTATTCTATTCTAAAACACACGATTTTTTTTATAACTAGGCGACCAACTTTCGAATGTGAAAAAGTCACTGCGATATTAATACACTGATAAGATGACGATTGGTATACAGGGTGTAACAAAATACCCTAGTAATACTTAAGGGGGTGCTTCAGACCATCAAACTGAACAACTTTCACTATGGAGCCAACATCGAGAAAAAAATAAGAAAAATCTGCTGTCCGACACAAAACTGCAGTATCTACTCGACTAAAATGTATGGGACAGCAGATTTTTTTTATTTTTTCTCGATGTTGGCTCCATAGTGAAAGTTGTTCAGTTTGATGGTCTGAAGCACCCCCTTATTACTAGGGTGTTTTGTTACACCCTGTAAGCAATCGTCATCTTATCAGTGTATTAATATCGCAGTGACTTTTTCACCTTCCAAAGTTGGTCGCCTAGTTATAAAAAAAATTATAATAACATATATGTCGTACATAATGTTTTGTTGTTTAATCCACAGACCGGCGTTTTACCTGTACGCGGTGCTGAAGATCGCGTCCGGAGCCCTGATGCTGAGCATCGACCTGGAGTTCAAGCAGCCCGCGCAGAACCTCCTCGAGGATGTCATCTCTGTCTTCAGGAACGTGGAGCTAGTCGCCCTGTTTATAGCTTGCTTCATTATGGGTTAGTTCAATATTGTTTTTAATAAGGCCCTTTGCATACTGCGACTTTTAGCAGCAATGCAGTCGCGATGCAGCATCGATGCAGTCGCAAATGGTCCACCTTTGCACACTTGCACTACTTTTAGCATCGATACAGTCGCGATACAGTCGCGGTGCAGAAGCTGGCCATTGAACTGTAGCGATGCAGTATTGATGCAATCGCGATGCAGCATCGATCCTGTATCCGTGTATGTCGTGGTTCACGTTAGCATCGCGACTGTATCGATGCTAACGTGAACCACGACGCGAAAAGTATTTTGATCATGCCCCCACTGCCCCCGGGTCTGCAATTCTGCATCAATGCTAACGCGCGTCTGCATCTATGCTGTCGCGAGTGTGTATCAATGCTAACGCGCGACTGTATCGATACTAACGCGCGACAACATCGATGCAAAAATCTGTTCATTGCTGGTGTCGCGATGCGACTTCATCGATGCTAAAAGTCGCAGTGTGTAAAGGGCCTAATACATGACATGATGATTGCCACACAGATTAGAACATAAAAAAAATATTCTTAGAATTGATATTCGATTGTCTAGCTAGAACACCTATAGAGTTAGACATACCTATATTATGATGACTATAGGCACTGTTTATGAAAGAGTATGTCTTTATACATATACAGTTTACGTCTGATATGATCAGCGTATGTGTAATTTAACTTCGCCTTCAATTTACTTTCACTCTTCCTTTTAAAATAACCACCTGAAGTTACCTTTTTTCCCCAGTGTCGCTATATTTTCTTACTGACCAGGTCAATTTTCAGTCTGACCACATCTTTCTTTAATCACACTATTCCCGGTTATTCAAAGCCGCTATACATAATAACATTTTCCTTTTAAGGGTTGAGCCTCGTCTGACAGCACCGCATCGCATTTATTCAAGCTCCATCCTTTACTGTCGCTCAGGAACGTCATTGGCTAGAGTGAGAAAGGTCGCACCGTCGCAGCTCTGCCGGTGCTGCCGCGTGCGATCGCATTCCCGCTATCTTTCTCACCCTAGCAAATGAAGTTCCTGAGTGACAGAAAAGGATGGAGCGACGGAAAAATTCGATGCTGTGCTGGCAGATGAGGTTCAACCATAAATAAAAAGACTGAAATTGATAAAGAAGGATCTTATACATAACGAGCTTTTACCCGCGACTTCGTCCGCATAAATTATATACCAGATTTTAAGTCAGATGATAAGCTATCAAACAAAAAAGTTTCATCAAAATCGGTTCAGTAGTTTTTGCGTGATACTCGAACAAACAAACAAACAAACAAATAAACAAACACCCAAACAAACAAACAAACATACATACAAACAAACAAACAAACAAACAAACAAACAAACAGACAGACAGACAGACAGACAGACAGACAGACAGACAAACAAACAGACAGACAAAAAATCCTAAAATTGGTGATTTGGAATCAGGGACAGGTAAAAACCATGTCGTAATTTATTTTTTGTAAATATCTTCAATGTACAGACACATTTCTGTTACAGTTTTATAATAGTTTAGAATTATCCATAACACAACCAACCTTAGCAACCAACACATAACACTTACATAATTTATTAAAACTAAGATTTAAAAAAAAACTGCTGTTCCTTCAATACTTATGGAGTCGAGCAGCCATTGACATTATCTATGGAACATCACAAATTTTTTCGCTATTTAAGCCTACTACTGGTCCCATAGTGAATGTTGTTCAGATTTATGGTCTGAAGCACCCCCTAAAGTATACAGGGTGTAACAAAACACCCTAGTAATACTTATGGGGGTGCTTCAGAGCTTCAGACCATCAATCTGAACAACTTTCACTATGGAGCCAACGTCGAGAAAAAATAAAAAAAATCTGCCGTCCATTTGAGTCGAGACGGTAAGCTGCAGTTTTGTATGAAAGAGTGTTTTTTTTGCGATTTCGATGTTGGCTCCGTAGTGAAAGTTGTTCAGTTTGATGGTCTGAAGCACTCCCTAAAGTATACAGGGTGCTCTGTTACACCCTGTATAACGCATTTAAGTTGCAACCTTTATTTTTATGTCTATTCCAGGCACGGCATGGGGCTACATCGAGAGCTTCCTATTCTGGCTGCTGCAAGACCTGGGCGCGTCCAGGTCGCTGATGGGCATCACGATCACAGTGGGCGGCATAGCCGGCCTGCCCCTCCTCGTGCTCTCCGGGCCCATCATCAGGAGGCTGGGCCATGCTAACGTGCTCTTCATTGGATTCGTGTTTTACGCTATCAGGCTGCTTGGTACGTGAGCTATTCATTCTTTTTTAGGGTTCCGTACCCAAAGGGTGAAAACGGGACCCTATTACTAAGCCTACGTTGTCCGTCCGTCCGTCCGTCTGTCCTACGTATTTAGGGCTGTAACTTTTGAACCGTAATAGCTAGATAGTTCTCAGATTATGCGTTATTACGGCGGATTTGTTAACAAATAACAAAAATTTCAAAAGGTTAAAAATTAAGGGGGGTTCTCAATAAGAAACTAGTTTTTATCAACGTTTTTTCTTCACGCTCTATCGTAAAAACGGTAATACTTACAAGCGTCAAACTTAGTGTTATTATAGAGCAAACTCTACAGAATAACAACAAATACTAAAAACCGACCAAGTTAATAATGTTACGGAACCCTCGGTGCGCGAGTAGCCCGACTCGCACTTGACCGGTTTTATTAAATACTATGTAAGTCAAAGCCTGTAGGTAAAGGACTCCTTTTAGTAATGAAGGAGAGGGGAGTAGACCACAGAAAAGAGAATCAGTTGAAATCGCACAAGGACTATTTAGTTCGAGAACTTTTAAGAGGGATGATAGCCCATATGGAAGAGAGCTAGCGCCTCAATCATGAGGCGGCGGTTCGATTCCTGGCCTGTAGCACTTAAGTTCTTCGGAATTTATGTACGGTTGTATTTATCATTTACTAAGCTCTGCGGTGAAGGAAAACATCGTGAGAAATCCGGCATTACCGAGAATGAAAAGAAAATACCATAAGTTCGGAGGTATGCGTAAAATATGGGCGAGCTTGCGGCGAACACAAAGGACCAGCGATGTTCTCAATGTTACATAACGACCCTTGCTTGCAATAGCCCAACCACAAATCAATCAATAAATGGTTAAGGCTGGGTATTAGTAGAGCAAGCCTCTCTTTGAAACAAGCAAACTTTTGCAATTAGCCATCCCGCTTCAATTGAAAGTAAAATCGCAAAAAAAAAAAGTATTTTTCATCAATATCTTTTCTCTTGGGTGTTTGGGGAAAAATCCATCGGGTAGAAGCCCTGCTATAATTATTTACCTTTCAAATGATGGTATATTCAGAAGAAATGGTGTAGGTTGATTCTGGTAAAACTGGTTATCTGAAATCGAGCTTACTTTGCTCCTCTTTTCTATCGAGAAAATTTAATAGAATCGTGTTTTCAACGGTTAGATGCCCTGCAGAAAGAACGTATCTACACTGTTATGTGAACTATATATATTAAATGTAATAATTTGGTTATCAAAAATCGGTTCGAAAACAGACAAAATAGGTATGACCCCCTCTTAATACATACAGTATGGACACTCCCTGCCTTACTATGGAGTGGAGTAGACCATATTGCACCACGAGGGTCTGCGTGTTAGGGACTAATCTGTCCACCCGTTTCGCCGCTTGGTGACCACAGAGAGACAGATACAGACATATACACACAGAGCGACCGACCATACATAGAAAGAACACCCCTCAGTGTCAGACCGAAATTCCGTTTAGGCTGTAAAAAAAACTAGTTCCGATTGGACAATGCACCCCTCTTCCCCTCTCTCATGCGTCGAGGGTACATCTACACTATTATAAAAATGTAAATTTAAAAAAAGAATTTTTTGCTTTGTGTGTTTGAACGAGCATCACGCAAAAACTACCAAACCGATTTTGATGAAACTTTTTTTGTTTGATAGCTTATGATCTGACTTAAAATCTGGTACTTATATAATTTATGCGGACGAAGTCGCGGGTAAATGCTCGTTTAAAATAAAACATTCTATCGTCCAGGTTACTCTCTGATCTACAACCCGTGGCTGTGCCTGATCTTCGAGGCGCTGGAGTCGGTGACGTCATCGCTGTCGTTCACCGCCGCCGTCACCTACGCGGCGCGTCTGTCTTCAACCACCACGGACACCTCCGTGCAGGGACTACTCGGCGGGTTGTATTATGGAGTCGGTAAGTACATCGTACCATGTCTGGACAGTTCCATACATTTTAGATTTAGTATAGTCTTGGCGCAAACAGATTTCGCTACTGGCCTGAACGAGAGATAAATCTTAATTAAACGTTATTAGATCACTATTATTTGAGTTTTGTTCCACGGAAATAAATTATATAGATTAATTTTCTTAAAAATTTTAATATCAAATGTGTTTAACACTTATTTTAACTTAATTTAAACATTGCTGAAGTACCGGTTATTCACCATCGGCGCTGTACTTGCGCGAGTTTTCATATTATAAGAAGGTGGCAACTTTCTTAGTCCATACTAAGAAAGTTGCCACCTTCTTCACAACTGAGGGTCAATGCCCATGCATTGACCCTCAGTTGTGTATAATTTATTTACTCTATGATCGTACCTTGTCGATTACGAAAACGTTGATCACTTTTGGACTTTATCACATTGAACTCGCTATCTGTCATAATTATGTTGTCGCTGTCTGGACATCTATCTAAACCCTGACCAGAAAAGTAAAAAACCTGCTTTGCAGGTGCTACAATCAATGCTTCAATGATCAAACCTTCAATGACAATATTTAAAGTACAAAAATGCCTCGTCTAAAATGTACAAAAATCCACAACAAGCTTCGTCACAAGAGAATACAAAAATAGACAGACAAAAATTAGTTTCAATGATTCTAGCAATATTTAAAGGGGTGGTTCAGACCATCAAACTGAACAACTTTTACGGAGATACCTCGAAAACATCGTGAAGAAACCTGCACAGTGCAGTTCACAGGCTGAAGAAGCAATTTTGATTAGTAGGTGACGTCTACCATGCAGCATAAGGCACGCGTCGTGGACTAACGCCTATAAACCCTCCCTGAGGGTACGCCTGTGCCCGGCAGTGGGACGTATACAGAGTGTATGGAAAAGTATCTTTAACCTTAAAACCAAAACTCTACCCATCAAACTGAACAACTCTTACTATGGGAGCAAACCTGTCAGCAAAAAAAAAATCTGCTGTTCCATACTGAACTGCAGCGCCTACTCGACTCGAATTTATGAGACGGTAGATCCTATAGTACAAGTTGTCTAGCTTGATGGGTAGAGTATGTGGTTAAAGGTTAATGATATTTTTCCTTACACCCTGCATAGGCTGATGATGATAATGATGTAAATGAATGTTCCAAGTATGGTTCCAGTTATGGTAAAGTTTTTCGTAGATTTTACGAACAACAGTTGAAATGAACTCTCTTCCTGACTTCCTGAGGTCAATTTGACACTAACAGTTTAGTGTCGCTTTTCTTTCTATGTAAATTAAATGCGAGGACTGCAGGCCGGCAGCTTTGTCACCGGTACATATAATAATATATGCACTTACATAAATATTTGTCGCACAATGGTAAACTAACCTTTCACTTTCTCTTTACAGGCAAAGGAGCCGGAAGCTTGATAGGCGGATATTTAATGAAATTCTTCGGAACGAGGCCAACTTACCAAATATTTTCTGGCGCCACATTCATCACTGGCTGCATGTATTATTTGTTCAACACATTCTACCTGCGGAGCCGAGCCGCCGGCGACGAAAACGACCTCTGTAAGAAGAAACCCGCAGAAGCAGACGTCGAATGTCGCGAGACCAAGGAGATCAAAGACAATGCTGTAGATGTCGCTACGAAAATAGAAAGCAAACCGGACGAAACAGCGGTTGAGAAACCGAATGTCGCAAGCTCGAATCAACAAGCAAAGTTAGTACCTGACAACACAGATGGCGGTAGCGACTCCGGAGTCGACAATCCGGCCTTTACCGAGACAGAAACATCTTCCAATGACTCTAAGAAAGATGTTAGTAAAATAAATGGATAGTTATTGTGATAATGCGTTTATGATATTTTAATTAAAAGTTACACAAATTAGTAGTAGGTTCTATCGTAGATAAATAATAATATTATATGAAATAATTTTTTGACTAGACAATAATAAATTATTTTTATTTATTGTTAATTGACCATTATTATGTTTTATTACAGCCTGCTAACCTGCATCCCACTTCTTAGCAAACATTTTCAGGGCCCTTGTAAAAAACGCTACATATAAAAAAAAGTTAACGAGCGAAGCGAGCTCGAAATTTTTCACATCATGACTCAATGCAGTGGTGGTACCTACATAGTATGAGTACCTACGTCAAGTCTGCACGCTTGCGGGCCACATCGGGAACCTATTTTTAAAATTGAATCGGGCCGCAAGAAAACGCTCTGCGGGCCGCAGGCGTTTCGTTGTCTCTGCCTACCCCAGTGGGAGACAGGCATTAGAATTATTTTTTACAAGTATGTTTGTTTGTTTATGCGCGCATCACTGGAAAACTGCTGGACTTATGATTAGACTTAAAAATCTGGTATATCATTTCTATCTATCTATCTATAACGTCACGCCTCTTTCCCAGTGGGGTAGGCAGAGACCAGGGCGCGCCACTTACTACGGTCTTTACATACCTCTTTTGCCTCATGCACATCCATACATCTCTTCATACATGCCCGTCGGTTTCGAGTACTCCGCACCTCCCCTTTTTGTAGGACGCAACTGATTTGATCAGCATACGTCCTACGAGGGCGCCCTCTGCCGACACTTCCACTCACATTAGCAACATGATATCTCTTTCGTACATCTGCTGTCACTCATCCTTTCCACATGACCAAACCAACGAAGCATACCTTTCTCTATTCTTGTCACAACATCTTCTTTCAATTTACATCGATCTCTTATTACACAATTTCTCACTCTATCTCTCATCGTGACACCACACATACTTCGCAAGGAACGCATTTCAACAGCATTAATTTTACTTGCATGCTTCTTCTGCCATACCCAGCACTCACTGCCATACATAAGTGTAGGCACCAACACACCATTGTGTATAGCAAGTCGTGCCTTTTTGGACACTACTTGGCTAGCCACAATAGTATGCAGAGCACCGTTATATCATTTATCGCGCTATATACGATGACGGGAACCCGTGCGGACGAAGTCGCGGGAAAACTCTAGTATTTAATATACCTACCTAAGTAAACTTATTGTATGAAACCTATATGTATATAGTCTACTAGAGATGCGCAATCGTAGTTCGTAACAAGGTTTTTCTTGTTTGGCTCGCTTGAAAGGGGAAGTTGTAAGTAAGTAGGTACATATATAAAACTTTCGAACGTCTATCGTACCTATACCTAATAATTATACCTAGTACAGACACAAAGTACCTACAGAGAAGCGCAGTCGCCATTGTAAAACCTAACTATCGCCATTTTGCAATTCAGGAGTGCGATTTTTGAATCTGATACGTTGAACTCAGCAGTTGAAAATGTATGGAGATACGCATCTTTGTACTGCTGATTTGACTTTGAAAAATCGCACTCCTGGAGTATGATTTTGCACTTCTCCATAGTAATATTTACATTTTTAACTGCTGAGTTCAACGTATGATATGATAACGAGTGCGATTTTTGAATCTCATTCGCTGAGTTCAGCAGTTCAAAATGTCAAAATTATTGTGAAGATATGCATCTTTCTACTGCTGATTTGACTTTCAAAAATCATACTTCAGGAGTGCTATTTTTGAAAGTCAAATCAGCAGTAGAAAGTTGCGTATTATTTTGACATTATAAAGTGCTGAACTCAGCGAATGAGTTTCAAAAATAGCACTCCAGATTGGGATTGCGTTTGCAACCGTTGCTTTGGTGCGTTTTTTCATTAGGTGAGTAGGTACCTATATGAAGGGTTACAATCTTAATTCCATTCTTGAGGAAGTATCGAACTGAGCTAGAAAAAACAGATAGTGATAATAAAACTAAATAATTGTAATTAGGTGCCGTTGCTTTAGAATCTCTCGTTCTATTTCTTACTGTGTCGAATGTTTTATACAAATATGTGACACTTTCTTTTACCGGAACCTTTCGCGATAATAGTGTAAATTGTAACTCGGGCTCAGGTCATCCGAATCGTGCTTCCACCGTTCTACATACTGGGGTACCGCTAAAAATTATCGCTATTTTACTCCCGACCAAACCATTGAATGGCGTTGGAAATTTGTCAGTCGAACGATTCATTTTCTAGTCAGTTCCCGAGTGGATCGGATCACTCGATAAAGTCAATCAATGAAGAAATAAATTCAAAATGAAAATCCTAACACTTTCATTGTTACTAGTGAGTCTTTGTCAAATCGAAGTAAACGCGTTGAATATACCCGGACCCCGAGTGTATGTGGTGACGCCGAGACCCCTACAGAATCTGCAGATCGATGAAGGACGGTCGGCACCTCGGCCCTTTTACTATCACAACTGGAGAAGAATGGACACGCCACAGAATATAACCACAACGACCACGACCACAGTGAAGACACCAGACTTAATATTCGCCGAATTCGAATCAGACCACATGAAAAGTATACGAAAATTACTGGAAAAGGAAAGAATCGAATCGAAGACGACAACGACAACACCTAAACCTATTTATGTGCCTGACGAAGACATAGAAGAGCCTCAAAACAATAATTATGGATTACCAACTCAAACTATGGACGAGAAAGAAGAGAATAAGCAGAGCGGCACGGATATGACGGATTACTTCGCATTGTACAATAACATGTACAATACCGATAACGCACCACCAGTTCCCATTTATTTGCCATCTACAACGACAACTCCAAAACCGACAACCACTTCTACAACTACACAAGCTCCTATCAATAATGTAGAAAACATTTGGCATATAATAGATAGTGAGAAACACAATCAATATTCTGGACATTGGGATGAAGTTCCTGTAAATGAAGAGAAAAAGCAAGAAACTCCAAATGAGATAAAAGCGATTAGTGATGGAAGCAAATCAGATGATGACGATGATGGCAAAATCGACGAAAACTTTGCTTTGCCTGGGTAAGTGTAGTATAAAGATTTTGTGTATTTTGTACTTGGACATTGTAGTACTGGTTAATGGTCATTGAATTTTTATTGGGATCATTCAGTTCTAATCTTTTTATTATTTCTTTTTAGATTTGGAACCAACCCCGGTAACGGCGCTGAAAACGAATCTCGAGCAATACGCACTGAACAAAATATTCGCTTTCCGTACATCAATTTGAAACCATTCCAAATGAAAAGTAATAAGAAGCCGTCTCAAAATACATTTTCGAGCAGCAAAAAGGGCAACAACATGTACACAAGCTTAGATAACTTTTTTGATGTAAAAAATCCTGTGAGAGGTGAAGCCCAAGATGTTGTACCGAACATGCGTCAGCCCGTCGATCGATATAATCCTGCACAACCCTACTTGCCCCAACCCGAATACGGCAGTAAGTCCAAGCAATCCAGTCCTAGTTCAGGTCCTCCGAAGGCAGTGGCTAGTCTAGTACCTCCACCACCACCACCAGCGCCTCAGATTACAGCTGACGATTTCCCTTCTCCAACTAATTATGAATCATTTCCTCCTTACGCACCCTCTGCCCCTGCCCCTCCTCCGTCAGCTCCAAAACCTCCAGTTTCACCGTACCAAATATCTGACGACTCAGATGATAACTCTGGTCCTCCGAGTTCAGAAGACAGTGATGCTGGCCCGCCTATGGATCTAGGTTACCGATACAAACCACCTTCGCCTCCAGCGCAACCATTTTTACCCACTCTTCCACCACTGAAAAAACCATTTGGTGGCTATTCATACGATAAGCCTATGTCTGCCCCACCGATGGACATGGATGACAAGCCAGGTTTCCAAGGATACAACTACGACAAACCAGAGCCGGCTCCGATGCCTGATAAAGAAGTATATCATTACAATAAACCCGAGCCACCATCGCCCCCACAAGATCATCCACCAACTAGCTATGGTCACCACGGTCCTCCTTCGTATCATCATGATTCTGATTACCCCGAGCTGGTATTCAATAAGCAACATGGAGGCGACATGAAAGGGAGCGACGGTATGAAAGATGACGACATGGGAATGGTCCCGCCCCCTCCACATATAAAGCCAGGTATGGATGCACCCGGGCCGCCGATGGACGATCATGGCTTCCCTCACGACTTCCCAGGCGACTTCAAGTTTCACCACGACTTTGAGGATCACGATCACGATCATTACCATTACCACCACCCGACTACTACTACAGAGACGCCTCGTGTCAACAGGTTCAGTTACTACTACTTGGGAAAGAAGTTGTACTACCTGCCGCTGTATTTTAGCGTGTATTTCATTATTTACGTCGGTGCTCTAATTATCAAGGCAGTTCTACGGCACAAGATTGTGTACCCGAACAGCTGGAGACCGAATGATCAAACAGCTGGTTTCTTTACGAAGAGATCCGTCGACTCGTGGGATCTCTCTAACGAAAATCTACATGAAATTACAGGAAAAGTTACTCATGCCATAGCTACAGCAGCTCAGAAATATGTAAAGAGTAAAGAAACATAGCGTGGGCTATCAATATTTCCTAATTAAGTCCTATAATAATGTAAATATATAGGTAGTAAATTCTTAGTTATAAGTGGATCTTAGATTGTATTCTTGTTGTAAACTCGACATGTTTAATAATGCTGGTACCTACAGCTGGTGCTGATATTGTTTGTTCCTTGCTTAAACATCGTTGATTATCACAACATTTAATTAATTAATAAATACAAGTGTAGAGGTGTGACGTTGCTCAATTCATTGTTTTATTAATTAGCGTGCTATTCTCACTGTACTTTAAGAAAAATAAATAGAAATTATCGATCTGTAAAGACTACTAATATAATGTTATAATATAAGTACCTACCGTAACTACCATTGTTGATAAGATGTCGCCTTAAGAGGGCTATCGCAGTCCAGTGGCGCCCTCATCACATTAAAAAAGATTTCTCAATAAAGAAAGCCTAAATTAAAAAAGTGTTCAACAGATAAACTACAAAAGCGTTCAAGCTATTTTCATATAATACTTTTATAGGGTTTTTAAAAGTCTAATCTAAAGGTACAAATTTTGAAAAAAAAAAGGCCGCTTATGTTTTTATTCGAAATTGTCTAAAAGTGGAATGTTTAGAACCTGTATTGTATAACAATGGCTTGAAGGCTTTTGTAGTTTATCTATCTGTTGAGCACTTTTTTAATTTAGGCTTTCTTTATTGAGAAATCTTTTTTAATGAGATGAGGGCGCCACTGGACTGCGATAGCCCTCTTAAGTAAAGCAGGAGATTTTTTTAACATTTACGATTTTTCCATTTTAACTAATGTGTAATTAGAACTCAGACCAATCAATGGTTTAAGAATGAGAATGATAATCAAAATGTCATTAAAAACACAAGTTTTGATTGCGTATTTATCTGATAAGTAAAAAGATAAGATCTTGATATCAATAACTTAACTGGAATTTCAAATGTAGGTAAAATACGTAAATATTAAAAAATATATATGAAAGAGTCATTTGGCGTGTTTTACAAAAATTCATTAGCCATTTTCTACCATGATGAGGAGCCCAAACTTGGTGTGGTTTTGAAAATGATTTTTGTTTTTTAAAAAACAGACGGCCGCATTATGATGTAGTATAGGCATTTGTGGAATCACCTCATGAAGCCCTTTCATTTGGTACCCCAAACTACTGATATACAGTCGGTGAGCACTTAAAATAGGATTCAGATGACAGGTAAAATCGGTTATATTTGTATAAGGGCTCTTACAGACCAGCGACAGTTGTCTGCGACAGCTCGCGACAGCGGTCGGCGACCGCCGCGCGACAGTCGCGCGACCCTCTGCGACCGTCGCGCGACGGCCGCGAGACAGTTTGCGACCGTGACGTAGTGTTGTATAGTCTGAGAGATAGACCTCCATATCCAAAATAGTTTTTTTGGTAGTTTGTAACATCCTATATACAGGGTCCTTCTTAATATGCTGACACTTTTTTAAGGCGATGACCAGACTATGAAACTGAACAACTTTCTCTATGGAATCAAAATCGAAATCGCGAAAAAAATACAGTTGTCCCATACGTTTGGCTCCGAGTAGGTTTGCAGTTTTGTATGGATGTGATGATTTTTTTTTCGCGATTTCGATGTTGGTCCCATAGAGGAAGTTGTTCAGTTTGACGGTCTGATCATCCCCTTAAAAAAGTGTCAGCATATTAAGATTGCCCTATTTTTGTCTGTAATATTTTATGGACTTGATGATGAAGATAATCAATTCTGGATTATCTATTATGTAAAAAAACCAAAATCTACGAAAAACTTATAAAAACCCGAAATATCAACCATGTTATTTTTTAGCCTCCGTTTTCTTCAAACTGAAATCTCTCAAGAACAAGACTTGTGGTCTCAGACTATACCTACGTCACGGTCGCGCGACAGTCGCGCGGCGGTCGCGCGGCGGTCGCAGAGGGTCGTGCGACAGTTGCGCGAGCTGTCGCAGACAACTGTCGCTCGTCTGTAAGGGCTCTAATAGATAAGATCGCGGCAAATAACAATAGTTGTAACAGTTGTAAATAATGCTGAACAACTTTCTGAAACTGTATTTATGCAAATAAAACACTTCATTTCATTATGATTTCATTTGAAAATTTTGCTACGTCCAACTCACAATAGTTGTAAAAAGTTTATGACGAGCAGTAGAGTAATATTATATTCGCGATTCACCGTCAATAACACATGTTTGCTTAGGATCTGAAACCTATTCTAAGTGCTCACGGACTGTACAACAGAATCTATAATCTACAAAATGGCGTCATAAATTTTATTGGACCACAAAACTTGCCAGTAACATCCTTGTGACTTCAAGAACACAACAGTGGCCTACTGTTGTGTACCATGAGTTTTCACTGTACGTTACTATTGTAGTTGCGGCGTCAATTTTGTATGACAGAATTAGTTCTCAACGTAGCAACTAGGAGCGCTGTACGTAATTCACTACAAAAACTGCAGTTTTACTGTAGTTTACTACAGTGTAAACTCATGTTAGGCCTACAGAAGTCAAACAATGGTAGGTAGGTACTGATATTCAACGAAATGCCTCGTTCCGTCGTCGTCCCGCCTTAGATTAGAAGAGACGCAAATTTAAATAAAGTCGTGAAATAAAGAAGTTCGTAGGACTGAGTAGTTTTATACCGACATGTGGTATCGTTGCATTCAGTAGAGTTTCCTGAGTGTAGTGGGGAGTTATTTATGATGTCATAATTTTTTTGTATGAGATTTAAAAAAAAATCTGAAACCTTTCGTGTGGGATATCAAATGAAAGGGCTTCATGAGCCGGTTCTAAAAATATACTACACCATTACCTTTCAGCTACTTGTTTTCAAAAAAGGATTCTCAAAACATACCAAGTTTGATGACGCCATAACTCCCCACTCCCCAATTGAGAAAGCGACACCGTCATTTTTGCTACTCAGGAAACTCGTATCGTTGCACTCAGTAGTTATACAGTTCAGCCTGTACAGATAAACAGGGTGAAATTGATAGCATGAGCATCCTTTTAATCCAAGAGTCTACGTAGGTACCCATCAAACTGAATCAGAGCAAAAAAAAAACAATGCCTACTCGACTCAAATGTATAACAGCAGATTTTTTTTGCTCCGATCGATTATTTGCTCCCACCGTAAAAGTTGTTCAGTTTGATGTGTGGATGCTAATGATTTGAATTTCAGCCTGTAGATACATGATAGATACCTACTTACTCAAATTTTTTCTTTTTGTCATTAATATTATTAAGCCTTCATTTTGTTATATGAATGTACATATTAGAAAATTAGAAGAAATAAACTTATTCGTAAACTTATTTGTATTTTCACACGAGCATTTTTCTATCGCTCGATGAGGTAGGCCTCCGTCGCGCGATTGAATTAGAGACGAGATAAAAAAATAACAGTGCTTGATGAAAATTTCGTTTTATATTGGATTGGGGACATAATGAAATTTTAATACCAAAATCTTAGTTTAAATGAGCAATTAATTAGGTAGGCAGTTACAAAGAAAGAAAACTATTTATTTTGGTGAACTTAATCGAATTGGTAAGTACCTTATCTACCTAAGTACACCTAAGTACTCGTTATTTCAAAATGCCTACTTGCTTCAATACGTGAGAGACGAGATAGATTGAGAGCACATGTCTAATAAATTATTGCTGTTAGTAGACAGGTGATAATGTCGATAACTCAGGTAATCGTCTCGTCGCTTTCTCACTTTTCGGACAACTATTTTCTTTAAAATTATGACCGTCGCTCTTTAGCGCGGTGAGAAAGAAATATCGATTTCGTAGCGGGATGCCTACTATCGCATAATTAGCCTATTTTTTCAATATTTGAGGAAAGGTTCCGTTTAGTCCTTACAAACGTACGTATTCCCCTGTTTCCTCCTTGAATAATGCCACTAGAGCAAAAAATTTATATCATACCATCTATTATTATGTATTGTCATGTCCCTGTTTTTTTTTTTCAAAAATTCACTACTATATGAACTAAAACCCTTCGAAAATGATGAAAATTGCTAAATTTTACCGCTGAGTTCAGAAATTCAGCAAGAAAATTTTAGAAATATAAATAAGGTTAACATGGATAGTTACATTAACCTGTGTCTTTCTCAATATTATTCTTGAAAGAATAATTAAAATCGGTTTAGTCTTGCAGGAGGAAACAGGGGAATACTAAATCGTGAATTTGTCTATTTTACTTAAAAAAACTTGTCTTTTAGGTAAAATCAGTCCGAGCTGCAGTTCTCACTTTCGCGCTCGTAGCTCGGTTGCTCGGGAACAGAGCGAGCAATAATAGATCCGTTATAAACCTATTTTTCATTGGAGAACTACCGCATAATGCGGGCACTACATTCTCACCGAGAACAGACGAGAACGAGAGTGTGGATGCCTTTTTTTCCTTGAAAATTCTCGCCAAGAATTCTTGCCGAGAAGTTCTCGCGAGAGTGAAGTTCCTGCTTTTCTCAGACGCATGCAAATTAAATTGACATGCCAATGCCACTTGAAAATAACTCGCACATATAGCTTGTTTACAGAATTCATATTTCAGCTGCCCCCTTTAGGTGTTCAACTGGCACGCGTCGCACTGCATCAGTCAGTCACTTTGCCATCACCTGACCGAACACTACCTCTGACAAAAAGTTTATTTATAGTGAAAATAAAAGTGTGATAAAACTTTTTATATTAAGGACTTAGGAATTTAAGATGGTATCAAAAAGCGCCTTAGTGTTAACATGTCATGGTTTTATTTGGGCTGCGGCGATGGCGCTTGCGCTGTGGGCGGGTGGAGCCGCGGGCGCATCGGCGCGCTACGACACCGCTACGCCTTACACCCCGCCTTTTTCGAAATATAAATATATACCTTTGCAGTAAGTACCTTGCCTTTTATATTCGATTATAATTTTAAAGGAATCTTATTTAAAATATTGGGGTTGAGGGTCGATACAAGGTTATGTTTTGCCTAATCTCGCCCCACTGCCAGACTAGACGGGGTAGCTGGCTGGAAATAAATATGCAAGATAAACGTGAATATTTTTTTGGATTATACCACTCGAGCTCAGAAGCATTTAATTAAAGAATATTTATTACTTTTTCTTTACTAGTTTTGTATTTTATTCTGTTTCATTGGATTGCTTGCAGATCATTTTTAAGTATTGCTACTAGATTGCTGCCTACGAAAAGAAACACAATATTTTCAATTAAGTATCCATAGATAATTGAAAACAAAACATATATGTCTTTTGTTACATGTAACAAAAAACTTCTTGAAGTCACATGTGTGTCACATGCATGTTTTGCCTCGAGCGGTTGTCTATCGCGGTTCGCGTCTTTGCTTGCCACGAGGCTCCGTAATCTCTTCTCAGCTGTTTTACAGCAAAAAGAATCTTTGAGAATAAAAATAGCCGTCTACTTTACAATGGCGGAAATGCAGTGCTAATGCACAGGCAAAAGATTACCACCGAGCAATCCTCAAATGGACTCTTCCATTTGAGGATTGATTGCTTGCTTAATTTTTATTATAGATACGGGTTGTGAGTTTTGTGCACCTAACCACAATTAAGTTTAGAAGTGGTTTTTTCTAGCAGTGCAGACCCTAACCGCTATGAAGTCGACGATGCCAGCCCCGAGGACCCTGAACCTCAGTACTCCGGGCTAGCGCCCTCTGAGCTGATCCTCACCGGCCTCCGCACCATCCTCGACGTCGTCCGGAATATCAACAAGAACCGAGCGGCCACTAGAAAGCTTCCTTCTAACAGCACTGCTGTTTCGGTAAGCCAAACTTAATGTCCAACTTCCTTGGTTCGTCATCATCATCTCAGCCGATGTACGTCCACTGCTAGACATAGGCCTCCCCCAAGGATCGCCATGACGACCTGTCCTGCGCTGCCCTCATCTAACGTGTTCCCGCCGCCTTCACCAGGTCGTCGCTCCACCTTGTGGGGGGCCTGCCCACGCTGCGTTTTCCGGTACGCTGTCGCCTTCCTTGATTGTCATAGGCAAAATCCTTTTTGTACTGGGACATAGAACGTAATTGACTGGGACTGTCAATTACAAATCTCTCTCTCTCTAAATAGAAATAGAAAAAAGTCGCTATCCTTATCTGTCTGCCTGTTTCTCCGCTTACTTCTTCTAAACAGCACAACGGATTTTTTTAGTTGATACGGTTTTAACTGTCATTTAGATAATTTCTTCCGGAAGACTTTTGAGTATAATATATTTACTTATACATGTATGTATTATAGATCCCAACCGGGAGACGCGACGCTGGGATAGGTCAATAGTTACAAATAAAACCGCCTTCAAAAAAACTAAAAAGTTAAAAAATAATATTGCAGCCGATGACTTTTTCGTTCGCATCATAAGAACATTAATTTGTTTTATCGAAGTCGCTGTCAAGCCGATTCGCGACAGGGCTTGCATTAGTTTTTTGGCTTGGCTTGACACCGACTTCTATAAAACAAATTAATGTTCTTATGATGCGAACGAAAAAGTCATCGGCTGCAATATTATTTTTTAACTTTTTAGTTTTTTTGAAGGCGGTTTTAATTTTTTGTTAAAATTTTGTTTATTTCACAATTTTCAGTGGTGAATTCATTAGTTCTATTTAACAGTAGTGCTTCTAATTAACAAACGCACTAGTCGGCACTACTATTTTCGAAGGTTCCCCTCGATTTCTCTGCTATCCTTCATCAGATCCTGGTTTTCTTATCATGGGACCACCCTTGGGATATCTCCTTTCCAACAAAAAAAGAATTATCAAAATCGGTTCATAAACGACGAAGTTATCCGCGAACACACATTAAAAAAAAAAAAAAAATATACGGTCGAACTGAGAACCTACTCCTTTTTTTGAAGTCGGTTAAAAAAGTCTTCGCGTTGATGTCTAATGTACTGAAAATTTTCATTGATACGCGTAGTACCATCGTAGTACGTAGCTCGACTGCTAAAAACATTTTTTATCTTTAATTCGATCAAAAAGATGGTAGCATAGGTCAAGCGTATGCTCACGACTATATTCCCCGATGGAGTAGTCAGAGGTAGGTAAAAACTCAGAATCTCTTTAATGTTATGCAACAAGGGACACCCATTTAAATTACTTACAATTAAAGTTTAAATTGTGATACAGCAAAAAAAATTTGAACTATTATTTAGTTAAAACAAAATCTTAAGTAGGTAGTGTTGTTCTTATATCTTAAAATTATTATTTTTTATATTTTTATTGTATTTGTCAATTTCTTTTGAAGACGTTACTTTATAATTAACGTCAATAAAGGGTCCTTCTTAATTGCCGACGGTATTTTAAAGGGATAGTCAGGCCTTTAAACTGAACAACTTTATCTATAAGACCAGAATCGAGATAGCGATAAAATAATCTGCTGTCCCATACATTTCTGTCGACTAAGTTTGCATTTTTGAAGTAGACAGGTACCAATTTTTTTTTCACTATCTCTATGTTTGCCGTATAGAGATAGATGGTTAGTTTAATGGTTTGATCATCTCCCTTATAAACCGTCAGCATTTATTAAGAATGAATACATAATTAATTACAGTTCATTTTATTCGAGTAGTGAAATGTGACAAATATTTTTCACACTATACTTACTACAATACACAACGCTAATCAGATCATCTATGCTGTCAAAAATGGGTGCAGCTGAAATAGTAACAAGACGGTGACATGGATCTGGGTCACAACGGTACCCACTGAACTGGGTAACTGGGTGTCGCTAACAGCCCGGAGCCCGGATAGAGACCCTTGTTTGGTCAAACAATCTAAAAGGTTGACGTCGCCGTGTGAATTGGAAGGTTAGGTTATGCACGGTTAGGTTAGGTTGTATTTCTTTTGTCTTATAGTTAACAGAATATGGGTTAGGTCTTCAAGTATATAACGGGGACTCCAGGTGTCCAAAGAAACTTAAGCACACCTATAATACTTATTTTATCTTTGTCTAACCTGTAGAGTTCTCGGGCTTTTACATTAAATCGAATCTTTAGAAACATTGAGCTGATAGGTACACTGCACTTTTATTATGCTGTCCCATTCAAGTGCGGTTGTGTCGCCTTAGGGTTGAACCTCATCTGGCAGCACGGAATCGCATTTTTTCACGCCCTGTCCTTTTCTGTCACTCAGGAACGTCATTTGCTAGAGCAAGAAAGGACGCAGGACTACTGGTGCTGCCGCGTGCTGTCGCATTATCGCTATCATTCTCGCTCTAGCAAGTGACGTTACTGTGAAAAAGGATGGAGCATGAAAAAATTCGATTCCGTGCTGCCAGATGTGGTTCAACCCTTACTCCGTCATTCGCAAGATTCTTTCTGCCGCCCGCACTCGCATGTGGCGAATTATGTTTCTTCGTCGTGTTGCCTCTAATGTTAAGAAAACAAACTTTTTGCAGTTGCGTCGAAGTAGGCCACGGAACGGTACGGCGGCGGCGCCGGCGTCGTCGGTGGGCAGCGGACGAGGGATGGAGGACTACTACGATGAGCACCACGAGCACGATCACGACCACGAGACGACCACGGCCAAGCCGGTGAAACAGGGCCGCTACACCGACCCCTGGGCCGGCTACTACGACTGGATCATCAACGAGGGCTCCTTCAAGTTCTGGAGTGTGTTCCAGGTCAGTACCTATACAGGGTGTAACAAAACACCCTAGTAATACTTAAGGGGGTGCTTCAGACCATCAAAATGAACAACTTTCACTATAGCGCCAACATCGAAATCGCGAAAAAAAAATCCGCTCTTTCATACAAAACTGCAGTACCGTTTCGACTCAAATGTATGGGACGGCAGATTTTTTTAATTTTTTCTCGACGTTGGATGCATAGTGAAAGTAGTTCAGATTGATGGTTTGAAGCACCCCCTTTAGTATTACTAGGGTGTTTTGTTACACCGCTACCTAAGATACAGGATCCGACCTAATATACCGACGGTTTTAAGGGATATGGGAATGATCATGCAGAATATTTAATTAAACAACTTTCTCTCATCTCACACAAAATTCCAACTCGACCCAAATATATGGGACAGCTGATATTTTTTTTACTATTTCGATGTTGCGATAGAGAAAGTGGTTCAGTATGCTGGTTTGGAGTGCAATTCTCTAAGCGCAAACATCGGTTGTAACCTTGTTGTAACGAATCCTCTAAGGTTGTAACATCGGCGAGCTATGCGTTTTTGACACAACGCATACTGAATTTGACAGCTCGCCGATGTTACAAGTTACAACCGATGTTTGCGCTTAGAGAATAGGGGAGCGGACTGCATAAAACATATTTTACTTTTATCTTCTTAGTAAAAAAAAACATTTGAAAATAACGCTATATTCACATTTATAGCTTTTTTTAAGCTAGAATACTATTTTTAATAACATGATGAACTATAAAAAGTAATGAAATGTTGATGACGTCACTTGTGGGTATTTAGTACAATTTTTCATACATCGCGCGCGTTTTGACGTTCGATTAAAAGTTGCTAATTTGACTAATTGTCCCGGACTGTCCGATCCCCTATTGCATTCCGGATCATTCCATTTAAAACCGTCAGTATACAAAGTTGGACCCTGTATGGGTACTTTATATGAAGCTAAGTATATGAAATTGTTTCAACAAGCAGTTTATCGATTTAAGGTACACTCGATATGTGCCAGAAAAATCGATAATTCTTTCGACCGAACCTAAACAGACACAACATATTCGATCGATCGATTTAATCGATTTGATCTGTAGGTACCACAATATCTATATTTATTGCGACCAAGCTTCGATCGATTATTCATTCGATCGGCGTTGATGAAGTCGGTTGTTTATTCGATCTTGCGTTAATCGACCCGTGTAGTGGAAGTTTCGATGTCCAATACGAGAATCCTTAAGGCCCATCACACACCTCCGGAATTCACTAGATCTAGTGATTTTTTGTCTTAGGTCGCATATTTTAAAATGTTTTTTGAGCGTAGGCGTTGATGAAATGATACCGTATCGTGACGGTGCAGTTGCGACGTCGTTACGGTATAGTTGCGAAATCGCCTACGCTTAAAAACCGCTTGTATTTTTCTAGTATTTTTTGTAACCAAAGTCGAAAACACTGAATTTCGTCAGGAATAATTCCGGATGTATGTGGCGGACCTACAGGAAGAAAAAATTGCGAAAGCTTTCGTCAAGAATTAAAACTCTATCTTACAAAGTATTGATGTAATTAACTGAATGATTCTAAATAGTTCCCATGATGCAGTTTATGTTATGCTAAGATGCTATGTTAATATAAAATATTAAAAACAATTACACTAACGTCATATCGGCATTATAAATACGATGCAATGGAGTTACTAACTGGTTCTATTTGTTGCTGATTGTATCATCTGTAGTGCATTCATGTGACTCTAGGAAAACCTTCCGTAAGGTCAAGTCAAGTATTAAAATACACTTGTCGCAGTAATAATGCTTTTGTTTCGGACGTTGTCAACTAATGTTTAAATGCAGACAAATAGTTCTGACCTCACGGTCGACGAAGCGCATCGTAGCAAGAAAATATTGTTTAAATAATAATACCTATCTGTTAAAAAAGTTACGTCGGCGAGCAAAAAGTTACAGAATTAGACATAACATTGACATAGTTAGGTTTGCAAGTCTAAGGGGCTGTTTAAACAGAAGTGACGTGGCGAGGACATTTCACGGGCGGGGTGCGGCAATATAAACCTTATAGTAAACCGCATAGAGTCGTTTGGAGAATTACGCCCGCGCCTCCAGGCGAGACGTCGCCTGGTGGCGGGGCGCGTTTTTTTCTTTACGTCAAAAAACGACGCTATGCTACGTAATATAAGGTTTATATTGGTGTTACTTTGACTACCCGCCACCGCCACGCGTCTCTACTGTATAAACCCTACCTAAGTCAAGCATGGACGCAGAGCTGAGGACTTGAAACCTTGCAGATTATAATGTCATTTGTTATATTTCCCCATGCATTATCAATAGTCGTTGTTTATAGAGGTCAATTTTCTTTGTCCGTTCTACAATGTTATTAGGTGTGTTCCCACGATAATTTTAACAATAATAGTAACTACCTACCTACGTTTATTGAAAATAGTTTAATTGAATAGTGTTCATCCGGAACATGATATTATTTCCACGGTCAAACTCTTTGAGTGGTTCTTCTCTAAATAGTTCCGTATTTTTTGTTTGTTTATTATTGTCTGAGTAAATTAGGTCATCTGCATATTCGATTCAGTGTTCAAACGTAGTTCGCGCTTATAGATTACACTTAATAGGCTTAATTATGGTTTGTACACATAAAATCTCGGATATGATGCGTGTGATGACGTCACATCGGCGCGGCAGGGCGATCCGCCGAGCGTGCGGGTCGCGGTATTGAACCCAGTCTTACGCATTATATTACAGAAACTATTAATTTATTAATTCATTATGTTCTTGTTAACCGTCAATCAATTTATTAATACGTATGTTTAGGTATATTACTGTATACATATCTTTTGTCCGAGTCATTTTGACCTGAATAGATTTATTTTATTTCTAACTTCCCTTAACCTACAGGAATGCGATTTTGAACTCAGGTCTGCATTCAGGACGTTTGGGTGCGGTTGTTTTTTCAACTTGCTCTATGGTAGAACGTCTTTCAAACGCAGCCCTGCGCAGTACAAAATGTCAAAATTACTATGGAGATATATGCACCTTTCTACTGCTGATTTGACTTTCGAAAATCGCACTCCTGGAGTAGGATTTTTAGAAGTCAAATCAGCAGTAGAAAGATAGTTGTTTTGCCATTTTGTACTGATGAGTTGATCAGTGGGTCATTTTGTCCAACGTGTGAGTTAAAAAAATCACACTCCAGGTAAAGACTTCATAAATAGTAATTTTGGAGACTAGGTAGAGTTGCTCCTTGGCATTATATCAAATATCCACCTAAACAATGACTTTGATTGATTATTAGGAGCAGATTAGGAGAATAATGAGCGTTTAATGCTTGGTTAGAAGTATAGACGAGTGTAAATCTTTTTCGCTTGGACTTCGTAGGTAACTAAATGATACAGAATATATCTTAGAACACGTTTGTCACCCCATTGTAAAAAGCTACCCAGTTTTATTAGTTAATCTCATACACAATGTGTTAGTCTACCTGTTTCCTCAGATAATACCGTTCTGACTAGGTACTATTGTCGTAATTTTTTAAACACACAAAGAATACAAATAATTATAGTCAAATTCAGCGTTAAGATTCAACGCCTACGTACAAAGTTATGTTCAAAGCACCCAAGTCAAAACGTTAATGTAACTAATGAATCAAAATAATTCATTATAATGTACCTACTCGTGTATTTAATCAAGCAGTATAATCAGGATCTTTATTTCATTCGTGCAAAGGCTTTATTTGTTCAACGCCTTGAATTGATTGGTTGTTCGCATCAATATGATTAGAAGTTGCAATTGATTTATTTTTCTAGACAAGCTGGGGCCGATTGCGCTAATTTTAAACATCGTGGATCAATCCTTATTCAATTGGGTATTTGAGGACCTACATACAATATATTTTATTTTTACCTTCTCAATAAAAAAAGGTTAGAAATTAACGCTAAACCATTTTCATTCTTTTTTTAGCTTGAATAATATTTTTAATAACAAGATAAACTTTAAAAAGTAATTAAATGTTAATGACGTCACAACTCACAGTTGTTGAGTACAAACATACAAAGCGCACGTTTTGACGTCTTAAAAAGAGTAGTTGATTTGATTAGTTGTCAAGTAACCTATTGCAGTTCTAGTTCTTACCACATTGCAATCCAGTTACTATTCAACTGTGCTGAATTCCGTATCGCACAGCCTGAAACGTCTGAGCGATCTGTTAAAGTCACGTTTGGCGCTTTATTAAGTGCGATCGGCTCTTCTAACTTACTCTTATAATATTATAGTGCACTCATATGGAGATAAAAGTGACTTCATAATTTTTTTTATTTCAGCTATTCACCGCAGCTCTCCTACTCTACGCATGCCTATCAGCCATCTACTATGCGAAATTTAACCCTATCCTGCCGGACTACAGTATGGAATACGATGACTACTTCCTGCAGCGAACTGTCGGCAGGAGCACAAGGAGTCTGGACTCCTGGGAACTCCCCTCAGGACTCAGTTGGATCACACCACAAACATTCCAGTTCATATTAGATGCTATTTCTAAACATTATGAAGAAGAGTAGTTCTTGTGTTCAAAATGTTAATATTATACTAGTTTCAAGCAAAGTTATTTTATGCTGGGTAACGATGATTTGATAATGAGTTGGATGTCCTTGTTACCCAGTAATTAAATCGATTTGTTTTGTGAATCGATTTGACAGAACTTTGATTTGTAAGTTCTCTTGAATCGCATCATGGAACTTAAGGGGGCACCGAGCCTATTGTGCTGCCCTCAGTCGTATTTTTTTATTTCTAAAACAATTAAACAACATTTCTAAAAAACAAAAAATGACACATTGTATTCATTGCTGATTTTCAATTTATCGGGTCACTGCGGATTTGTTTTTATAATGTTTGATTATCTTAAAAACCGCAAATAACTACAAGCATAAAACATAATAATCCGTAATGTTTCGATAAATTGAAAGCCAATCAGGACTACAATGTGACATTCTTGTTTTTTTAAATGTTGTTTATTTGTTAAGAAATAAAAAAAATACGAGTGAGGCAGCACAATAGGCTCGGTACTCTCTTAAGACATTTATTAGATATAGTATTAAAATAATAAAATGCGTGACTGAACTGTAATTTTAGTAATAGTAACAGTTTTAGGCTAAGAATGTCCGCTCAATCAATGCTCAGTAGTTAGGTCCTTGTATGATACACCTACTTGTAAACCAATCTTCCTATTAAAATTAAAAGAAATAATTATTTAATGTAAATCTTATGTTTTATTGTCAATTAAGCATCACAGATGATTATCGTACTTCTAAACTATTATAAAACTGTAACAGAAATGTGTAAGATATTTACAAAAAAAAAAAAATTCGGCATGGTTTTTACCTGTCACTGATTCCAAATCACCAATTTTGGATTTTTTGTCTGTCTGTTTGTTTGTTTGGGTGTTTGTTTGTTCGAGTATCACGCAAAACTACTGAACCGATTTTGATGAAACTTTTTTTGTTTGATAGCTTATCATCTGACTTAAAATCTGGTATATAATTTATGCGGTAAAAAAGTCGCGGGTAAAAGCTCGTATTTATTAAATGTGTTTAGATCGTGTTGTTCTTTGACCATGTAATACTAATGAAGGACCTACTAATGAAGTATTCGTTAAAATTTTATCCTGTTTTACAAAGGACATCTACTTTATACATTTATGATTCGAATGTGAAAGTGCCGACCAAAAAAAAAACTAATAATGAGACATATTTTCTTCGTAAAATTTTTGCTTTTCATAAAGAAGTTGTAACTTAGGTAATGAAGTTGTTTAAAAAATGATTATAATTCGTCAGCCTTATGTCTTATGTAGGTAATATTTTGCTTTCACTGGACCCTCGTTGTACGTTGTTGCGGCGGTCGCGGGTCCCGGGTTCGATGCCCGGTCGCGAGAGCCTCCCGGCTCGTACTAGGATATGCACAGGATGTATGTATATTAAACATTACAATTTCTTTAGTAGTTTTGTATATTATCTAAAAGTGGCACAAAACTATGATAATTTTTTATTTAACCTGCATTGTGATGTAGTAATAATGTAAATTGCTATTTTACCGCTGCGTAGAGATATTTTAACAATATTTGAAACAAAAATTTTTTAACACTTGTGTTTTTAAATGTATCTACTTACTTTAGACAAAATTTGTGTATAATTATATTACACATTGAGCAAAGTATTTGTTTAGGTGTACGGATGTTACCGAACAGTTATGATTCGCTCTAAATGACTCAATTTTGCAACAGCTGTAAACTTTCACACTAATTTTGAAAAAGAAATTGGGTCGCACTGTATATTCAGGATATTTGTTTCACACGGTTCGACACAACAACATGTAGGTACATAGAGCCGACGTAAATGGTGCTTTATGGGCAACCACATACACAACATGCACCCCTACTATGTATAAACTACGACTAGACTACGTTTAAATATTCACTTACTATTTTACACTTTACTGTAACAGCACTTGACGAATATTACAATACATATATTGAATATTACAGAGCCGCACGTGAAGCGATGTTCTCAAAAATAATTAGTTCATATCTGTATGGTACAGTTATGTGCTAGATAACTAAAGATATGGATTGATAGCGATCATTGAGCGATCAATTAAGGTATCTCGCGCTCTGGTGGCTGACCACAACACAGTTTCCGAACTGTTTCTGCGGTTTGCTGTCCATTGCCCGCATTCGTTTTGCGATAAAATTACTTTAGCTTAGATGTACGTTGTTGGTGTTACGCAGCAAAGTGTTGAAGTCATCAGGTTGTGTGGAGAAGCGTTTGGAGCGGTAGACGAGTTGGTTCGGGCGGGTTGGCGCGCCAGTTCAACGATCAAGTGCGTCGCCGGCGCACACCCGACGAGTCTGTACGGTTGCGCGCATGCGCGCTCGCTGTGCACTGATGCCGCGTTCCACATTCGAAATTCTAATGAAAATACATCAATGAATACCTGTAATATGTTGACTGATGTTTTAAAGAACAATTAAAGGAAAAGACGTTCGTGTGAATAGTGTTTGTTGGGGCAGTTTCGTAGCAGCTATTCCTGAGGAACACGACTGCTGCGTTCTTATTGGGGTCAGATAGAGGGGTAAGTAAAGAAAATTAAATTATAGAAAATCCGAAATGACTTAAAAATTAACTGAATATAAATATATACCAATAAATTTTCTTAATTGTTTACAATAGGTACTACAAAATAAATTAAAAACTCTTGAATCTTGTATATGTGTGTAAAATGTAGTTAACAAATACAACTACAATACAGAAATTTCATGCAAAATGTATAATGCAATAGAAAAAAATAGTTTTTCCTCGTCAACTAGCATCTCTACGCGTAGCGCAGGCGCACGAGCCTTTCAATGGAAAAGACTTCAACGTGTAGTGCAAATGTAAAGTTTGAGTTGTAATTTGAAAAATAATTGAGACATTTCATTATTATTATGGTAATGCCATTAATTGAAACAAATTCATGATTTCATGTTTTAATAAGTAATTTGCGATTATGATTTATTTATATAGGTACCTATTTATTCGTCCTGAGGACTGGATTGAGGTCAAGATCAAACCCATCCTTAATAATAATAAAAAATCTATTTATTCGTACCTGATATACCGAATATAATTCCTCTACAAATACTGAGATAAATAAATAAATATCTTGGACAATGTCACACAAATTATCTAGTCACATTTAAAGTACCAGAATCTAGCCTGGACTTGTATTAAGATGACTAGACAACGATATAGAATACATATATAGATACAAACATCCATGACTCGGGTACAAATATTCATATTCATCATACAAATATTTACTTACTCACTTACTTTAAATATTTACCTTACGGGATTCGAACCCGCGACCCTCGGCACAGCAAGCAGGTTCACTACCGACTGTGCTACCGGGCCGCCCAAATGAGATGTTTACTAAATTACGAGAATACCTAACATACCTACAGTACTTATGCTTCATAAAACATTGTTAGTAATAATTATATATTATAGTTCTATTATATATTAATCGATTGTTAGTAACGGTATAAAAATATTATGTAGGTATAAACACACAATTTACATTAGTACCAATGCAATGTACGCTATATTGTGCGTTAGGTACCGTTACTAGAGTATTCGAATGACTTTTCTTAAAATGTAGCACTTTACAAAACCAGAATATGAATAAGCTGAAATTCCTTTAATATCGTCATTTCTATTCTTCAATACTAAGAAAGAACAATGATTCACTTAACTCAAACCTGTTATCGTAGTCAAAGAAAATTGTTCTCATACTATCGTAAAATTACAGTTATTCATAAAAGAAAAAATAAGAAAAGAAACCGGTCATATTCTCTAGGCGGTCATCTTAATTGAAGCTATAAAAAGTTTTGTATTGATATCGGGTGTCATTATTTAGATGCCAATTATACTATGTTGTGTGACGATGTGTAATAAAAATAGCATAAAATACACTGTTATAATATTATTATATTTATATGTAAAATAGGTAATCGTAACGGGAAGGTGTCGCGTGGAATGAAACCACTGCTGACCACAGGAAATGTAGTCGACCGTACCCGTACCCGTGGCTTCACATCTCAATGTACTGAAGCGTACAGTCCGTGAGCACTTAGAATAGGATTCGGCTGTCGGGTAAAATCTGTTATATTCGTATAATAGATAAGATTGCGGCTAGTAGCTAGCTTGCTCGATCGCAGCCAGTGAGAATCATTTTGAAATCAATAACAATTAAACTCTCAAGAAGTAAATTATATGAATATAAACGATTTTACCCGACAGTTGAATCCTATTCTAAGAGCTCACGGACTGTACTGTCCATGAACAGATTGAACAGTGTTCGATGAAGAGACAGTAGTGTTCACTTTCGCTGTAACATACCCACTGTAAGGTGTGTCACATTTATATCTTACTAGAGTTAACAGCACAAATTATATACCATATTTTAAGTCAGATCATAAACCATCAAACAAAAAAAGTTTCACCAACATCGGTTCAGTAGTTGTTGCACGACGTGACGCTCAATCAAACAAAAAACACACAAAAAACAAAAATAAATTGTGATTTGGAATCAGGGACACCTAAAAACCATATATCGTAACTTTTTCTCGGTAAAATCTTCAATGTACAGACACAGTTCTATTAGTTTTAATAATAGTTAAGATTTGCGATAGTAGATAGTACATTATAAGTTATAATGTACTATCTCCTATCGCAAAATAACATTTATAACATTGATGTTTTTTTTGTCACTTCGATATCCGATTTTCAGCGAAATTGCGGCCACGCCCTGGTGTCGTGGGTTTTGAGACTACGTAGCTGATTGGGGGCCTGACAGAAGACGCGTCTATGTGGTCTACAAAAAAAAAAATTGTTTTTACAAAACTTTTTTTAAAAACGAAAAGAAGCGTTCGTCGGTTTCGGTTCGAAAAAAAAATCATATCTCGAAAATAATAAATAAATAAAATTTCTTTATTTGAGAACAACAGTGAAATGTATATTTGAAAATGAAATGAGATATAGAAAAAAATATTGAAGGTGCATTATCAGTTTATCACTTATGGATTATTCAGATCAGAAGTTGTACCGTTGTCACGCGGAGGAAAAATGTATTCAGTTCGTTTGGCAGATTCATTTACAATGTACTCGAAGGTCGTGGAAGACACGAGATCTGTGAATTTTTGTTTTTAGGAATGATTCAACAAGTTTTTTTTTGTTATACAGTTTTCTTGGTATTTCAATGCAGTCAGTCAGTCATTTCAATCCAAACATATTTTCAAGAGCGCAAGAGGAAAAGATTTTACGCGTATCAAATTCACGTTGCAAAAGAGCAAACCATGTTTTTATATTATACTAGAGTTTACCCGCAACTTTGTCCTCACAAATCATATACCAAATTTTAAGTTGGATTATTAGCTATCGAACAAAACAAGTTTCATCAAAATCGGTTCGGTAGTTTTTGCGTGATGCTTAAACAAACAGGCAGATAAAAAATCCAAAAAATTTTCAGTTTGATGGTCTGATCATCCCTTTAAAAACCGTCAGCATATTTAGAAAAGTATCATTTACCTTAGGTATATTAACATAAGGTATGAAAAGAGCAAACCATGTTTTTATATTATACTAGAGTTTACCCGCAACTTATCATTATATACAGGAGTAAGAAAAAGTATCATTTACCTTTAAACCACATACTCTACTCATCAAACTGAACAACATTTATTATACAGGGTGTACAATAAAATGGGACAGCTACTTAAAGGGGTGTTTCAGACCATCAAACTGAACAACTTTCTCTATGGGACCAATATCGAAATCGCGAAAAAAAAATCTGCTGTCCCATACATTTCAGTCGAGTTATGTTTGCAGTTTTGTATGGGAGAGCGGATTTTTTTTTCGCGATTTCGATATTGGTCCTATAGAGAAAGTTGTTCAGTTTGATGGTCTGAAGCACCCCTTTGAGTAGCTGTCCCATTTTATTGTACACCCTGTATACTAGCAGACGTTGTCCTGCCATAGATCCTACACCTACACCTACCCTACACCTACCCTATGTCCGTCTCCTTGTTCTAAGCTACCTCCCCACCAATTTTCAGCCAAATCGGTTCAGCCGTTCTTGAGTTTTAAATAGTGTACCTATTTAATTATGATTGCGTTTAGAAAGGCTTTCGGTTCAGTAATTTTCAAGTTATGCGTGCATTAAATTCAGTGGCGCTCGCAACTTTTTCTGTGAAAACCCCATCCAAATCGGTTCAGTCGTTTTCAAGTGATGCGCGAACAAACAAACAGACAAACAGACAAAAATTCTAAAAATGGTCGTAATGTATTCCATTACGTATCCTGAACACCCCCAATTAATTTTATTGCAAATATTTTCAATGTACATCATCGGCAAGTTTAGAATTTTATTATATGTAGATAGATAGATAGAAGACTATGGGAGCAAACATCAGAACACAAAAAAATCTGCTGTCTCATAAATTCGAGTCGATTAGTATCTATTGCAGTTTAGTATGGAACAGCCATAGATTTATATATTACTAGCGTAAGGATATTTTACAAAAACCGTCAGAATATTTTACAAAAACCTTCTTCATAGAAAGAAAAATTTGCGCCATCTGTCATAACTCGTATACGAACTATATCGTGTCATATATTTGTAGTGCTCTAATTTGACATTTTTCCTTGCATTTTAGAGCCAACGAACTGGGGACAATAGTCAAGCTCATAGGCCATGTCCTTACGCTAGTAATATATATGTCTTTGGGAACAGCAGATTTTTTTTGCTCTGACAGGTTTGCTCCCATAGTAAAAGTTGTTCAGTTTGATGGGTAGAGTATGTGATTTAAAGGCTAATGATACTTTTCCTTACACTCTGTAGGTAATAAGTCATAAATAATGATGCTGCTAATGAGTCCAAGTGCAACCAACCATTATTTTCCAGAAAATAGTATCCAACGGAGGATGCACATAATGCTGTGCATATAATTGCACTGTGGATGTGCAGGCGCAGTGTAGCGGGACGCCATGCCACTGTTGACACACATATGTAACGAGCATGTGATAATTTTATGCGAGACTCAAGTAATACGTGGTTATACACGTTATCTCATGGCAACTAGTTTGGTTACCTGTAGGCAGAGAGCGCTAGTCTGTGGAACTTTTACACGATGGGCGATGCAAGTTGGACGAGGCTTGCAAGCTCTGCGAGATGGCAGGTAAACAAATGCACAACTTACTTCGTGATTCAACACAAATACTACTTTCTTAAGTAGAAGCCTTAGTTATTTCTATTACTAGAGATAGAGATAGATCTTGCATTGAACTATTTTTTAATTAGGTATTCTTTACGTTTTTTTTATAATAATATACAGGGTGAAATTGATATCATTGGCATCCTTTTAAACTAAGAGTCTACCCATCAAACTGAACAACTTTTATTATGGGAGCAAACCGATCGGAGCTAAAAAATTATCAGCTTTTCCATACTAAACTGCAATGCCTACTCGACTTAAATGTATGCAACAGCTGATTTTGTTTTTGCTCCGATCGGTTTGTTCCCATGGTAAAAGTTGTTCAGTTTGATGGGTAGACTCTTAGTTTAAAAGGATGCTAATGATATCAATTTCACCCTGTATATTTAAATAGACAAGTATAAAAAGGTATAAGTATACCAATATCGTAGAGTCTTGGACCACTGCTGTCCACTGTCCTTACCATTTTCAACCATATTTTTCGGCACTCTACTTCGGTGGAAAAAATGAAATATCTAGAATAAAATATTGTTTACTAGTGTTGCTTAGTGAAGTTATTTCTAGTATAAACCTAAACAAAAAGCACCATTTTAGTGCCCCGATAGAGTTCACGAAGTGTTAAGGTCTCGACACTGTTACCCATTCAATGTTAATGGCGTTCCGTTGTTCTCGACAACTACTATTTACTATGAAGTAACTATACCATGTCTTCACTATCTTATGCACTTACCGTTTGTGACGTCATTTAGGTAACATTACCGTAGTTATGTACTCACTAACATAACAAACTAGAGAAAAGTAGGCATCTAGTAGTATTTGTGAGTTTGTGACAACCGTTTAGCCTACGAATATATTTACATTCTTTACTAGAAAATTTCGTCTTTACATAGAACCTTGGTCAATCTACTTTTCTAGTGAAGTCTGCTATTTTCAAGTAAATTTCGGTAGGTAAAATCACAGGTAAAATAAATAGTTGACACTAGATATATTTTAACGAATTATGAAAAACGTCACATTTGTTTCTGCTTAATTAAAAGAACATGGATCGTTTGCAAAGGAATAACTGCTATTGTTTTTAAATATTTAGAATATTTAGCTCTACCGTGGTCCATACTAAAACAGTTTCGGTCATTAATTTTATTACGTAATGTGTTAACTTTATCCGTAATTATTAGCAGTGATGTAAAATCGGTATATAAAAGATGAATTATACAATCGTGATTCAATTCCTAAATGATTGAAAACGACTGCATACGTTCTTCAATAATTGGTTGCCGAAGATGCGTCACTCCGAGGCCGTGGTTCACGGATCCCTCACTCCTCAGGTGCTGTGAGGACGCCCGGTGGCATCGCGGTCGTGACATGATATCTCATAACCATCATCACGGCACACGGCAGCAGGAAGCGCATGCAAGTGTTTATGGCATAAAAAACATATAATGCGTAGTCGCACAGATTACAAGACGATTAAATTGTCTGCTTCACGGTTTTGTGATCGTAGGTAGTTTCTTTGTTACAAAATTAAAGAAACTGTTCTTTGATTGTAATTAACATTATTCTAGTAGCATCACTGCATGCGGTTGTCACAATTGTTATTTGTGCTTCCGCCCTAAATTTCTTTGTAGTTTACTTAGCTGGCTCGTAGCGTAGGACATCTGTGGTAAACACAAGAGTGGAATCTGATTTTACAATTAGTATCTATTGTTGGTACGGTTGTCGCGCGACATCAGCTTGGATACGAGTCGTGCGCACGCACATGTACCGTATTCGGCCGAATTCCGCCGCGATTCGCGTTAGTTCACCCAGATTTTGCTCGTTTTAAGGATTCAACATGCAATTAGCCTTTTTAGCGATCGTGATATGTGAAATGCATTGTTATTTAGATTTATTTAATTAGAATGCACTGAAGAAATAATTACTACGTAGTATGGACAGTTCTGTGGTGGGGTGTAGTGTTGGCGCGCGCAAGTAAGGTGACATTGACATTGAATAGCTTGCGCGCCAGACGAGGTCCGCTCCAAGCCCCAAACATTGAACTCTACAGGTATTAGGTATGTTTACCAACACCCACGACCATATTGAAATGAAATTATTGTATTGACATATTTTGATCCTGTTCTCAAATATTTTCCACCGGAGTAAACAAGATTTTTAAAATTATTGATGTGCCGACCTAAAAAAAAATCCATCAAGAAAAAAATCTATTGAATACTATCCTAGCATTCCTAATAAAATTATATAGGTCGTCGTTTATGCATATTTTTTAATGCAATATTTGCTCTATTATAGGTCTTTCTTAATATGATGACGGTTTTGTAAGGGGATGATCATTATAGTTTCTTTATAGGATATCTAAATATCATCAACATCATCATCATCAGCCTACCATCGTCCCGCTCTTCCACTGCTGAACATGAGCCTCTCCCAAGTCGCGCCACAAAACTTCGTCCTCGGCCTTCCTCATCTAGTCGCTTCCCGCTACCTTTTTTAGGTTTTCGGTTCAGCGGGTTGCAGGGCGTGCCACACTACGCCGGACAGTTCGTGGTCTTACTGGGACTAAATACCGAAATAGCGATCAAAAAATCTGCTTTTCAAAAATCTACTTCACCGAAATCTGCTGTTCTGAAGTTTCAGAATATCTCTGACTACCCCCTCGGGGAATATAGTCGTGAGCATATGCTTATATGCTTATACTTCACCGAAATGTATCAGCTATATGGGATAGCTCTGATGTTTTCTCGTGATTTTGATGTTAGATCCATAGAAAAATGTTGTTCAGTTTGATGATCGGAAATCCCCTTAAAATTAGTAGCAGTATCAGTAGCAAATCAGTAGCATATAAATAAAGTCCCTATTTAATCAGTATACCTGTAATGTAACTAAGCTATACAGGGTGAAATTGATATCATTGGCATCCTTTTAAACTAAGAGTCTAATAATCAAACTGAACAACTTTTACTACGGGAGCAAACCGATCGGAGCAAAAAAAAATCAGCTGTTGCATACATTTGAGTCGAGTAGGCATTGCAGTTTAGTATGGGACAGCTGATTTTTTAGTTGCTCCGATCGGTTTGCTCCCATAGTAAAAGTTGTCCAGTTTGATGGCTAGACTCTTAGTTTAAAAGGATGCCAATGATATCAAGTTCACCCTGTATAAATACTTAATTAAATTATTGTTACAACATTGGCTTAGAATAGAATTGATTATTTGCTATGAATAGCTAATCTAATTTTAGTTTTTTAAATTTTCAAAACAATAGGCACGAACCAGCATAACAACATTTTTACCTCAAACATAAATCTTAGGATACTATCTATGAATATTATCAACACTAGTCTATTTATAACGATAACTGACTCGTATAGTTTCCCACGGTGTGGTGCCCGGTGAGTCAGCCAGTGAGCCCCGATGCACTGGACGGAGCAAGGTCTGCAGTGCTCTGGTTAAGCAACAACCTACGTGCTAACGATCTATAACAGTCTACTATGTGCTGTAAGGTACGTGCTGCGAAGTTCTAAGGACATCATGTTTCTAGCAACTTTGTTACAAGCATAAACACACTAATGATAAGACAACTTTGAACTTGTTGAAGCTCTAGGCTAGAATAAGATAATTCTTGATTATGGGATTCAGAGGTCTACATATCCCGGAACGAACATGACGTGGTGCATATCTATAAACACATTATTTAAAATTAGTTTGCATAGGTACATATTACAGAATAAGATTGAAATAAAAAAAGCCTCAAAACCATAAGGACAATTTTGTATGAAAGATACTATGTCAAATGATCTGTCAAGAATTTATTCAGACGTGTTGAAACAGGCCCTTAATATTGTAATTTATCAACGATTAGATAAATATAATTTATACGATATGAGTGGAGTGGGTCATACTCTACACGGACCCACATACATGCGTGTGATTTTTAAAAGTTACACGTTCAAATCATCAGTAGTAAAAGTCAAAATTCCTTTGGAGATTGATTTGATTATGCATCATTCGAGCATAATTTAGTTGACATTCAAAAATAGCACTTCTGTAAATGATTTATAGAGGCAAGTACATAGGTTAGGACTTTGTTCCTGTCTGTGGAGGCAAGTTAGTGATTATATTTTCAAGCTGCCTAATAAGCCTCTGACCTGGCATAAGCCGTCAATACGTACTATTGCTAGACTATTGCTACATGATTTAGAGGATTCGTTTTTTATATTCTGAAATTAACGCTTGAATACCTCTCTAAATTAATATTTCTTATATTAATCATAGTGAACATGCATAGCAGATGACTAAAAAACGCTAAACAACAGCTTCCTGATAGCAATCAACAATTAATTTCGACATGGTCGTTATTTTTTGTACAAATCGTAAATAATAATAGATCGCTAAGGAAAAACATTGGGAAAAAATGAGCATTCATCCGTGTTATCGATAGTGGGCCTTTTGTGGGCCCAGTTAATAGTGCAATGGCTGACCCTGACCTCCGAGTGGAGGTCACCAATGATTAACTTCGTCAAAGATAACATACAAGAACCCTCATAAAAAACCGGGACACGAGTTTTGATATGTACAAGTATGTCAAAGCAAAAAATTCGTGAGAACACTCAATGGCAGGTATGCGAGTGTTTATTTTCCTCTTTGCGCTGCAATCTCAGACATTTTATGTTGTTGACATGTTCTTTATACCAAACTACGACATGTTTTTTATACAGGTCGCAACTCTAAACTACAACATTTCAGATCACCTAAACACATTTTTTAGTCTATAACATGATTGACCCTATTATCAACCTTTATTCTGGCAAACGATATCTTCTTATAAACTTTTTGTTAATCATTAATTGATACGGTGCACCTGCACATACACCCTCCCTGCTTGTGTCCTGCAATGCGTATATAGGAGCACTTTTTTAAGGGGATGATCAGACCGTCAAACTGGACAACTTTTTCCGTGGGACCAACATCGAAATCGGCTGACATAACCTCAGGGTTCAATTAAAATAAAATAAAAAACAGATTAAAAAAAAAACATCGGAATCGCGAAAAAAAAATCAGCTCTCCATACTAAACTGCAAACTTATACTACTAGATACTATTTCTTATACTGTGCCTATACTCGAGCCAAATATACGGGACAACAAATTTTATTTCGCGATTTCGATTTTGGTCCCATGGAGAAAGTTGTTCAGTATGATGGTCTGATCATTCCCTTAAAAAAGTGTCAGCATATTAAGATGGATTCTGTATAGGCTGTGATGATGATGTTAAGCATTTATTTAAGCAACGTTAAATTTTTTTGTTATTGTTACAAAATGCATTACTGTTTGTTAACCCCAAATAAAAAAGAAAAAAAAACTATCCTATGATACAATACAATTCGATAAACTAGGTAATACACTAGGTAACTCAGAAAAATTATAAAAAGTGAAACTAAAAGTAGATACTTACCTACAATAGGTAAAATATAACAAATGTTCGTTAATTGGAAACCCATGCAGGATCATTATTTAACTATTATATTTAAATAAAAAAAATGTTTCTCTAGCATAAAAGGCAGGAGGAGGATGAAGCTGATTGAATAAAACGGAGGAGGAATAAGGATACCACCATCCTCCTTCAAAGAAGAATGGCAGATTTGGACCCAGTCATTTTTTACGAAAACTAAAAGCCATTCAGGACGGCGGTCATAATTATTATTAATTAAGGCATTTTTTAAAAAACTTCCAAATCTCCAGAAGTCTGGATTCAAAAGTAGAAATTACTAGTAAAATAGACAAATCATCCAAAAAGCAGTAGCAAAACGCTACCACGACAGCTATTTTCATGTAATATTATCACTGAGGTATTTTTTGGTCGTTACGGAACGTATTTGGCTTGGTTGAACTGATAGTGTGCGTGATTTCGTTTTCTTCCATTATTATAAAATTCTACGGTTATCGTGAATTTTCATTAAAATAAATACAATGAATGCGTAGAAGATTAAGTGGACTATCTAATTAGAAAGATTATGAGTTTCACACACTTCATACAAAAGGAGAAATACCTTTCCCCCAACTTCTACAGGCTACAACCAATTAACTTTTTTGTTAGTTTTGTTTCACTCTACCCGTATTACTAAGTTTTATTCATGTATAGGACCTCTAAGTCTGGGTCTCAAATTATATGGCCGTCCGCCAAACTTCTTTCGATCGGTCAAGAACCCATGCTCTTCACCGATCATTTGTTTTTCAATTCACTGACCAGACATAAAACAGGGGCCGGTTTGACAGGGCGCGGCGCGGGCGCAGCTCCGAGATCGTGTGGCTTATGCAAATAGTACAGTATAGAACAGAATGCGTTCCGAGGACAGGTCCCGTTATGGAACGTTAGTCTAATCAATTCATTATTCAATGTTTTTATTTCGTCGTGCGTGATAGTTTACCGTATTATTGAAATTAGAAGCAGTCTATTGGGGAAAGGTTTCCGTTTCATTACCATAAATCGTTATGATATGCATGTTACTGTATATAAGAAACGGAGATAAAAAGACATAAAAAAGATTTTTTTAGTCTTTTTACTTCTTACTTAGAACGACCAAAAAAGCCGTGGTGGTCCAGTGGCGAGTAATCTTTGCCTTTCGTGCAGGAGGCGATGTTTCGATCCCCGTCCAGGCCGATATACGTACCAATGAGTTTTTCGGAATTTATGTACGATGTGTAACACCACTGGCTTTTTGGTGAAGGAAAACATCGTAAGAAAACCTGCATGCTTTCGTATATTTAGTTATATCAATGATGCTTCCATTTCGAGGCATGTATTGTACCCGTCCATTACAAGTGGCGACGGGCTCAACCCCGTCACACTGGACAGAGTTTCGGTACTACTAGTGAAACGAGGATGTTCTGAGGTTTCAGAATATATCTGACTACCTCTTCGGGGAATATAATCGTGAGCATAAACATGCGCTACTTTGAAACTATTTAGAAGTTATTTAGTTACTATTCTCACACCGGACCTTTTCTAAACATCAGACGAAAGGGTAGAGGTGTTTAGGTATACAACGTGTTAATGAATTAACGCAAAACTAGAAAGTAGTTTGTTTAGAATCGAGAGCAGAGTCGAATTATCATGGTTTCAACATAGGTAATTTTTTTCAAAATATTAAATAATTTGTTTGCAAAATTTAAAATTTTCTGAACCCAATGTCAACCCACCGCACGGGCACACTCACCCTACTTACTACCAAAACAAGATTATAAAAATGTATCCATGAGTACGTTAGCGCTTTCTTTCAGTGCTGAAATGATAACAATTCATTTTTGCCTCAAAACTTTAAATGCGAATAACTTTATATTTTAAATATAAAAATAATAGAATTATTGTTTCAATCTAATTATTTTGTTATAAATCAGTTGGGGTGTATGAGGTTTTGCGTTAATTTATTAACACGTTGTATAATATATGCGTAACGCATCGTCATCCCACATTTTTGATGCCGGGCATGCGCGTGCGTGCGAGTTATCGCTCCGCCTCCATTCACCAAGCTTAACCAAAATCTTATCCTCAACTGTTCGAAGAAAGTGTTTAACAATACCTTTTATTTTGTTGCAGATAAAAAATGACTTTGAAAATCTTTTCGAAGGACGTTCGAAAGTATCTTGCGTAAGACTACAGTGGTATGATTGTGATGGACTAGTGCAGTGATCAGATCAAGATGCATACGATGGATACGATGGGCTACGGCCACAAGAAGTACCGGCCGCCTCTCTCACCCACCAGCTTCTACCAACATGACATGTACTCTAGGCATACAACGCTTCGTCCACAGGTGAGTGAGAACACGTTTACGTATTCTTCATATATTGAATTCTAAAGAGAGCTTTTAACCCGAGTCAGACTTGACGCAAGTAGGGCAAATCAAGAAAAAAATACGATAAGCGTACGTATAACCTGTTGAACTTTAATTTTAACCGTTCTACATTACCTAATTTAAATCACAATAGATTTAAACAAAAACCAGAAGCAGTTAAGTTTTACCCACACATTTTCTGTGTTAAATAACGGTTTGTTAACTAAGTTAACCATCAAAATGTTTAAGCACTGGCGGACTAAGGGGGGGGGGCGGAGGGGCGGTCCGCCCCGGGCCCCCAGTCCTGGGGGGCCTCCGAATCTCGAGAAGAGAATCCCTTTTTAATCAAAACCAAAATAATGACGTTTATACAACGTGTTAATAAATTAACGCAAAACCTCATACACCCCAACTGATTTATAATAAAATAATTAGACTGCAACAATATTTTCATTATTTTGATACTTAAAATTTAAAGTTATTCGCATTTTAAGTTTTGAGGCAAAAATGATTTGTTATCATTTCAGCACTAAAAGAAAGCGCTAACGTACTCATGGATACATTTTTATAATCTTGTTATGGTAGTAAGTAGGGTGAGTGTGCCCGTGCGGTGGGTTGTCATCGGGTTCAGTAAATTTTAAATTATGCAAAAAAATTATTTAAAATTTTGAAAAAAATTACCTATGTTGAAACCATGATAATTCGATTCTGCTCTCGATTCTAAACAAACTACTTTCTAGTTTTGCGTTAATTCATTAACACGTTGTATAGCAAGTAAAGACACAGTTTAGAGTTGGAGGCCCGGGCCTCAGGAGGCCAGAAGCAGAACAGGTTCTGAGTCTGCAGTTTGAAGTTGGAGGCCCCGTACGTTAGTCATTGAAAGTCAAGAAAAGAAATAGAGTCAAAAATACTGCGAATTTGCGAGCTCGCTTCGCTCGCTAAATCTTTTTCAAGTTGTTATGCAGTTAGCATAATTATGAGTTCGCTTCGCTCGCTCCGGAACTGGGTCTGCAGTTTGAAGTTGGAGGCTCCGTAAGTTAGTCATTGAAAGTCAAAGAAGGAAATAGAGTCCAAAATATTGTGAATTTGCGAGCTCGCTTTGCTCGCTCAATCTTTTTCAAGTTGTTATGCAGTTAGCATAATTATGAGCTCGCTTCTTGAAAGGTCAATGTGGTTGGAATTAGAATGTGTTTCGAAAATTTGAGCTTGCTTCGCTCGCTTGGTTTTTTTGATAGCTTTCTGTGCTTTGAGACTTTTGAGAGAGTTCATGCTACAACCCAGTCATAATTATAGAATCGTTCGCTCCGGTTTTAATTTTATACGCCAATATAATCACTTACTCTATTTCAAGATGAGCTCCACAATCGAGTTATTATAAGCATTATATTATAAGCTCATTTCAGCTATTTTTTTAATACATCAATCGCCTCGATTTCGGCATGAGCTGAAAAAGTCGAGTTATAATGAAGCAAAATCTCGAGCTCGCTTCGCTCGCTCCTGGCTAGACACATTGCACTAAAATCTTGAGCTCACTTTCCTTGCTCCAGAATTCAGTGAAGTCTCGAGCTCGCTTCGCTCGCTCTTGGTTTTGGATGGTATCTATGTCTTTTCATAGTATACAGTTGCAGTTGCAGTTGCACTGTTGGTGTGCAGTTAAATCTTGAGCTTACTTTGTTCGTTCCAGATTTTAAGTCGTAAAAAAACTCGAGCTCGCGACGCTCGCTCAATGATTTACATCTTATTCCACTGATCCCATTATATCGCAGTAAAATTTCACTTAGCTTTGCCCGCTCCAGAATTCAGTGAAATCTCGAGCTCGCTTCGCTCGCTCTAGGTTTTACATTGTACGAATGTCAGGCTCGCTTCGCTCGCTCCGTGTTGTAGTACCTGGATCTCCCTGGGACAAAATACTTGCTACCTATGCCTATGGAAGGATGGGGCTCCGATGTTAAGTTTTTGCCACGGCTCGAAAGAATTGTAGATATCAATTTCTGGAAAGACCGGGGGCCTCATTTAGTTTTGCCGCCCCGGGCCTCCGGCGGGCTTAGTCCGCCGCTGTGTTTAAGGTTAATAGATAAGCAAGTGTGAAGCAAATAGTAGTTATTGTATGAGCACAGAGTACTATAATTACTACCGTGTATAATGTCCACATGCATGATGTATTGTGAAACAGGGATATCCCGAATGTTACAATATATGTTGCATCCGTAGCTACATGCAACTTACGGCCTATTCATAATAATAGCTTAGAACCCATACAATTGTCGAAAAGGCAATTTAACATTAATTATGACGACATTCTCAGACGGGCAGGCATTTCGATTCCATAGCAATACACTCCCAGAGAAATAAGTTAGTAACGTTGTCTTTTATGTTATAGTCCACTTGTCCACGTGGTGTTGTATAATTGGGCAGATGATAGGAATCATCCGCGGGGCATTATTCAAGGTGCTTAGGGCCGGTGGGTCAGTCCCGTTAGCTGCGATGGCCGCAGTTGCCGCCGAACGAACGGTACCCAGCCCGACAATGATCGTTAGAGTGGAATAAAGCGCCCGATAATCATTCCAATAGACAAAAAAAATACTAAGATGACAGATTATGTCTTTCAGAGTTAAAAAGTATGCCATAACTTTACAATAGATGAGATAATGATTGTCTTAAATGTTTATATTCGTAGGAATATACACAAATATGCGCAGAAACTGTAGTTGATTGAGATAATGTGAGAAATTCAGTACACCTATTCGGATATGTACTGTAGATAGATTAGTTACTCAATACGAAAACAGTGGGATTACTAGTAGGTAGGTACTTAAAGTTACGAACTAATATGCTGACGGTTTTCTGATCGAGTAGGTATTTAAGCAACGCGTCGTCGGTACTAAAACGAATCAGACATATTATTTTAACATAAGTTAAAATAAGAAAAATAAAAGAATACGATAGGTAGATAGTAAACGTACACAGTTGCCGGAAGTTTGTTCCTGACTCAAAAGCCAATTTGTCAAGCTAATATTAAAGTTACCTTCACGACTTATTTGGTTCGGTTTAAGTTCTAATTAGTAAGGCGTACACGATCTGTCGTTTGTAGCATAAACGGGAAGTGATGAAACATTGATAGTGTTTTATGGTAGGTAGGTAGGTACTAGGTACCATTCATTAATTTGGTTGACGATTAGTTTAACAGTAACGCTCGCCACACACATAAGGAATTCCGAATCAGAATTAGGTTTTTATATAGGATTTGATGCCCCCGTAATTCCGTTTCTGGAGGACGCAAATTCATACGAAATCGTAATTCCGCCCGGAATAATTCCGCGTGTATTTGGCGAGTCTTAATTTTGTGGTGTTTGGGTTCAACAAGTCAATTTGTAATAGGTGAAGTAATCAATACGGAGAAATGATCGTGTTATCGATAGTCTGCGCCGGCGCAGATCGCACGGTGTCGTTCACCGACTTCACCGTCAACGTCGTCGATATAACCGTTACATTCGTGGTCAGGGCCCTCTGATATCAAATCACTTGCGTTCTTGGTATTAATCACTCAAATCTTTATTAATCGTTGATGTCCTTGTCAAGTCTCTATTGCGCTTCGTTTCCTATTTTACAAAGAAACAAACATACCTAAGTATTTAATCACGATTTGTAAACAAAGTTGTACTTCTATCTAAACACAAGCATCTTGTTTATCTGTATTATCGTTGAGAATGTTACGTTTTATGTTCAGTTCAAGTTCGTGTGACGCGACGAGCAACGTTTCTCGTCAAACGGGACCTTGTTTTATAAATTCAAGTTTACGAGCTCTTTCCCTGCCGAAGAGTTATCGAGTTATTTACCTGCAACGGTAGTAACTTGCGATTAATTTCCTGGCAGTTTTTAAATTACACGTTTAATTTTGTGTGCCAGATAACAGCGAAAGTTTTTGCAAAGTTCTTGTAATAATACAATTTCAAACAATTTTCTTCTTGCGTTTGCCATGCTATACCTAGATAATATTATACCTACTCATACAATGCGTAGCCATTTCTGGGCCAAGAGAAATGACCGTGATGAGTCATCTAGGATATATAATTCTAGCTATGGAATGGGAATTTGTTGTCAGCATCTGACCATCAACCTGCATTCGTATAAATCAAACTGTTATTTAGCTCTAAGTTCTCCAAAAGTAAATAAATAAATGAAATAAAATAATCTAAAAATACCTAGGTCAATAATCAATAATAATGTAGAACAGTTTTGAGTGTTAGTAATTTGTATAATGGTCAGCGAACATGATCTTAGAACTTTTTTAAAAACATGGTATCAATACGGACGACAGAGATTTGACGGACGAGAGGTTATACACAAATCTTAACTCGAGCAAGGCAACCGCAGACCATAACTCATTGAGAATCGATTACGTGACCAAAATAGTAAAAAAGAAGTGATTCCATCTCATGGTCTAGTGAGCTACATCGCATCATAATTTGGAGTAGTCATTACAGTGGTATTGCTCAGCGTGTCACCTCCGAGGCACCGTGACTTCATCCGTTGCATGCTCTTGCATGCTGTAACGGTTATGGTAGTGACATGGCGTCTAACGGAGATGGTAATGACGATGTTACGATTGGGTAATCGTTGTTAATGCTTGAATTACTTAGCCAGCTTGGCCCTAATATTAACACAGTTAGAGGATTTCCCGTTTGATGATATTTTGACATTGAAATGTCTTTTCGTTCTACCAGTATATGCTCCGATTTCACAAAATTGCGACCCCCTTATATCTTGGAGAGTTGGGAAGATATGATAATGATAATGATCAAAAAAGGCTCAAAAGACGTGTATTTACGAGAGCTGTAAGGTGCAAAAAGAAAGTAAAGTAAAGTAAAGTAAAGTAAAGTAATCTTTATTTGCTATTGATTAGGGTACACAAAAATTACAGGTGGTCAGTACAATAGAGGATCTCCTAAATCAGCTATTACCAATAGCACGCAAATATTAAGTATCCGAATGAATTCGAATTAAGTATTAAACAAACATCTAGATTCATAATTACAATAAAATTACAATTGATAACACATTAATAGTAAATAATTTAAAATTTTAAATGTAATAATATTAATATTAAATGTTAATAACAATAGTCCTATAAGTATATTATGTCAGTCATGGTGCTCGTTAAACTCTTTGACAGAATAAAACATGTTCTGGAGGAGCCAGTTGAATAGAACGGTCTTAAAACGATTGAATGGCAGTTCCTTCATATGCTGCGGCAGTTTATTATAAATTGTTTTGCACATGCAGTAAAAGTTTTTTAGGAAACGTGTAGTGTTTGGTACTTCATTAAGGACCAGGTCATTAGGGTACCTAGTGTTAGGACGGATATCTACGTTGCGTAAGAAGAACCTCTGCTGGTATTGTTTGACAAACTTTGCCATCTCAAAAATATACAAACACGGAAGGGGGAGTATTCTTAAGTGCCTAAATAGTGGCCTGCATGAGACATCTGAAGCAACACCAGATATTGCCCGAATACATTTTTTTTGGGCAACAAATACTTTCTGAACGTCCGTACTGTTACCCCACATTATGAGCCCATGTCGGAGAACCGACCCAACATAGGCATGGTAAGCTGTAATTGCTGTGTCTTTTTTTGCAACCCTTGTCAGTTTGTAGAGCGCATAAACAAACCTATTTATCTTGCAACACACTTTATCTATTTGGTCTTTCCAGAATTATTCGAGAAAGTCAAAAACGAAAAAAGTTATGGCCGAAATAGTAAAAACAAATTAAATTTTTCCCTAATACATTTCCCAATTTTTGATTTTGGCGCTCAATATTTTGGAAACGATATCAAAAATTTGAGTACCTAAAACATCTATGGACAATTTAGTCAGCTACAATTTGTAACATTTTTGAGACAATATTTTTTAGAATTCCGTAGATTCATTTCTAATGTGCTCGTGAGTTTCTAATGAGTCGTGTGGTGTGGAGGCACGAAATCTGTGAATTTTTTATTTGTAGAGAGGATACGTTAAAAATGCTAACCGTACACCACTACATGCGTTTAATAAATTTAAAATTGCTTTCCATTATCTTTCCTTATATTGATCTTGATCTAATCCACAGAAATAGGTAATAGTATATAGCTCTACATCTAATCCTTGATAAAAATGGTACCACGAGATGGTACAATAACTTTTATATTGGAACTTTCTAGTATAAGTAATTTAATTGAATAATTTGTGAATATTAGTAGCGTAGATAGTTACTGCGTATCGTACAAGTGTTTAAAAACCTATCTTAGTTTTACAATTATGTACCTAAGGGATTAAAAACCTTTCGACTATATTTTTTGTTACAATTGTTTTGTAGGAAAGGTTTTTAAAAAAATACTAAATACACAATTAATTCAATAAATTACCTACACGTACCTATCATCGATTACACCTCTCGAAAAACATATTCAATTCAGCCCATGAGGATGTATAAAACCGTTACAAATTAATAATTAATTAATTAAAAAATTCATAGACCGAAACGATCAAGAAGTGTTTACACAGAAACACTATGATGTAAGATGCGCGTGCGCACGGACCGTGGCCGCACGAGCGCGCCCGCGCAGCACGCGAGCGCTCCTCTGCTCTCATCCTGCGCAGAAAAAACCCAGGAAGCATGCCCGGAGCTCTTAGTAACGCCGCTAATGAATATTTAAGAATGGACTTCAACTTCCGCGTTTAATTGCCTTCTACGCCTCTAGTGTGGAGTTTCGTAGCATATGTGGCTTGGTAAACAATAGGCATTAACTTTTTCTCAACTCGATACGAGCACGCGCCTGACCATAAACGCACGCGCTGATGTCTATAGTTTACCATTATTATGTAATAATTCTCTAAGCTATAAGCCGAGACCATTCAATCGTGAGATAACAGCACCAATGAGCTACTTGGAGCATCAATGCTTACCATGTTACAATACTTTTTACTAGGTACTTATTGCTTGATGTTTTTTTTCTTAAAACAATAGGTAAGTAATCAATGCACTGTTACTTCTTCGTAATTTCCCATTCGTTTTAATTTCCAATTATAAATGTTAATTGCGATGCCAATATTGATCACTAGCGAATACTTATCTACCCTAAGAATCATCTTTGAGAAAGTAGGTAAGTACTTAACTAGTTATCTTAAACAATCTAATTAATAATTAATTAACACACCTACCAACCTTAATTTCAAACCTTGCGCCGTGTTATCTAAGCTAAGCATCGTTATACTTTTCTGTTAAACAATAAGTATAATAATAATACATAACATATAAAGCAAGATAGTGTCAGGAGTGCGATTTTTGAATCTCATTCGCTGAGTTCAGCAGTTGAAAATGTCAAAAATTACTATGGAGATATGCATCTTTCTACTGCTGATTTGACTTTCAAAAATCATACTTCAGGAGTGCGATTCTTGAAAGTCAAATCAGCAGTAGAAAGATGCGTATCTCCATAGAAATTTTGACATTTTTAACTGCTGAACTCAGCGAATGAGATTCAAAAATCGCACTGCTGGTCTGATAGTTCGCAGTCGCCTGAGAAAAAGGCGTCAGCGTATTGTCCGAAAGTCGAATGATCGTTGAACTTAAGGCCCCGGCCCCAGGTCGAATGCCACGGAACGGTTTCCTTCACAAACATCAAACCGGGATTTCGAGTCAATGATCTCTACTTCCTCTTCTACTTCTAAATTTGTATTTTTGAGTACAGTCTGAGTAACGGGTTCCATAGGAATTCCAAATGTCCTTCATTACATTAGAAACCTGTCATCTAGCAGGCTGTATGTATGTCAGGAGATCGAACATTTGTTGGTTGTAATTTAGGTTTTCATTGTTATGTAGAGTCTCAAAGCAAAGGCACGATGGGGCTGACATATCCTCAGGGTTAAAAGCCCCCATATAAATAAATAAAGAACGAACAAAAAATAATGGTTCGGAAGTTGGTAGTAATATTGATAGCGCGATTCAGGTATTGAGAATTGATTGAATGAAACAAGTGACAATCTGCTATATTTTTTTCTAGTACGACTTGCTGTTCACACTCTTATTACTGCATTGAAAATCTAAACAATACATCTCCATGTATTATCGTAACGGAATCAATACAAAGCACAATTAACATTGATCTTATTAAGTACTAATTGCACCATGTCAAGGGAAATTAAATTAGTTTAACATAGTAAATGAAGGGAATCAGAGGTGCGCCTGCGCCAAGCGCGTGCGAGCGTGACGCCCGACATTTACGAGAGGTAAATTAACCGTATGGACGCCCACCGTTACTATTCTATTAATTTTCTTATTTTTACTTGTTCGCTATTAACTAGTTAACTTTACATTATTATTCGGTTTATGTCGAGCATTGTGTAACCAAAAAATTTTTTTTTAGGGTAGAGGTACTCTAATTATTCTAACGGCTGTGAATAGGGTAATGTTATCAATAGGGTTTTTGCCTACAAGAAAAATATATAATGTCCATAAACTCAATAAAACAATTTTTTAAGATAATGCTACACTCACATTTTCAGTCATTTTTATGCTTGAATAAAATGTTTAGAAACAGGATAAGATAAACTATAATAAAAAGTATAATGAGTGCCTAGGTAATATAACGTCATATTTTACAAATAGTACAATGTTCATAAAACGCGCGCTTTTTTAAGATTAATCAAGAGTTGCTGCTTTGCCAAGATTGGCAAATATACGAGTAGCACAGAATAGCCTATTAATATTAACTAATGAGCTTATCTAAGCTATCGCTGTAATATCGTTATAACCTGCACTTGTAGTCTAGTTTATAATTTCTTTGTAAGTATAGTGTATTTATTTTATTAGTTGGGTATCTATCTATCAAATTATTATCGACAGGACTGTCATCATACATCATATTGAATGTTTTTGAGTCATCAGATTAAAGTAACGATCGGTCCAGCGCGGTCGTTCGAGATGTTTCAGTTTTATTTTGTTGCATGCCCGTCGAGGGGCATTAATTCCGTCTGCTAATTCTATCTATGTGGGAATTCTTGCCAATTAACATTGTTATAATAATGATACTAAAGTTGGAAACTGTTTATTATTATTAAATGTCATTTAAACATTTAATATCATTTAAAGAATCCACAAAAATTTTGGAGAAAGAGTGGTGGCAGAAGGGTTATTTCAGACCTAGTCTTAGAAGCACGTAATCCCTAATATTATAAATGTGAATGTAAGTTTGTTTGTTAGGCTTTCACGCGAAAACTACTAAACCGATCATCATGAAAATTTGTACACATATTCTTGGAAGTATAAGAAGTAACATAGGATACTTGGGGTTTCTAACACATAGCAATAATATGTGTAGAGTAAAACTAATAAAAAAGTTACAATAAAATGTTTGCTCTACCTAAAACTTGTAATCCATAGTTCGCCACAATAACTCCACTTACCTGACAACACAAATTTGCAATCTTATTTACATTCAGCTTGAAAATAAGACATACAAAATTGTGCTTCCATAGGTATCCAGATTGAATCGCGAACACGAACACAGCGTGCAAGGGCTGCTCGCTGCACATTGTGCATCCATGTTTACGCGCTTAGTTCTTTATTACTTTTTCTTTTCTTCGTTCTACATAAATTCGACCCAACTTTCGAGATTTTAAATTTCATCATACGAGTTTGATCGACACTAGTAGTGCGTTTTTTTCTTCTTAGAATACAATAATGTCGCATTCACTTTCCATTTGCAACTTTCGAATGAGTACCATACTGCGAAAGAACGATGAATGTTTCATCAGAAATGAATTTGAGAATTCAATAAATCACATTTCGAGTTAAAAATCGAATACCTACCTACATTGCAAAAAACTCGAGCAAAAAGCAAGAAACGGGTGTTGGCTTGTTGGTATTTTGTTGTCGTAATGTCGTGTAATGCAAAGAGGTTCGCCTTGCACTTGGCTGGCGGCGCGGGCGCAGCGTCTTCAGTGCAACAGCCGGAGCCGGCCCTGGCGCGGACCGGCTCGACAAGAGTAACGAATCAGGTCAAATGACAAACCGTTGTAACCCACGCATTTCTTGTTACAGAATATGACAGAACTACTAAATAGGGTCGTTTCATTTTCGAATCAATACCTCTACCAATTATTGATAATTTTAGGGAAATACGGTATTTTTGACCAAGTAGGTAAAGGCTTTTAGAAAAAATACTGCGGTTTCTCAACCACAACGATACGAAAAATAAAGCTTGAGCATGGTAATGGCACAGCCCGGACACTGCATACAAAAATTTGAAAATGACAAGATGACGTCAGTCAGCAATGCGAAACCAAAGAAATTGAACCTTAAGTCTTCTTCGTAGATCACGAGTAACCAGTGCGCGGTAACCAGAGGGCGATAGAGGGAGGGGGTGAGGTAAAAAGTTGGTGGGAGGAAGGGAGTGTCCTATTATATCTAGTAATAGATACTCTTTAGTAATAGATACTCTTTCTTAGACTGTGGTAATGGTGAGCGAGAGCATGGTAATGTTTGACCAAAGCAATTTTTCTTCGAACTAAAGCCTAGCATTATCTCTTAGTTGAAAGCGAAAAGTCGTTAGTATTTATTTTTAGCTCCCCGAAGCTAGTCCTTACCTGCCAACCTGTCTTGCAGCGTCCAGCCAGTCCTGGCTTATTTATAGTTGTAGGTAAACCAACCCCTCGTCGGATGGACTTTAGTTTTAATTAAATAGACGAGGATATTCCACTAAGTGCGACGTAGGGACGTAAATTGGCGCTAGTTCAATGTTTATGGTTGCGTGTAAAGTTATCTTTAGGGCAAGTAATTGTTGTTCGATGCTGATCGTTCAACCAGGCCTTTAACGAAGCATTCATAAGCATAAATGTTTTAGGAGAATGGTGCTTTGTTAGAGAAAATTATGTTTTCTCTGCTTACATGTAGGTAATTCTACTGAAAACGAAGAGTATATACTAAGCACAGATTTATGAAGAACAAAGGCGCTAGGAAAGTACTGACCGTCGAGTAGGTTAGTGGGTCCAGGCACGCCTTTCTCTCGGCTCTCGGGTATACAAAAAAAATGTTTATTTCAAGTTGATTTCGTGATACCCATTTGACTCATTGAAATTTGGAGAAAGTGTTTCCTTTTGTTTATTTTATTTTACAAACTTCAAAACAAATTGTTTTCTGTATTCTGAGAGCTTTTAAGTACCCCCATTGAAATGGCTAATGAGAATGAGTCAGTGTTTTGTGTTCTATAAAATCTATTAATCTTTTCACCTTTTTTTTTAAAGATAAATAATGTAATTTTAATGAGCCATTATAACTTCACGAAAAAGCTTCCAATATTACCATGTTACAGGGGCTCCAAAATTATTTTGAAAAAAAAAAAAAATATTTTCAACGATTTGTAAATATTGCAGAAAAATCTCGAGCTCACTTCGCTCGCTCCTGGTTTTAAATCCTATAGAAATCTTAGTATATTGCAGTAGAATCTTGAGCTTGCTCCGCTCGCCCCTGGTAATTTTATTAAATTGCAATAAAATCAAATTGGTTTTAGATCCTATGGTAATCTTATTGAATTGCAGTAAAATCTCGAGCTCGCTTCGCTCGCTCTAGGTTTTACACTTTTATCGCGACGACCTGACCTGGACGTGGCCCTCCTGGGAAAAAATTATTACTGCACCCTCAGCAGGCCAATGTAAAGTGTCTGCCCCTGCTCGGAAAAATTGTAGATCCATAAGTGCGATTTTTGAAAATCATACGAGCGACTTGGCAGTAGAAAATGTCAAAATTACTATGGAGATTATGCATCTTTCTACTGCCAATTCGCTCGTATGATTTTGAAAAATCGCACTTCGTGACTGATTATACCTACCCATAGCCAGCATTCGATTCCTTTTCATCGTTTACTGATGATCCCTCTGTATTTGATCATATCGTCTCATCTACTAGATAAGCGTGTAATTCAGACACGTCCAAGACTTGGCTACGACGAATGCCTATAGATAGTAAGTCTCATGAATCAAACCATTCTCGTACATGCCACGTAAGACATAAGAGTTATGTATCCTACTGATGTTCAATGAACTGTACTAAAAGGCACGCGAAAGTATGTGGGCGAATGCACGTCAGCATTACAATTACAATGATTACAATTGTTTGTCGCCTGACACCGATGCGATGGTAACACTACGTTAAACTTCAGATGGACGACGAAAGTTAATTGGATGAACAATAAAGAAAGCATTGTTTGTAACACAATACATAATGGCTATCATTAAGGATCTCTACGTCGTATCAAATAAAGTTCCAGGAACATACTTATGTTTATTTGTTTGAGCTAATCTCTTGAATCTAACTGGACTGATTTCAAAAAAAGAAAACGCGCAGTGGTGGTCCTATTCATTTTACTTTAAAGCTTAACAGTTTTAGAAATACCCACGATTAAATTAAACCCAAACATTATGTTAATAATATAATCAACAAGTACCTACCTAAAACCTTTAATTACTCGTGACCCTGTGAGAATTTTAAATGACTTTGAACCACGAAAAGTATGCAAAGATTCTTTAATTAATCTTTTGTAACCACACGTCACTTGCGAAATCCTTTATTATCAGGATTAATTACCCAACGAGATTATAACAGCAATAAAAGTACAGGCGGTTCTTGCACTGCGGGGCTTTTGACCGATCCGAGTTGAATGACCGCAGGTGAGGCTAGACCGTACCAGCTCATTAAAGTTTATCAAAATATTATAGGATGTTGTGAAAAAAAAACTACTTCACAAGACTATATACAAGAACGAACATTATGTGAAGTGCGACATTGCTGCTGATACCTGTCGCGATCAAAGTTTTTAAAAATAAACATGATGGACTGTATTTTAAAACATAAGCTTTCAAAGGTATGACAAAATTCACACACATGTCATTTGTTAGAATATAATTAAAACAAGCAGAACGAAGCAAAGAGCGTTGTTCATGAACCGGAACCGGTTTCGAAGTAGGAATGCAGATTGTTGATTAGAACCTAATCTATATAAACGTCAAGTTGCAAGTCGTTTGATTGGTAGGTAATCTTAATAATATGCATAAAAGGATTATACGTTGGATTTATTGCACTTTAGTAGGTACTATACCTATATAAAAGTTAAGCTGCTAAAATAGAAGTTATAGTAACGTACTTAATATTCTAATCCATGCTTAGAATATACACATAATTGACCTCTAATCAAAATGAATCTTCAGATTTTTAATACATATCTATTATACAGGGTGTAAGGAAAAGTATTATTAACCTTTAAACCACATATTCTACCCATCAGACTTTACATCTTTTACTATGAGAGCAAATGGATCTGGAGTGCGATTTTTGAAACTCATTCGGTGAGTTCAGCCGTTGTAAATGTCAAAATAACTACGGAGATACGCATCTTTCTACTTCTGATTTGACTTTCAAAAATCGCACTCCTGAAGTATGATTTTTGAAAGTCAAATCAGAATTAGAAAGATGCATATCTCCAAAGTTATTTTGACATTTACAACTGCTGAACTCACCGAATGAGTTTCAAAAATCGCACCCCTGGAGTGCGATTTTTGAATCTCATTCGCTGAGTTCAGCCGTTGAAAATGTCAAAATTACTATGGAGATACGCATCTTTGTACTGCTGATTTGACTTTCAAAAATCGCACTCCTGAAGTATGATTTTTCAAAGTATTAGCAGTAGAAAGATGCATATCTCCACAGTAATGTTGACATTTTCAAAGGCTGAACTCAGCGAATGAGATTAAAAAATCGCACTCCAGGAGTGCGATTTTTGAATCTCATACGTTGAACTCAGCAGTTGAAAATGTATGGAGATACGCATCTTTCTACTGCTGATTTGACTTTCAAAAATAGCACCCCTGGAGTATGTTTTTTTGATTGTCAAATCAACAGTAGAAAGATGCGTATCTCCATGCTGCTGAGTTCAACAAATGAGAATGAGTTTCAAAAATCGCACTCCAGAACAAAACAGAAATCAGCTGTACCATACTAAACTACAAAACTTATGGAACAGCTGATTTATTTTTTTGTTTTGATCGGTTTAAGTTGTTCAGTATGATGGGTAGAGTATGTGATTTAAAGGTTACTGATACTTTTTCTTACACTCTGCATATGCATGCTCACGACTATATTCCCCGAGTGAGTAGTCGGAGATATTCTGAAAACTTAGAACATCCCTCCACGTTCACCAATCCACTCATATCAATTGTAGAGTTAGTATTTCGTGATTTTTCTTAAGATATTTGTAATACGCTACATAATAGATATCTAAATGTATTTCTAGAGATACACTGTCTATATCCTAGGGCAAAGTCAAGAACATAATAAAATACAAAAGATTACGCTGCATTTTGTAGAAGCTAATAGGAGAAGCTATAATAAACTATGAACAATGAGGATATTAATTAGACTATAAATGTAAGATTGCAGGTTACGTCTCAAGATGCCTATAGTTGCCCTCGGGTGTTGCACGTGCAGATTTACAATACAATGATTTATCGAAGCTTTATAGGCAGTATATATGCATTATCTTTGCACGTATTATATAATATAATCACTTACCTACCTGCTGGTTTATTATCCTTTATATCCGTGTCCGACATACAGGGTACCTAAGGAAGTTCTTTTGCATTGTGTTGCTGTGCAAAAGGTCTGCCATCTATCACCTCTTTACACGAAATTCCAACCTGAATCTAATAAAGTTTTGAGTGAACCATGCTTAAAAAGTACTGTAGGTAGTTAGTTACAGCAAAGTTTTGGATCACACCAAAAACCATACCTAAGGTAAACAAAGCAAAGCAATGCAGCAGCATCATATACCAAAACTGACAATAGCAGTTTCGATTCGAAACTGCTACTGAACAGTTTTCAGTTTTGCTTATTAGTTGTTCAGAATAATCGTAATTTAACATTTTGAAATGAACATTTGAAAACTTACGCTGGCAGAGTTCTGTCTACACTTTCCTAGAGTAAATCCCTAATATTATAAATGTGAAAGTAAGTTTGTTTCTTAGGCTTTCACGCGAAAACTACTTAACCGATCATCATGAAACTTTGTACACATATTGGAGGTATTAGAAGTAACATAGGATACTTGGGGTTTTCCATTCCGAACTCCATGCGGACGAAGTCGCGGGCAAAAGCTATATATAGGCTTTAAATATAAATCATATTATGTCTACGAGAACGAAGTCGCAGGCTATACAGGGTGTACAATAAAATGGGACAGCTACTTAAAGGAGTGCTTCAGACCATCAAACTGAACAACTTTCTCTATGGGAACAATATCGAAATCGCGAAAAAAAAATCAGCTGTCCCATACATTTCAGTCGAGTTATGTTTGCAGTTTTGTATGGGAGAGTGGATTTTTTTTTTCGCGATTTCGATATTGGTCCCATAGAGCAAGTTGTTCAGTTTGATGGTCTGAAGCACCCCTTTAAGTAGCTGTCCCATTTTATTGTACAACCTGTATAAACAATAATAACCAAAAGTTTTGTGAATTTGGTAAATTGGTTACAGATTCTGGTGAAGGTTTAGTGTTCATTTCTTAACATGCTGTAGGTGCTTATAATAAGTAAAAAAAAATATATTTTTTTTTGCCATTTATCATTACTTAATGAACCAAAACATGATGGATGGTAAATCTGAGGCACTCTTTGTGATAGTACGTCGAAACGCACAAGTACGCAAAGCCCGTGTATTGTGGACACTAAATGAAAGTTCCTGCCATACAATACCTCGTAAATTCTCGTTACAAACAATACTGCATTCGTATTTTACGTATTATTATATTTATTATAACTTATTGGTTGTTAAGTCATAAAATAAAATACACAAGGTTTTAGTTGAGGAAGCGATTCCAGCGGTCACGTTGCAGATTTAAACAGTGCTTTTATGTATTTTTTGAATGTGTCGAATTGTGTAATTTTAATAATAAAAAATTCAAATAGGTAAGCTACGCGTTATTGTATCTCGTAAAATATTTATAATTAAATTATAATAATCTCAATAAATTTTACAAAAAACAAAATACTGCATATCCTATACCTACCTTATATTAAGTAAACAAAAAACATATTTTTTTTATGTTAACTGGCAAGATGTATTGGAAACAAAATATCAAAAGCTATGAGAACTATAAAGGAAGTAAACATGTATTTATTACGTAACAATGTCACAAATTACAATTTTCTTTTTAATTAATTGCATTATTTGGCTTAACGTCATTTTTTTCAGACGGATGGTTGCCTGCCAGTACCGTAATTTCTTAGATGTAATGAAAACTCTTTAGTTGGATGAAAAATAAATGTAGACGAGAAACAGATACACTTATCGACAAAAAAAAACAGCACGAATAGTGCATGATCATTGTATAAATTAATTGTAAAACAATGTTTGTTAGTTTTACGTTATTATATTGTAAGATGTATTTATAATATAATTTTTATTCGTTTTGAAATATATTTTTAAATTGTTATACAATTGATGTCCAAATAAGTCAAAGATAAAAAATTATCTTAGCATTCTACGAAAAAACGAAAAAGTTGTAGTATTACAAATATGTAGATTTGTACCGAATTCAAGATACACTTGCGATGTGTGGGACGTCGTTGGGTGAGTGGCCGGACCTTGACCCACAGTGGCCACGGATTCGGTCATGGACTCGCTCGTGGTCCCTCCATTTTGTTCGAGTTAGGACTTCAGCAAACGTTCGATAGTTGAGACTGTATCTATTCATTTATTAACAACTTGAAATGGTAGAGCTCTTCCGTCCTGTGGTTGAAGAAATCGCTTTTAGTGGTAAGATCGCCTTTTTTTCCCTTACGTTCATTTATTGACGACCCGGTTGGTGTAATGGTTATCACGCCGGACTGCCAAACCAGGGTCCTGGGTTCGAATCCCGGTTCGGTCATGGATGTTATATGTTTGTGCCGTTGTTGTATGATTCCCATAACAAAAAGCCTAAGGCTTACTTGGGATCATTACAATGTATGTGCCTGTGAGCGTTATTTATTTATTTTATTTATTATTCTGTTTTTGTTGTATATTTTTGGCGTGCAAATAAAATTCATATGTTATGATTGGGTACCGATTTCTTACTAAGTATACTTTTTTTAAATTGGAGAAGAAAAACCAAGAACTGTACCTACACCATATCCTGCAAATTAACAAATATGAAAATAATTTCTACAGGATTGATTACTTGAAGCATCAATTTGACTTTTTGGAATTCTCGAAAACAAAATCCATTTTTTTTCAAGAAATTTTCATACAATGCAAATCATCCACTAAACAGATGATCTTCAGGTTTTTCGTAATTAGTTATACGTGGTGATATGTTATGGCAGACAGTTGCATTACTTTAATTGGTGGTTCTATTCATGATACTGAACAACATGCACAAAGGAAAAAAGGGAAAAATATTTTCATACAAACATCGATATCGATCCTTCGATCAGATTTAATATGAAAAGTCCAAATTTTTTTGCTAATTTCATATAGGTTTCTTAAGGAAAGTTGTTCAGTATCATGGGTGCATCCATCCTTAAAGTAATGCAATTGTTACCCTAACACCCTGTAGTTTATATAAAACATGTTAATGAATTAACGCAAAACTAGAAAATAGTTTGTTTAGAATCGAGAGCAGATCGAATTATCATGTTTTCAACATAGTAATTTTTTTCAAAATATTAATTAATTAATTTGTAAAATTTTAAATTCACTGAACCCGATGTCAACCCACACAGGTACACTCACCCTACTTAATATCAAAACAAGATTATTAAAATGTATTCATGAGTAGGTTAGCGCTTGATCATTCATTGCTGAAATTAAAAAAATAATCATTTTTGTCTTAAAACTTAAAATGCGAATAACTTTAAATTTTAACAATAAAAACAATTTAATTATTGTTTCAATCTAATTATTTTGTTATAAATCAGTTGGGGTATATGAGGTTTTGCGTTAATTCATTAACATGTTGTATAAATTGAGTAGGTCGCTAAGTATAACTAAAAACAATCGTGTGCCAGGTCCCTACGCTGTTATTAGGCCGCTTCTTAGAAATATTTATAAAAGTAGGCTCTCAGTTATGGTGTGGGTGAAAGTTGTGCTTTAAATGTGATGGTATCGACCATTGTGCTCGTTTTAAAATGTAACGTTTATATCTTAAGATAAAGAGAGATATTTATAACCAGATGATGACGTGATATAATGTGAGGATTATAGCGTACTCTGAACAAACGAAGTTTGATTATATTTTGGACTAGTAAGTATTTTTTGGATTTTGGACTAATTAAAGTCAATGACATTTTTTGAAAACGATCTAGAAACTAGTCTCTGTGCCTCTGGATTGTCTGATTTTCGTTAAAATGTAAAGTTTCAAAGTTGCAGTACCTTAAGTGTAGTGTCTCTAAGATTTCCATACAAATATTAAAATAATCCTAGCATTGAAACTATATTTTAACGGAAATCTAGGCACAAAAGGCACAGAGATTTGTATCTAGATCGTAGATCGTAGAGCTAAGAAAATGTTTTTTTAAATGTTTTGAAAAAAAAGAGAAGACTAGAAATTAAGAAAGAAAAGGAAAATAGTACTTCATGTTCTTAAACTTACCTAGGTACGTACACGGACACTGATGTGAGTGGTGTGGTACATACAATATGTCGAAGTTAAGTACCTTTTACCAAGTCTCCTGTCGGTATTTCATTGTGTATGTGCATGTTACATTTCTCAATATTATCTTAGCGTTATTATGACGTTACGCGATCCGTTATGAACGGTTCTTCCATTGATTGATCTGTGCGTCTTGAAGTTGACGCAGTCGAGGGAAACATTTTATTCATCTCTACACGCAGTCCCAAGCTCATACAACTCTTTGTTTAGGATTGACTTTTCTATAATTTTATTGAACCAAGAACAATTGTTACTGAACCTACCTACCTACTAGTATTGTAATTAAACTATGTTTCAATACAAACTCATTCCATTCGAAATAAATGGTTTTTGCCATATCTAAATTATGATTTAAGTTTGTAATGAAACCTAGTTTAATTACAAACTTAAATCATAGTTTAGATATGGCAAAAACTATTTATTTCGAATTAAAACTTATATAATTATTTCAAATATTATTGATTATAAACATGTTACAGACATGTTGTGCTGTTTTAAATCAAATTAAAGATTGAAAAATTAATTCTCTAGCGGGATTTGAACCCGCACTCTTCCAAACCGGGGAATCGCGTTTAATTTCGCCACCGAGGCCACTACACACGAGTTGGTTAGTTTGTAATAACTGCCAGTAACTTAATTGTTCAATCTTTAATTTGATTTAAATCATAATTTCTGTACAGAGAAGACAGAGTTTCGGTACTACTATTGAAACGTGGATGTTCTGAGGTTTCAGAATATCTCTGACTACCCCCTCGGGGAATATAGTCGTGAGCATAGTGAGCATATGCTTTATATGCTCATAATTTCTGACAAAAACCTTTTTATCGAACATGACAAATAGTCTCAGGGAGCAGCTACTGATTATTACTGTGGACTATCGGGGGACCACACCACCAGTGACGGCGACGTGCCCTGGTAGGTCTACCGAACCAGTGAAAGAACCTACAACCTGCCCAAGGGCACCCATAAGGGGTACGGACGGACCTCGGCAATGGGCGTTCCTGGTACTACGCGGCGGATTGGGTAGTGAGGATCGGCGAGAAAAACAAAGACCATGCTGCCGCTGGTGTCATTAAATGAAAAACCATCAGACAAACAAATCCCGTAAGAATTTCCTTAAATTTTATTGTGGCATTTTGTGTGCATACCTACTAACAAAAGTGTTTTCATAAAATTGTAGAGACGTTAAACAGCATCGTTACTGCAAAGATTAATCTGTTAATTCCGTCGTAATGTCATCTCACGTACCATAATACAGAGAGGCACGATGTCTAGATGTTTCCGGTCATGCTACTCTGATTATAAAGAAAAAAACTAGAATTCGTCAAAGCTAATCGTAGCTGGAGCACGACGCAGGTCTCCGGCAGGCTGTATCGCACCGTGACGCGGGTACCGCTAGGCGACATACTCGGAGTTTGGCTAGACTATGCTGTTTTATGCTTCAAATAGCATGGCATGCAAATTTTAACACGGACTGGATTTGTGTCACTGTGGCACGACCTTCAAAAGACTGCACATCTTTATTATAAAAAAAATAGAAGTGCCAGCTATTCGTATGCGCAGACCACTGTCTTTAAATACTCATAAATTTTGATTGAATGAACCGATTGCAATAAAATAAAACTTAAATTTTAATCCAAACTAAGCCCTATATTTTTGTGAAAACCCCATTCAAATCGGTTCAGTAGTTTTAAAGTGATGCTTGCACAAACAAAACAGACAAAAATTGTATTAATTGCTGTCTCAGTACATTCCATTATGTATTCTAAACGCCCAATTATCTTCTGTGTAGGTATTATACATCCACGCCAAGTATACAATTCCATTTGACTATCAATCCACTGGTTGCATATGTAACAAGTTCCTAGTATAGTACCTATAGGTACCAAGATAAACATAAGCAAGACCGGGACAATAAAAACCGCCACCGCACAGCAGCGCGAGCGGTCTAACATTCCTCAACATTATTAGCCATAAAAGATGGTACCAAATGAAGCGTGCGGTGATGACAAACCAGAGATTTATATCGTCGGTCCGGTATGATGTCCATAAAAGCAAAGTCATTGGTAAAGTGCGCAGGAACGACGCGTCATTATGGCAATCGTCGAGCTATCTTCTGCAAAATGCATCGATCGAAAGCAAGCATTCGCGGTGCATTCTTTGCTTGATGCACCTGCATTCTTAGACGATAACAGCTGTTTGTGTACTACTGTTGACAATAGGCACATTAGCACATTACATAAAACACGCATGTTACCGGAATGCTGTTAAGAATTCGTTTAATGCTAATGAATAGACACTGAGTGCATTATTCCTTTTAGGTGTTTATTAGCTTAGCAAAACATATTCAGCAAGCTTATTTAAAGACTTTTTGGAGGCAGTTAAATTACTATCCATATTTAAAGATATAGGTAGAGTTACCCATTTATGTTATCATTTCTAATTGACAATACCTAGTCCTTTAAAAAACAAGTCATCCATCTGTTGTGCATGACTTCGAAATAATAGATAGCTGCAAAAAACACAATAGAACACAAATTACGCAGAAACATCACGATTCTCGAAGAAAAGAATGAAGTCATCTAGGTACTACGGTTACTACGGCAGCTACGGTTGTCTGTCGCCTAAAGAAAGACTTCAACGCGTTAGTACGGAATGTATGTACCATCCTACTAATTTATTTTTATGATCGTATGATGGTGATTTTCATGTCAAAGTTATGCTAGTGGAGTAGGTCTTTTAATTAAATTAATTAACTACCTAACTGTTAGGAGATCTGCCCACATTTCATTTTTATTTGAATTTTTACTTTTTTATTAGGTACTTTTTTATTCGAATTATTACAATATTGAATTAAGTACATACAAATGTACTTAATTCAATATTGTAATAATTCGAATAAAAAAGTACCTACCTACGCTAAACTCATATTTTCAGTATTTTTTAGCTTGAAAATACTATTTTAAACTGATTTTAAATAGCAGCATAAACAATAAAAACTATGACGTCATAATATTACTGATTTTAGAATACAATGTTCATACCAAAGATTTTGTTCATACAAAGCGCACGTTCTGACGTTGTGTTGGATAAAGAGTGATTTTATTAGGTTTTTTGCAAATCCGTGCATACGTGATGTAAACAATTGTTTTTACTGTAAACAAATGACAACTTCACTAGTGTTCCTAGACTTTTCACTGGTTTCATAACGGTGAAATTCAAAACTAGTACACATAACAATAACGCAAAAAAAAAAGTTTTTTGTTAACTGTCCTTGTTATTAATAATAATAAAATAACCTTGATTCAGTTCAAAGCCTCATATATGTCCATGATTTTTTATGAAATTATAGAGACGTTTAGGTGTTCGCACGTCAAGGTTTTTTGTCACATTGTTTATCAGTTGGTATGTAACGAACCATAATACCTACTAGTTGAGACCAGTCATGATTCATTTTGTTCACACAGACACAGACTCTATGGCGATCTATTGTTTTTGCTCCATATAAATTAAACCAATGCGTAAAAAATATTTTTTTTATCAACCACAGTAATCTGCTTACATTTATTGTATTTTTTATCGATCAGCGGCCACTCAATCATATATTTTTTGGAACTCTTCGATTTATCAGTCAAACGGAATGGTAGGACGATATTCACAAAAAGAACTTTATAGTTGAATGAAGCTAAACTGAATGAATAATTGTTTATTATTTTGAAGGAACACACAAATATCTTCTATGCTGCATATATCTGCAACTTATACTTCAATGTCTGCAACCGACGGTACCTTCTTTGTACACGTAAATAATATAAATATACATATTCATCTTAATAATTTATAGAATTTAACTCCCACATTGTAAACCTCGAAGGCTTTTCTAACAAAAACTCTTCCTGTATCTGGCACAATGGTCGCAGGCAGATAATAAGCCATATTATATATAATAGTCTAAGGAAGGCTGTTAGTGTCGGCGGTCTATGCCGAGCGTCTGCTTGTGTCAGGATCAAGTGGAAGACACAAATTACGTCTCATGCCATGGACCTACGCAATTGAACACATTACAACAAAATGAGGGGAATTAAAACCGTCAACGAGGACAACTTGCCGTGACTGAGCTATTACGACGATCATTAACAGTTTTTACATAATTTAGGTTGTATTTATACTGAGACTTGATGGCGTGCATTGTGTTTAATAGCAGCTAGGATTGCAATTAATCATAATTTAAAGATTATATCATCGCAGCATGATATCTCTCGCAACAAGAAGTATGCAATATTTTCAATGCTACCATGACTAACACATTAGTTCCCTCGTTCAGACTATTATTGGTGTTTATCCATGACCTACACACAACACGTACGAGTAAACCTTGCACACCAATTAGGTACCTGAACAAACATTGTCTAATTGACGAAAACTCACTAATTCACACAAGAAGCTCAAATCATCTTTCATTCAGTTGATTCACTTCTTTATTGAAGCTAGTATTTACTAATGAAGGTTTCAAATTATATCTATGCTTATTATGTTTTCAGTACCCGAATTCCTTTAAAGTACGAGTGAATAGGCATCTTCTGGGTTAGCTCGCTACATCTACGACCCCATCTTCGTCCTGAGGACTGGATTGAGGTCAAGAGCAAACCCATAGTTAATAAAAAAAAAAAAAAAAAAAAAAGTAGTCCAGTGACATATGTCTATCCATGTTATAAAGGACTGAGCACGACAGCATAAAAAAGCCACGAGTGCTATTTTTGAAAGTCACGCATCCTTATTCGTATACGAAAATGATGCTAAACTCTGGGCTTTCAAAAATAACACTTCAGTACGGGTCGGGAGCGAGCGATCGCACCCAAGTGCATCGTGTTTTCTTATTTCAAAGGAAATTTTCCTGTTTTCATTGCTCAAAATAAGGCAAATTTTTACTAAATTCGCTAGTCAGGAGTATTTTTGAAAGTCACACGTTCAAATCAGCATTCGAAAATGTCAAAATTACACACAATGTGATTTTCGAAAATAGCATTATAGGCTCGTAAAAAAATAGGATATAAGTTAACCCCCAGTTCGGTCAAGAGCTACCTACTTATATGTATCGATACCTATTAATCGGTAGATCAACTATGTGTATCTGGGATGTGAGGTCGTGCGCATCTGCCACAAGGCCGACCAGTCCGCCTGTAACATGGGTGCAAGGCCATTTATTATGTACATCGTGAAATAGGTCCTAGTAATAGCGAGCCAATGTAAATAATACCTTTAGACATAATATGTAATTCATCCATTTCTTTTTTAATTATTTAAATCACTAGTTTACCCGCGACTTCATCCGCACGAGTCCGTCCGTTTCCGTCATCGTAGCGAGATAAATGGTATACCAGATTTTAAGTTTAATCATAAGCTTTCAAAATTAAAAGTTTAATGACTATTGGTCCAGTAGTTTTCGCGTGATGCCCGAACAAATCTTTATAACGTCGCGTGGCCAGCTTATTTTCGTTTTGTATACGTTGAGTTGTGTCGCCGTGTGTACACTATGTTTTTGTTGTAAAATAAAGTATAGTTGATTGATCTACGGTTTTTCTAGAGATTTTTGCAGGAAAGTCAAGCCTAAAAGAGACGAATAAACTTTGCAAAAACTAAAAGCTTTAATTTTGAAGATGTAGCAGCATTCACACATAAGGGGAGTACATAGGAACAATGTAAAATGTAATACTTTATCTTACTATTAAAACCAAGATTAAAACTGGCATAGAAGGTTTGACTTTGAACGTTATGTCAGTTGGACTAACAATAAACAGTAATATAGGTACTTTGCAAGGTGTTATTAGTTTGTTTTGTCAGGGCTAAACTTATGTTTGACAATATAACAAAAGACGCTCAAGTTCAGATTATTCCTAGAAGTAAAAATGCTAAGTAAAATGATATCATTTTGAATCTAATGTGGAAAATTTCTTTCGATGATACTAAAACCTTTAGTATGCTTTGCTACAACTGCGATCTTAAAAATATTTATTTATTTAAGTTTATTGAAGTATAGTTGGCAGGAGGAGCAATATTTCTGAGTATCCCAAATGGGATTCCACCGTGAGCTTATTTATGTAGGTATGCATGTAAAATTAAAAAAAACGAAAACAAATACAAAACAAACGATACGCTACGTTAGAATAAAATACAAAATGAGTGCGTTTCCCAGCGTCATTTCAGTGAGACATTTATTTATATCTCACAAGCATTCTTGTTGACAATGAGTTTTAAAATAGATACGTTAATTTATACTGCCACACGGCCAAATTATCTCTTTTCTTGGCCTTTTGCCCAAAGTTGTAAGCAATGAATGAACGTGATATACATAATCATATGGTCAAACAGAAATAGTAGAGTCATCATAATCATCAGCCTATATGTTTCTCATTAGAGAGAGCAAGTCGTTCGTCACCATGCTGGCCCAGTCACCTTGTTCATACGAACAAAAATGTTAGGTAAGTATATGAAAACTTAAACAAAAATAAACAATCTACATAAAAAACAAAAGAACCCTTGTTTCTTGTTCATCTAAAGATATTTCCAATTAGATTAGGTACGTAAAAAAATATAACAATTCGAGTTAGTACCTCTATGTAGGTATATTGTAAACAAAAGCAGCTTATAAATGAAAAACTTAAAGATCAGGAGTGCGATTTTTGAATCTCATTCGTTGAGTTCAGCAGTAGAAAATGTCAAAAATCAGCAGAAGAAAGATGCATATCTCCACAGTAATTTTGGCATTTTCAACTGCTGAACTCAGCGAATGAGATTCAAAAATAGCACTTAACTTTCCGTAAAAAAGTCTGCTTTGATAACCAAACTAGAGTTACTATTGAAAACCGTAACAATCCCTTTGTTCAAATTGTCGCAAGTGCAGAATGCCACTGGATGAGAATATTGAACAACCCAACAAGGACAGAAGTAGATGCATGACTAATTCATAGCTATTATTATATTTTAATCGTGCATATTACGTGGCTATTATACATCGCCGTCAATTAGGGTGCAAGTGGCGTAAAATTAAGCTACGTCCGCGGCTAGTGATAAGTAGGCGATTGTTACGATGCAAGGGGGACATCATTACTGCAGCCCAGTTGCATTGAGACCACGGTCACCGTGTCTTCTCATTCTGCATTCGATAATTACTAATAATACCTAACCCACATACAATGCTAACACGACATAATGGCATTTTATGCTGATAGCTCATGTAACAAATACTTTACAGCTTTATCGTAGGTATTTATGGAAATTAGTAATTGTACCTACTTATGTAGATACGTAATTGTTTTCTGTCTCTAAATTGATAAGTGTATGTTCTCAAGTCATGCATGATATGTGCTACCTTAGTGTGTTACATAAGCATACAAGGTGTAGATATTCTTTAAAATAAAAAAAGCTAGAACTCTAGAACTTTTACAATGATGTAAAGTGAAAGTATCACCACGTATCACACACATGCTGATGAAGAAACCGGTCCTCAATTTGGATGCATCGTCTCAACGGTTCCATGGTGTAATGGTTAGCACTCTGGACTCTGAATCCAGCGATCCGAGTTCAAATCTCGGTGGAACCTGTCTTTTTGGCAATAATCCAGATTTTTAAGATTTACAACTTTTTAATAAGTAGGTAACCGTAAATTTTTGACTTTCTTCTTTTTCGATTTTTTATTTGTTTTTGCGTGGTACGAACTGAAGACTAGATTAAAGCAGGGGTACACACGACATAGATACCCTGCGACAAAGTTATTTAAATCAAGATTTAAAAAGAAAAATTCACGTATTATTTTTATAGGGATATAAGTAGAAGCATTATCATATATTTTATCACTAGGATGAACCAATCAGTTATAATAATTGGAAGGAATTAATTGTACATCATTTAACTTAGTATCTGTTGCAAAAGCACAATAATGCAGTTCGGCAGGAGTTCGGGAGCAAGAGCCTCATTACGCAACGTCATTTAGCTTGGTCCAATTATACGGCGGATGTCGGCAGTCGCTAAATAAATAAGTAATAATTATAATTACTCGCTTCGAGGTCCGAGAGTGCCATGAGAGGTAGCAATCGATGGAACTGCGTGTGTGAGATGGACTAGTTTCGGACGTGGGACGTGTGGGGTCCAGCCATTTAATTGTTATAATATATAATAATAGGTCTCCCCTTAGTGTTATGATTGAGGTGTTATGGGATACACAAAGAACTAATTATGAATTAAATAATAATCATTATGCATCGAATAAAGACAGGTTTTGCAATAAGGTACATTTTGTTGATGTTAACTGAGCACAACTAAATCTGGAAAAAAATATCGTTCCTTGTTATAAAATTTCTCGTTTAGAAAAGGGTCATGGTCCTTTGGTTATAAAGATTACTAGTGCCTACTTATAATTTTTTTTAAATAAATCTTTGATATGGAATAAGTCTGAAAACTAGTCTAGCGGCTCAAACTCAAAATGACTTATTTTATTTTGTGATTATTTGAGTTTCCTTTAGCGATTTATAAAGGTTTTAAGGGGCGACAGCGAACAGCGAATTCGGAAAAAAAAATTGGCGGCTGGCCATTGGCCACCTTCATACTAAAATCTTCAAACCCCTTTCGTTATAGTATAATTTTGTCTTAACATTAATCGGGTAGGGTTTATTGATTAATCGTGCAAACTTGGCACGCATTGTAGCTAGATAGATAGGCAGAACTACAGCCTGAAAAAGGGTGAAGATAATACTTTAAAAATAAATCAGTAGTATGAGTAGATAATTATTTTCACGGAAGGTTCCCAAACCAGTAACCGATTACAGTGGTATTAAATAATGTGTCCGCCGTAATGTGCAGGGATCATTTCTCCAAGTCAGACTTTCTTCATTCTTGCGTTTGTAAAAATGCGAAACGTTTTATAATGACAGCCGCTCCAACAGTATAATTACTCTGGACCAAAAAGTTAGTAGCCGAATATTTTTGTGTCGTTTCCTTTTGAGGCTGTGCTAGAGAATAATGAGGAGCAGAGTTACAAGGGCTATTATTAATTGTTACTCTCGTCCCTATATTACAGGAGTGCGATTTTTGAATCTCATACGTTGAACTCAGCAGTTGAAAAAGTATGGAGATACGCATCCTACTACTGCTGATTTGACTTTAAAAAATCGCACTCCTGAAGTATGATTTTTGAAAGCCAAATCAGCTGTAGAAAGATGCATATCTCCACAGTAATTTTGACATTTTCAACTGCTGAACTCAGCGAATGAGATTCGTGGCTAGAGGGCTCTCGAGTGGACGTCTGTCATTCGGCTCGCGAATTAGGTAGCCACGCGGCTCCGCCAGTTTATGGCGGTTTCGAGTGTGTTTTTGTATAAAAACAGGGCTTTGAGATCGCCATATATACAACGTGTTAATGAAATAGCGCAAAACCTCATACACCCCAACTGATTTATAACAAAATAATTATATTGAAACAATAATTAATATATATTTATAATAAGTAATAAATATATTTTTGTGCTATTAAAAAAAAAAAAAAAAAAAAAAACAATAATTTAATTATTTTGATAATTAAAATTTTAAGTTATTCGCATTTTAAGTTTTGAGGCAAAAATGATTTGTTATCATTTCAGCAATGAAAGAAAGCGCTAACTTACTCATGGATACATTTTTATAATCTTGTTTTGGTAGTAAGTAGGGTGGGTATGCCCGTGCGGTGGGTTGACATCAGGTTCAGAAAATTTTAAATTTTTCAAAAAAATTATTTAATATTTTGAAAAAAATTACCTATATTGAAACCATGATATTTCGACTCTGCTCTCGATTCTAAACAAACTACTTTCTAGTTTTGCGTTAATTCATTAACACGTTGTATACCGTACAACGTCAAGCACTAATTGCTCTTTTTAAACTAGATATTGGCAAAATCCACCAAGGAAACGCCATTAAACAAAAATAGAATAGAGATTCAAAAATCGCACTCCAGATCCCGCTGCAAGATTTCGACAACCATTTTTTAGGCAATAGAAATTAGATTCCAGGGCAAAGGTTTACGGGTCCTAAAGAAATGCATGTGTAGAAATCATGAAGCGGGATCTTACACTCGTACCATTCGATTCGCAGTCGTATCCTCGAACTCTTCAACTTCAGTCAAAAAATACCTTTACTCATCCTCAAAATCTGTATTCGTCATAATCTCGAGGTTTTTCCACTGAGCTTGAGTCAAGGAATTTGATGTGGTGTGTGCGAGGCACGGACGTGGTGCGAGGTACCTAATTAATGGTGGAATTTTAAGACCTTTTTTTTCTTTTTTTTGTGGTCATGATCATCATTGGATATTGCATTATTTTACGAAAAACTATGCTTCAGCGAGCGACGTTTACGCATATCGAAGAGAGCTTAGGCAGGTCGCAATCGTTATGGTCGTGAGCTACTATGAGTTCACGTCTCGTACCTCCATTCGACTGAGGAAAATTCTAGAGTCAAGGAAGTTTTTGACATACCTACTATTTGAGTGAGCACGTCAACTTGAGTGGAGGAAATCTTTGAATACGGGAGTGTAATCTATACTTATTAAAACTCAATTAAAACTTCCTTGACTGACTGACAAACAACGCACAGCCTAAACCACCGAAGATAGACACATGGAAGGAATAATTATACAGGGTGTAACAAAACACCCTAGTAATACTTAAGGGGGTGCTTCAGACCATCAATCTTAACAACCTTCACTATGGTGACAACGTCGAGAAAAAAATAAAAAAATCTGCTGTCCCATACATTTGAGTCGAGACGGTACTGCAGTTTTGTATGAAAGAGCGGATTTTTTTTTTCGCGATTTCGATATTGGCTCCCTAGTGAAAGTTGTTCACTTTGATGGTCGGAAGCACCCCCTTAAGTATTACTAGGGTGTTTTGTTACACCCTGTGGATTCTACGGGGGATGTGTACTGTGTAGGGATGCACTAAGAAAGCATTTTTCTATTCTAATTCAGAATGATGATGATTGATGATGATGAATGATTTATAACATTCAAATCAGACGAAATCGCTGGCAAAGTTAGTACGTGTAGTAATAAAAATAATATAGCCCGTGGTCTACAAAAGTGAAAGTAGACAGACTAAAGTAGTTAATACGAAGGGACTAGAATTTTCGTGGCGCTAGGGTCGCGGTCCCATGGTGTAATGGTTAGCACTTTGGACTTTGAATCCAACGATCCGAGTTCAAATCTCGGTGGGACCTTCGTAAACTGATCTTTTTTCATTAAACGAATCCAAGAGGAGTGCTATCTTTTAATTTTGCAAGGCACAATCGTAGCTTGCTATTTATTGCAAGACACGATACCTACCTTATCCTACTTTGTTTAATCCTTGTGACTATATCGCCACAGAATGTTTAATTAGGGTTCCGTACCCAAAAGATGAAAATGAGACTATTACTAAGCCTATGTAGCCTATGTTGTCCGTTCGTCGTCGGTCATAGCTTCTGAGGGCTGTATCTTCTAACCAGTAAAAGCAGGCAGGTTGATATTTTTCACAGAATATGTATTCAAATTATTATTGGATTTGATGACAAATAATAAAAAAAGTAGGTAAAAATTAAGGACCCCATTCAGTAAACTAGTTTTTCCAACGTTTTTTTTTCTCGCTCTATCGTAAAAACGATATACTTTACAAGCTTCAAACTTGGTATACCTACAATGTGTTAATGAATTAACGCAAAACTAGAAAGTAGTTTGTTAAGAATCAAGAGCAGAATCGAACTATCGTGGTTTCAACATAGGTAATTTTTTTTCAAAATATTAAATAATTTTTTTGTAAATTTTAAAATTTACTGAACCCGATGTCAACCCACCCCATGGGCACACTTACCCTACTTACTACCAAAACAAGATTTTTAAAATGTATCCATGAGTATGTTAGCGCTTTCATTCATTGCTGAAACGATAAGAAAACAGTTTTGCCTCAAAACTTAAAATGCGAATTAACTTTAAATTTTAACTATAAAAATAATGAAATTATTATTTCAATCTAATTATTTTGTTATAAATCAGTTGGGGTGTATGAGGTTTTGCGCTAATTCATTAACACGTTGTATATGACTATGATCTTATAGTTTAAAACTCTACACTATAACAACAAATCATAAAAATTGGCCAAGTGCGAGTCGGTCACAGATTTTCACAACATTCTTGGATAGTTAATATTATTGTCTAGTAGTACGGAACCCTCAGTGCGCGAGTGGTCCAACTCGCACTTGGCCGATGGTTATTTAAGTTTAACTTCGAACTCCCGTATGTCAAAAATCCATACATTTTCGACCCTACTAAGACTGAATTTAAATTTCTTTGGACTGAATAATGCTTAAAAGACGTCTCTGAATCTCAGTCTCAGCATTGGCTTTTTAAAATAAAGCAATCTTATATTTTCAAAGGAGATTGGTTACCTACAAGACGAATGATTAACGGCGTAAAGTGACAGGTGAGTAAAAATCTGTGCAGACAGGCTGGACAGATAGCCCTCCTCGGGCGATTCCCAGCCCGTATTCACATCATATCGGCACGGTAATGACGGTCGGTGTCGCAAAAATTACCTGTGATTTATAACCATAACGTAACATAAAACACATCGACGTGAAAGGGTTGGCCTCATACGATTTTTTTTAATTCTTCACTGTTGATGCTTGATACGTTGATACTACATCATTTAGATCATCCGTTTCAAGACTGATAAATTGATGATGATGTCTGAAATCGGGATGATTGGTGGGATTTATCTTCCCTGAAATCAGAATATTTATATGGTACAGTGATAGTAGCAATTTAATTTAGGTACATTGTATTATCATTGAATGCCTCACGTCTAGGGATTGCAATCCGGTGCAATTTTCAATCCGGCCGGATCTGGCCGGATTTTCACCGATCTGGCCGGATCCGCCGGATCCGACAGGATTGGTAATATCCATAATAATTTGTGTTTTCATTTCAAAATCAACTGTAAAACAATACAGGAGTGCGATTTTTGAAACTCATTTGCTGAGTTCAGCAGTTGTAAATGTCAAAATTACCATGGATATACGCATCTTTCTACTGCAGATTTGACTTTCAAAAATCGCACTCCTGAAGTATGATTTTTGAAAGTCAAATCAGCAGTAGAAAGATGCGTATCTTCACAGTAATATTGACATTTTCAACTGCTGAACTCAGCGAATGAGATTCAAAAATCGCACTCCAGGTGTTTCTAGCGATGGAGAAAAAAAAAGATACGAAGTTTCTGTCGTATTAATAATGCTAAAAAAAAACATTTTCTTTTGATTATTTCGAGATTTATTTAAAGAAAAAAGCAAATTAAGAAATTGATCGATTTTAGGACCTATTATTATGTTATTGAACAAATTCGTCAGGTATCTACTTACGATTCAACGTCACGTGAAAAGAAACTGAAGTCAGGCCTTGTATCGCAACAAGATATTTGAAGAATTTGGTGGTGAAAAATTAGCGCATTATTTCAAAAAAGTTTACAATTACTCAAAAAATTACAATATCTCGCGTGTAGGTGTCGATTCGTAGCAGGTGAATCAGTAACGTCATAAGAGACGACCAACATGAGAATGTTCCCTAAAAAAAAACGGTTTTATGCTATTTTTAAGACATTTGCCGGATCCGGATAGCTGGTGCCGGATCCGCCGGATTACCGGATCCGGAAAACCGGATTGCAATCCCTACTCACGTCCTCAAGTCTCCGGAATCAAATCCGATCAGAGGAGGGATCTATCGACAGCGTCTCGTACATTTTTCTTGTCTACATCTACAACGTTTTCATTAGGTTCTTACATTAGATACTTTACAATACAGTTCCATCTCGATCAAGAACCTATTTTAGAATCACTGCGTTAGCCTGATTGGGAGCCCTAGGCGTTAGAGTATAATTTTCTTTGCACTTGGCCTCAATCAGGCTAGCGCAGTGATTCTAAACGGTAACCACCACACTACCACTGAGGGCCAATGGTGAAAATGTACTACAACTAAATTAATAAATTGCTGCTCAATCGGCTTCAATAAATGATAACATTGACTGGATAAATATCACTGCACCGACTTCAGAAGGTGTTAGTCAATTGTTTATACTTGTTAAATATATCTATTACCTAATGGCTTTACGGCAAAAAATCTTGAAGGTCCAAAAGACAAACGAGGCTTCGCTTTGTCTTCTCACTGGAGACCCACGTCGCGTCAGCTGGGGAATAAATTATGATACCCATTTGTTATAGCAATTTTGAAACCTTGAAGATCGCGACAAAAACATAACCTGTCAACATTGAGCAAAAAAATACTAAAAGCAGATCACGTAACCTGTAGTAGATACTTAAAAAAACGTAATCACATAGAATATAATCACAAAATGAAGCGTTTAAAAAAAGTATACTCACAACTAGACTAGAGCGTCGGTGGCGCGTTGCGGAGAGGTATGAAGACTCAAATCTTGAGATCCAGGTTCGAATCCGCACAGACGATCTGGTTTTACCAATGAGTTTTTCTAAGTTATGATGTACGTAATACCGAATGATCTCAAACGGTAAGGAAAACATCTTGAGGAAACCTGCAAACGCTGAACTGAAGAAGAAATTCCGACTGAAGTCTACCAATCCGTATTGGGCACGCGTGGTGGACTAACGCCCATACACCCTCCCTGAGGGTAGGCCTGTATCCTGCAGCGTGACGTATTAAGAGGGCTATCGGAGTCCAGTGGCGCCCTCATAACAGCCCTCATAAGGCTTTTGTAGTTTGTCAATTGAGCACTTTTTTAATTTAGGCTTTCTTTATTGAGAAATCTTTATTAATGTGATGAGGGCGCCACTGGACTCCGATAGCGCTCTTAATAGGCTAACGGACAATTTTCGTATTGCTCATTTAAGATTTGAAAGATACCTATTAGGGCTATTAGGTACTGAAAATTTTGTAAATAATTATTTCTCACTAATTATCATGTTTAGATGAAAAAAAAATGTACAACGTTGAAAATTAAAAAGAATAAAGTTATTTCAGTTTACTCGTGGTTATTCTAAGAAACGATATCCGTTTTACAACCTAAATCGTTTCCTCTGCCGATTGACCACGTAACGTAGCGCAAAATAGATTGAGTCTCGATAATCCAGATCTAGCTATTTTGTTGATATCCCACAACTGGCAGGATGATACGTAACTAGCTACCGAAAAATTCGTATATGAAAAAGCACTTTGATATTTTTCACACCGCTCTCGTCATCTAACTAAAGCACAGTATAAGAAAGAGTAGGCACCTACATACCTATCTAGTAAGATACTCTTCAATCAATCAATCAATTATGCTTTCTTTCTAGATACCTAAATTAAGCCCTAAGGTGAAGCCTACGTCTTTTGATCCAGCCGAGCAATCATGTTTCACATTATTATAATAATTAAATAACTAGCTGGTCAATACTGTAAAGACTGTAATTTGAATTCGGTACCGCACAATGATATTATCATAGTGTAAATAAAATAAGTGATGAAGTTCAGCGGTCGCGGCGCGGCGGGTCTATGCCCGCGCGGCGTGCCCTACCCTAACTCAATTCGCTGTTAGGGTACGCGCGCAGGCAGCGTGGGCCGGGACGCACTCCTCCCGGCCTCCGCACGCCCCGCACGATTGGCCTGGGTACCTGGGTAAAAAGAGAGTACCGCAACTCCAAATTCGTATGAAAACTTGTCTTATCATATGATAGCAACATGAACCAAAAAGAACTTATTCGAAAATCTAACTGGCCACTACGAGTACGAAAAAAAGGCGTATCTACATTTCTAATCTTGTTTCTAATTTCTAATACATTAAATATTGCTTTTTATTGTCTCGCGCAAGGCGTGAAAAGTAGAGTTGATAAAGGAGGAATAAATGTTCGTCTTGGGCGTGCTTTAACCCCTCGCTGCTCGAGCACAGGGAGCGAGGGACCGAAGAACCGAGAATCCTTCATTACACTGGGGATTCAATATATATAACCATGATACTGAACAACTAGGAAATTCACAAAAAAACGACTTAATATGCGCATTTAGTATGGAAAGCCCAATTATTTTTTTGTGAAATTTGTATGTGTTTCTTAGGGTAAGTTGTTCAGTGCGATGAGTACAACTACCACTTAGAGTTAACTGTTTACCCTAACACCTATAGCGAGCACCCGGAAAGAAAAACACTGCTTTCTCTACTTGGCGCATAATCTAAACTATTATAAAACTGTAACAGAAATGTGTCTGTACATTGAAGATATTTACAACAAATAAATTACGACATAGTTTTTACCTGTCCCCGATTCCAAATCACCAATTTTTGGATTTTTTGTCTGTCTGTTTGTTTGTTTGTTTGTTTGGGTGTTTGTTTGTTCGAGTATCACGCAAAAACTACTGAACCGATTTTGATGGAACTTTTTTTGTTTGATAGCTTATCAAACGCTATCTGACTTCAAATCTGGTGTATAATTTATGCGGAAGTCGCGGGTAAAAGCTCGTCTACTATAAATTTAATTTGAACGTACCTACCTAAGTTTAAACATAAGTATAAGAAATTCTCCCATAAACTAATGTGATATAAATCGTTGTCCTCAGAGTGAATACCGGTTCGCGGGGGGAGGGTATCCCCGGAGCACGGGGGGAGGGAGCCGCAGCAGCGGGCTGTGCTCGGCGGCGCTGGTGGGCGGCGCGCTGCTCGCTGCGGTGGCCGTGCTGGCCGTGGCTGCCCTGGCTTTCTACATGGGCGCGCTGAGGCCTGATAATGGCGAACGTAAGTTTCATTCTTTCTTACGTTTTTTCTTTACGTTCTTAATGATTCTGGTTCATAATATTTGGTTAATTGGTAATTTCTAGAACTAGTCTAGTTCTTAAGAAAGGTATCGATCGATGATCGGCAATTTCCACAATAGCCGTACAGTGCCATGCCCCTTGAGACAGGGACGTAATTCCGTGCTAAGGGCAAAATGGGCAATGCATTGGCATGCACTGCATTCATAAACTGGTAGAGTTCCTGAAGAGCCAAATGAAGTCGTATTGCCGAAATATTTCGAGCTCGCTTCGCTCGCTCTATATTTTTAGTTTTACTGCAGCCAAATATATTTGCCCAGGGACGCAATATTTGGAAATTCACCCCCGATTGAGACGGAAGGGTTAAAGAATCTTTGTCTGTCTGTCTCTGGTAGCTTCATTGGATGAAAGCACACAGCCCTGGGTTGGTAGGGTGCGGTTCAAATCTCGTCCGAAACTTAATTTTGTAGTCTTATAAATTATTTCAAATTGCCTATATGCCCTATATGTAGGTACCTAGTCCCTACCATTCCAAGTAAGGACTACCTATATCACAGTGAGACCACCACTGGCCACAAATATGAATCATTTAATAAAAAGTTTGTAATCATTACTTCCAGCGATCATGACATTCGAGGGTACACTGCGAGTGACGCGCGGGGACGTGTATGGCGGAGCGCCCAACAGCCCGGCGTGGCGGGAGCGGGCGAGGCGGTACGGGGCGGCGCTACGGCAGGTGTACGCAGCCCCGTCCCAGCTGCGGCAGGCCTTCGCCGGAGCCCTAGTTACGGGCTTCGGCGACCGACGACTCGATGTCCACTTCAGGCTGTATCTTGATAGGAGAAAAATACCTAGGTAACTAATAAACACTACTTAAGTAATAATTTAATACTATTACTAGAATTACATCATTGACTTACTGCTTTATCTTTTCAGTTCTGTATCAAATATCGAAGAAACACTAAAGACTATTTTAATTCAGGATTTGCAATCAAAGCATCCTGCTTTTGGACAAATCAAAATAGATCCCTCTAGTATAATAATCAAAAGGGATTTAGAACACACATATCATTCTGAATCTTATGTGAAAGAAGCGATGAATGATAGCATGTCAGCGAACCATCAAAAAACGCCACCACCACAAACTGGCAAAGATAAAACTCTCCAAAGTAGAGTGGGTGTTGTGCGTAAAACTACAGTCAAACCAAATCAACCAACGAAGAAGAAAGACCCAGATGAGCCCGAGATAGATACAGAAAATATACCTGTAGTCCAAGGCTCGTTTGGCTCTTTCCAGATCACAAAGACTGAAGCAGATATCACAGAGAATAAGCAAAATTCTAGTCCCGCGCGACACGATAGTCACAAACCATTGTCATCAACAAAAACGACTACTACAACGAGATCACCGACAGCAAAACCGACCTCCATAAAACCATCTACGACAACGAAAAGAGTTGCTACTTCCACACCAAAGAATCGGCCTTTTACAATAAAATCGACTCTTAACGTGAAACAGAGAACCGAGTCCACATCGAAAATCGACAAGACTACGACATCGAAACCAACCATTCCAACTACATCGATGTCAACTACGGCATCAACAACTACTGTGCAAACATCTACAAATAACGTATCACAAATATTATTAGATCTTTTAACAAACGAAAACCACTATAAGGATATACCGAAAATCGACACATTATTCACAGTACCACATGTGATAGATAATGAACCGTGGCGACCAATAACTAAGCCCTATTACGAGACGACTAGCCCACCTCCACCAGCAGAAAAAGAAGTTATTAGTGATCAAAATGCAGAAGACAGAATAGGCGTAGCAGAAGTCGTTGAAGACATATCAGTATTAGAAAGTATTCTAACTCCAATACCTCCAGTAGCGCATAGAGAAAAACCTTCTCGTAACCCCGGGGGCCTATTCAACATTGACCCAAATCTGGCTGCAGATGTCTATGTTCCAAGTCCTGTCTACACTAGTTTTACCCTTCCTACATTTGCACCACCACTTAAAGACATGGAAACATTGGGATCCAATTATCCAAAGCCACATCCTATTCCTGTGGACAAAATAAGTGGCGTGGTGGAGGTGGTCCAGGAAATGGGCTCTACCGAAGATGATGGAAAACCTGTCGAAAGACCTCCTAAAGAGAAAACAACATCGGTTACTTTAAATGTTATGCAATTCGATCAACAAGATAACAGTACTGAAAAAGTATCTATTGAAGGAGCATCAATTCTCAAGAAACATAATGGTACAACTGCTACAGCTAGTAGTTCCAGTAGTTCTAGTAGCACTACTACCACAACTACTACAAGTACCACGACAACTACAATGGCATATCCGTCTTCTACAGAAACACTCATAGTCAATACTACTGACAAATTGGAGGGACGGGAAGAGCCGGAAAATGACACAGCTAAAGAAAATTCGACAAGAAGACCCAATAATAAAGTGTCGATTATTCCTAGCACAGGCGTACCACACCATACGTGGGAACTAGTTAATACTTCAACAAATGAAAATGATACGTTTAGTAAACATTCTCCCGAAAAATATTACAATGACACCTTACAAGCTATAATAACGAAAAACGACGATGTCTTCCCAAACACAACTCCAAAATTTCCAAGCAAAGTTTCAATTTTAAGAAATTTAACTGAGATAATTAAAAGATATTCACAAAATACACCTGAAAAACCAGTTAAAGAATCAGAAATTGAAGAACGTCACAACCATAACAAAATGACAGGTTCTGTTGAAGTAGTGTCTGATGAAGATCTTGAGACTACTACTGCAGCAATAGTTACTTTGTTACCGGCTAAGTCTAATCTTGGTGTAAATCGCCCTTTGAGACCCCGACCGAAAATTAAAGAGACACAGGCCACAAAAGAAAACGTGCGCAGTTTTTTTCGTAGTGACCCAGAAACAAAAAAACTAATTGATGATCTCACAACAGAAAATAACATTCAATCTCAAAGTGGTGTCCCAAGTAGCCTAGAAATCGTCACATCTTCAACAATTATAGACGAAACTGAATCTGACGACGACATTTTTTTAGCAAATGTTTCTGAAAGTATGAAAGTTGAATCAGCAGAAAGTTTTCCCAGTCCTAATAATAGACTACCCAAATCTAGTGATGATTTGAATGATCCTGGAAATGACAATGTCGCTGCAGAAAACAGGCAAGATACGAATGCACCAGTTTTGCCCGAAGGCACCTACCGAGTGTCTTATCATGTAACTGGAAGCGTAAGTAGCAAACAAGCCAATAAAACTCAAAGCCTACCTGCTTACGAGTTGGCATTAGAACCAGATGTAGTTCTGGAAATACCGTACAATCAAACAAATACTTTGACGATAGATAAGTTAAAACAACTCGCCAGCCTCGCAACAATCTCTGATTCAAATAACAACACATTATTTAGAGCACCTGGAGGTGTGATTTCAACTAAAGCGATACCATCTAGTTATACTCTGAATCAAGCAGGTTTTAAAATACTAACTAAAACATACAATAAAATTCAACCATCAAAACAAGACAACATCTTTGATAAACCCGAGAAAACTTACAGCAAACCTTACGCAAATAAGTTTAATAAAGAACATGAGCAAGACAACGCAATATCAAAAACCACCAAAAAAGAAGGTAAATATCGGCAAACTTTGTTTCAATTACTAGTTTCTTACAGCAATTTTTTTATTTTATTTTTATGTTTAGAGGAATGTAACAACGCGACGTCATTCCGGTGCTCGAGCGGCGCCTGCCTGCCGATCACTTCCCGTTGTAACCGGCTGCTGGACTGCCCTGGCGGCGACGATGAACGCTCATGCTCGTGCGCTGATTATTTGCGCGCCGAGTTCTCTCAAGCGAAGATCTGCGATGGTGTTGTCGATTGCTGGGATTATACTGATGAGAACAAATGTGGTATGAACTTGGGACACTGCACGGCAAACAATGGGGCGGGGATGAGGGGTAGCTACTGCTACCCCTCCAGCGCTACCTACTGGTAGCGCTTTCGTCAACAAATGTTGTTCTGCGCAGTCAAGGTTTTTCCAAGTTGTTTGCCACAGCTATTATATTTTATTCTTGCGTGTCATTGAAACTTAAACAAAACTGAACGATTAAAACATTTTTTTCAGATTGGTGCGAAGAAAATCAATACGTATGTGCAAACGCTAAACAATGTATTGAAATGGCTAGAGTTTGTGATGGAAACCCGGATTGTCCTCTTGGTGACGATGAAAAGAGTTGTGTCGCATTAGCTGAAGAATTGGAAAATAATGAAGTGATTCCTTATAATGAAGAAGGTAATACAGCCTACATGCATCCATATACTCATGCCATTATCCCGCAGGGGTAGGCTGAGACTACGCCTCGCCACACACTCACTACTATTCTGACATACTTCTCTCGACTAATCCACTTTCATACATCTCTTCATGCACTTCCGTCGGATGAGCGTGCTGTAACACTTGTCCTTTTCGGAGAAGACCATTTATTTGTTCGTGGTTCCGCTGTTTCGCTGACACTGGATAAATGTAAATATCCCCAGTGAGTCTCATTCATCCTCTATACGTGACCATAGGTACATCTTTCAATCCTGGTTACCACATCATTCTTCAACTTACACCGATCCCTTTATCACACTGTTCTTGATTCGGTCGACTTTCATTCTTTTTGCTTAATACCCAACATTCACTCACGTACCTACATAACGGTAAGCACCAACACGCCATTAGCCAGACGCGCGCCCTTTTTGACACAGACCGGCTACTCACTACAGCGTGTAGGGCAACTAGGGAACCATTTAAAGCTTATTTCCCGCAGTCACTCTCCTTTCCACATTACCCTCACACTTTCCACCTCATTACCGCATACAGCCTATTTGTAAAGATTACCAAATTACTTTTCTACTTGCTTTGTGGTTTGCAGGTTTCGTGATGGTTCGCAAGCGAGGGGTTTGGGGCAGGCTGTGTGTGGAGAGCTTCGAGGATGTGGTGTCACAGGCTCACAGCTCCCTGAAGCTGCCGGACCTCGGCAGGGCTGTGTGCCGGGCCATGACTTACCAGTGAGATTTACAAAGATACTTGTTTCATCTTTTTATTGCTGAAAAATATGCTCAATTTACCAGTTAGTTATTAGGATTCCGTAGCCTAACGGGGCCAACGGAATTACGGAACAGGAACAAACGTGCACCGGGACCCGGGATATTTAGTGCATAACACCGAATTACGTCCGTCTGTCCTAACTTTAAAGGGCTGTATCTCTCGAACCGTAATAGGTAACCGCCAGCCGATTGAAATTTTTACAGAAAATTAGTTATTATTTTGGATTTGCTAACAAATAATGAACTGAAACTGAAAAAAAAAGTATAAAAATTCAAGAAACATACAGAAATGTGTTTTTTCGACGGTTTTTTATTTTATTTTATTTATTTTAGGAAAACGGACTAATTACAGAATAGGGTATGAACATTTTTGCTCTATTGTACGGAAATCCATACTTAAGCGTCAAACTTGTTATGATTAAATTATCTAGTACCGTCTAGTACCTATACGTAAAAAGCAAATAATATTTTTAAAATAATGTCTATGGTATGCACTAAGGGTATGCAAAAGATTGTATGTGTGTGAGATCCAAGTAAATTATTTATCTTTTTTTTGTTATAAAATACGGTCAAGTGTAATTCGGGCTCGGGCTCAAGCTGAGGGTACCAAAAAAAGCATTTTTTTATAAGTATTTTGTGTGGTGGTACGGAACCCTCAGTCCGCGAATCCGACTCGCAATTGTCCAGTTTTTTACTTTCTCTTGTCTAAGAAAATTTTCCGCTATTGCGTGCAGCGACTCCCCATGGGCGAAAGAATCTCGCGAGGGTCGGAAGGCGAGCTCGGTGGGCTACTGGGAGGTCTGGCACAACGCGGCCGCAAGGGCAGCCGACACCAGGCTGACTTTCAGAAGGTCTGTGTGCACGAGGCGCAAGGCCCTGCGCGTGCGCTGCAAGGACTTGGACTGTGGGATCAGACCACATGCTGATGCGCAGCAGCCTAGGTAAGTGCACTGACGACACTAATATTGTTCTGATTTAACACATAATACGTTTGATAAACCCAATTACTTTTGTTTCAAATACCTACATAATTTTTTTTAACTGTTTTTAAGTAATTTAAGAAAACTTTTGTATCTTACATGATATTCCGTAACACTGGATACAGAGCCCACTGGTTTTTATATCCCATTCCATTAGAACTGTTTTAATATAACACAAATAAAAACTTTATTTTAGTATATTCTTAAACCAAACACCTAAAATACACTAAGGGCCTTTTTCACAACTTCTGAAAAGTTCTTGATAGGTTATCTGACAGATCGTTTGACATGCCTATTTAAGTAGTATGAAAGATATGTTAAACCAGCTATCAGATAAGTTATTATGAACTTATCCAGAAGTGGTGAAACAGGCCCCAAAATAAAATTTCATAATGCATATTATAATTGACGAAAAAACCTGGAGTACCTACTCGTAAATCCATAGACATAGACTCTAGAGTAGGTACATTAATTTGAGTAAATCTGTGATTTTTGAGTTAATTTTTAAGATTGGATTGGAATTGGATACAGAAACCAAAAAACTAGTAAAATACCTTAGTTTAAAAGACCGCCATACACGATCAGTTTTAGCTTAAGTGTGTAAACTGATGGTGAATGGCGTCAGGCATGTAACTTACGAGCGCGTGCGGTGGGGCAGGGTGGTGGGCGGCGGCGGCGCGGCGGCCGGCGCCTGGCCGTGGCAGGCCGCGCTCTACAGGGACGGGGACTTCCAGTGCGGCGCCACCCTCATCTCCAGCCAGTGGCTGCTGTCCGCCAGCCATTGCTTCTACCAGTAAGTGTGAACACTCCTCAGGTACGACCGATATCAAAGTACCGGTTCGGCACGATGCGGATTCAAGTCCCGTCCGAGACAACTTTTTCAATCTTTAAAATTTCACTGTGCACCTTAGTATGAAACCTATACCCACGAACTACAGAAAAAAGTATAGGATGTTTACATAAATGTCTCCAGTTCATCAATATATATTTCGCATTAATGTGATTCAGGCCAAAAACTAATAATGAAAAATGTAAGATTGGTAATTTTTTTTACATTTTCGTTCATTTAATACATTTTCTTACATTTTGTACATTTTAGTACATTTTAGTACGTTTTAGTACATTTTGTTAATTTTGTACATTTTGTACATTTTTTGACATTTTGTACATTTTAGTATCATAGTACATTTAGTACATTTTCCCATGGTTTAAAAAATTAATAACTACATAAAATTGAATGTGGGTTAATACTAAACATTTTAAAACCAATTTGATTTTTGTAGAAAATATTTAGTTAGCTGGGTCAGATTTCGCCCAATGACCTTTGACTTGGCTTTTAATACAAATGGGAAAACTGATAATAAGAGATTGATAGAGTGAGAGTTAGAAATTGGTGGGGGGCAGGAAGCGTCCATACTGTATTGTGTATGTAGTACTAGATACTCTTTCTTATACTGTGACCACGTGGTTCACCATCACAACACTTTGAGATTTTATAATGCTATTCTAGCAAACCGAGTAGGTATCCCACTTTTGATCCATGTGATGGGATTATGCTTATTTCTTTTGCAGCAGACCAACACTCTGCTGCAAAACAAAACAAGCGCGTATGCCTTGACTTGAGGAGTTTTTAGAAACCTACGTACGAATTATAATAGCTCTGGCTTCTCTTTGAAGGAAAGCCACAGAGCAGTGAAGTCCTCCAATTTGATTTGGGAACGCGTGGTGGCCTAAACTCTTAAACAACCATACTATCAGTTTAAAATAACAATGTGCATGACCTCGCTCGCAAATGTGACGTCATTCAATCACAGGAACTTCACTCGAGTCATTCAAATGATTGTTTCCTTTGCATAGTCTACATTCCTTTGTCAACCGAGTGAAGTTATCCAACGGCCCTTCAAGGTCATGCACATTGTTATTTTAAACTGATAGTACGCAAGATGAATGAGCCTGTATATTGCAGATGTAACGAATAATTGAGACTAAAATGCGACCGCAATTTTAAAGGAAAGTTTAAAAATGTCGTCTATTCCAGGGCCACAGAAGCGCACTGGGTGGCCCGCCTAGGCGCCCTACGCCGCGGCGCGTGGCCCCGCGGCCCGTGGGAGCGCGTGGCCCGAGTCCGCCAGGTCATCCTGCACCCGCGGTACGCCCCCCGCGGCTTCCGTAACGACATCGCACTGCTGAGAGTGGACCCTCTGCCGCTGCACGCAAGGTTGAGGCCCGCTTGTCTGCCTGAGCCGAGAACACAGCCCCCTGCCGGGCATCATTGCACTGTAGTTGGTTGGGGACAACTGTATGAACATGAACGAGTTTTTCGTAAGTTGCACGAGTTTTTTTTTTTGTGTTCAACATTTATTTGATGATAGCTGCCCACAGATATTTAAAAAACTCTCCACTCTGGTCCAGTGTGTCTAGTCTCCAATGTGTCGGAGTGTGAGCCCGTCGCAACTACAAGGAGGACGAGTGTTAACGTGTTAATAAGCTACCTGTAAAGTTTGAGACTTATTCAAGAAGGAATGAGAATGAGACTTAATGATTTTCTTTCCACACAGCGGACACCCTGCAGGAGGTGGAGCTGCCGGTGATCTCGACGGCGGAGTGCCGGCGGCGCACGCGGCTGCTGCCGCTGTACCGCGTCACGGACGACATGTTCTGCGCGGGCTACGAGCGCGGCGGCCGCGACGCCTGCCTCGGGGACTCCGGCGGACCACTCATGTGCCAGGTAAGATCTAGTGCCGGCGGCGCACGCGGTGAAAATCAACCCAAGGAGTGCAACGGGTTGTTGAAGTTTTCCGAAACTGACGCGGGCGAAGTCGCGGGCAAAAGCTAACACTAGCTAACCGCTAGCTAGCTACTTATCACTATTTATCCTCTAAAAATGACTAATAAATTAAGAGAAAATTAATGTGAGGGTTAAAAAATAATTGTCTGGAGAGGCGATAGTTGGCTATTGTACTTTAAATACAATACATAGTATGTTTAAAATTTGCTAATGTAAAGCGTGACTTAAAAATAAAAACCCTCGCCATTTTGCGGAAAACAATAGGAACTAAATTCATTTGTCGATTGTGGTGTGCTACAATAAACATTTTGAATGTTTAAGGGTCAGGGTTTAATTTATAGTAGAGGCATTTCATTTCCACCCAACGATAGATTTTTACCACAGCCATCCTAACAAAAAGAATAGCATAAGCTTAGGACTATATTCCCCGAAGAGGTAGTCAGAGATATTCTGAAAGCTCAGAACATCCAGTTCTAACAAAACTTTGTACATATTTCAGGAGTCAGATAAGTGGTATATCTACGGTGTGACCAGCAACGGTTACGGGTGCGCCAGAGCAAACCGGCCAGGAGTTTATACCAAAGTATCCAACTACATAGACTGGATCGACAGCATGATGGACGCTCACACGCCTCCCCACAATGACACCGTGTTCGACTCGGACCCCGGCGACGACTTCTATACAGACCTGGAGACCGCAGAAAACAGAAGAACCACCAGACTAGACACTTGTAAAGGGTACCGGTGTCCCCTCGGTGAATGCTTGCCAGCGTCGAGCGTGTGTAACGGTTTTCTAGAATGTTCGGATGGCAGTGACGAGTGGCAATGCAGCAAGGTTGCGTTAAATCACTCCAACACACATGATCCTGATTGATTGATACACGAGGTTAAGCATTGTGTTAAGTTACATGTAAGCCAGTATTTAATACTAGAGTAAATTTCTGAATTCGACTGATATTTTGTAAGTAGAATTAAGTATGAACTCCATCAATCAAAAATGTTAAATGTCGACATCGAATAACAGCGGAGATTAAAGCTCGACCAGAAAAATAAAGAACCCCGCCATGTTGCGGATAATCATTGGAACTAATTTTTGTACTTGTAACACTTACGTTAAAGGTTATAGTCGATTGCAGCGCCCCCAACCAGGTTTTTTATATTTCTGGTCAGGCTTTACTATCAAAATTTCATTCCTTCCACGTTTACTTTGCCATATTCGATGTAACTTGGGCTTTTCTGTACATATAGCTTTAATACTGACGCGCCCAAACTGTTGTTTACCACTTTATTTTTGTTTACTGCTTATCAAATTTATTTATTGAAAAGACCATGGCTGACCTTTTTCGTTTGAATTATGCCAGTGTTCCAATGGACGACGTGAGCCATGAATAAAAACATATCATAATTATCTACTGTGTTTTATTCTCTGATATATTTTTGGGAATTCGTTAAATAAAAGAAAGTTTTCTTAAAAATTAGTTTAATCTCTCGACAAATAAATTAACAAAAATGCAAACTTGTAATACAATATTATTATCCAAAATTAGGATGGCATAATTAAATAATTATACACATTATTCTTATTTAAGACGACACAATTATTACAATTAGCGGAATACAAATTATACTGATTCACATTCTTGTTTAACTTAATTCAAATCAAATAATAATTACAATCATAAATTAAAATAGTATGTCCTAATAATAAAAGAAGCTTTCAAAGTTATGTTCTGGCGAAAGTTAAATAAAATACTATCGGCCTTTACACAAGAAAAGATTTTTTAAGCGGGGTTTTGTGATCGCTGCATTAATTTAGCTAAAGTCGAGAACGCAAACCATTTCTAAGTACAAACTCGAGACAGTCACACTCCTTATTACTAACTACTTCCCGTACCGCGAGGTACTCCCAGCTGTTCCCCTTTCCGTTGTCAAAAATTATAAAAGATGAGTTTAAGGAACGTTTTTACATTACACATGAAGGCCAGTAAATACTTGAGTTATTTCTACGTCATATTTGATTTATATCATTAAATATACTAGGATCGAGTGAAATGAGCAACAAATGAAATCATCTCTTATGAAGACGAAATAAGAGTGAATGAACTAATTTGAACCCGAGAACCTTTTATAATACTCAAACGATTACGATGGTTTGTGCTCAAATATTCTCATTAAATTGAGGCGAATCGCAATGTGAACTAAGTTGAACTAGACTGTGCAAAATATAGTAAAGTTTTATAATAAAAGACTCGCCTCCCTTACTTAACTGTAAGGCCGAGGTTTCATCGCAAGAACTTCGCATACAAAGGGCTCCCCACACATAACAGCGACGTCACGATTGAAAATCATACATAGTAAGTATAAGTCATCGTAGTAAGAATCGAGCGCATCGCAGATATTTGCGATGCGATGCGACGCCGTCGCAGTTATGTGTGGGAGCGCAAAATGAGCCTAATACTTAGAACAAACGAAAAAAATAAAGAAGAGATCATAAGTGCCTTATTATACTTGGCACTGATAAAATACAGATCAGCAATAAAAATATCAAAAATAAAAATTAAGATTGCGAAGAACTTACGCCGAATCCTTGGGCAATGAAATCTATATAAGATGTAGTTCCCGGGACGCGGCGGAGGCTTAGCCCGAGCTCTCGACCGGCGAGGTGGTGAGTCCGGTGGGCGGCTTGTTCAACACCGTCTTGAACTGCTCCGGGATGGGGTACTCCGTCTGAAGTAACATACACAAAATACTAATTAGATACACACCCACCAATTTAGAAGAGTAATTAATTAAACCCAAATAGAAAATTGGCATAAACAATATCTACACAAAGAATAAATTAAGGGCCTGCGCGGACTGTGGGCGGAGAATAATACAGAAACATTGAAAAGATTTTAATTCTAAATCTGTTTGCGTTAACGGCTTTAATCCTCAAAGTCAAGTCTCATTTAAAGTACCCGAATTTATCTTTTTTTATTTTTAATGGGTTTGCTCTTGACCTCATTTCTGTCCTTAGGACAAAGATGGGGTCGAAGATGTAGCGAGCTAACCCAGAAGATGCCTATTCACTCGTACTTTAAAGGAATTCGGGTTGTAAGCGCTCGGAAATACTGACGCAGGCAGGGCATTCCACTCTTTGGCTGTGCGCATTATAAAAGAATCAGAAAGGCGTTTAGTGCGGATATGTGGGATGTCAACCAAGAAGGGGTGATATCCCGCGGTGCGTCTGGTAGTCCGATAGTAGAAAGGGGAAGGCGGAATGAGCTCATATAGCTCTTGGGCTCACTCACCGAAGTACAATCTGCCCGGTAATATTAGAATATATTAGAAGTAATATCGAGCCCGGAAGAGCCCGGACTTGTATTATGATGAATAGACAACATTCGTAGAATAAATACAGGGTGTAAGGAAAAGTATCATTAACCTTTAAACCACATACTCTACCCATCAAACTGAACAACTTTTACTATTCGAGCAAACGGATCGAAGCAAAAAAAAAAAACAGCTATTCCATACTAAACTGCAATGCCTACTCAACTCAAATGTATGAGACAGCTGATTTATTTTTTGCCCCGATCGGTTTGCACCCATAGTAAAAGTTGTTCAGTTTGATGGGTAGAGTATGTGGTTAAACGGTTAATGATACTTTTCCTTGCCTAGGGTCAATTAGGGTGAAAAAATTACCTATGTTGAAACCTTGATAATTCTATTCTGCTCTCGATTCTAAACAAACTAACTACAAATATTGCGTTATTCATTAACACGTTGTATAGATATAAAAATAAAGAGATAAATAGATAACAAAAGTACTAACGTAATCGCCATTGCTCTTGGGCACGAGCACGTTCATCTCGGACGACTTGGAGCTGACGATCTCGACGTTGAGCGACTCGGGCGACAGGTAGATCTGGCAGCCGTCCGTCTTGTCGATCGAAATGGTCGGCACCTTGCCGAGGACCTGCCAGTGTCAAGAACACGGTTAGAAAAAAATATGGTTTGTAAAAAAGACAAATTGAACAAGTGTTGGTTAGAGCTTTTACCCTCTCGTGTGATGTGTACGGTACGGATCCATACAAAAAGCATTTGTGTCAATCCACAACTTTTGAATCGGGGCATTCATTGAAACAACAATGTGGGGGAAATCGCTGTTATAAATAAATAACACTCACAGGTATAAAACCAAAATAGGCTGGCCGCGCGTAGGTTGAGTAACGTATAACGTCGCGCGGCCAGCTTATGTTGGTTTTGTGCGTACATTGTTATGATCCCAACCGTAAGGTTAGGTTTTTATTATGGAAACCATACAACGACGGCACTACCATATAACGTTCATGACCGAAACCGGGTCGTCATTTTATCAGTGAACTATTGGCTATGTGCGAAGTGGGTGTTGGGAACTGTCAAGTCGATCGCAGCGCCCGGGGTGGCAGAAATTTGTACTTTTGCCGGCCAAGCTGTGCAAATAATGCTTGAATCTATGCAAATCCGCACACTAACTTAACACGAAATCTCCAAAACTGTCAAGACTACAAACTAAAAATTTGGCATGGACACTATGCCATGGCTATGCTATGCGATGGCTATTGGCATCTAGATGCTCACTTAAAAAAGGCTTGTCTCATTTTAACCCCCCAAAGGTGTTAAAACTGAGGTAAAAGTTTGTATGGGAATTCCCATACAAATTAGATTTTGCCCGTGGCTTCGTTCGCATCCGCTCCCGTCATCGTACCGGAATAAAATATAAGTTACCTTTTAAGACTAATAATAAGCTTTTAAATAACATTATTTTTGACAAAATCGGTCCAGTAGTTTTGGCAGAATCCTCGAACAAACACAGACTTTTACAGTACTATAATAGTGTAAATAATTCACGGCTGTCCGAAAAAGTTCTGCCAGTACGCCGCGCTAGTGTGGCGCTAGTGTCGTGCACATAGCCAATACATACAGGGTGTAAGTGACAGCCTAGCAAATACTGAAACAAAACTGAGACCATCAAACTGAACAACTTTCAGTATGGAGTCTACGTCAGGAAATGCGAAAAAATTTATTTCCCCTTTCCTGAGGTAGGCTCCATAGTGAAAGTTGTTCTGTTTAATGGTCTGAGTTCACCGTTTCAGTATTTGCTAGGCTGTCACTTACACCCTGTATATTTTCTGGATTTGAAGAGGGGCTACAACCCAGGCAACTATCTTCTGGATACGTGTTTTATGTTTAAGTTGTACGGCCATTGTTCAAACTAAACTTCAACTTTTTAAAAGGATTCTTGCCAAGTTTAATGATTATTTCTCTCCTTGGAATTGACACTGTTTTTGCAGTTGGAACCGAAATGTTGGGAAATCATAAAAACTGTATAAATTAACATTTTAAATATTTACTGCATTCCTAAGGTAACCATAAAACGCTACGTAAACCAGATTTAAACCAGACCTGTACAATAAATGTTCTGGAAGAAATGTCGGATGAACAAACTGAATAATATTTAAACAATGTCAACATATTTGTGGTAAAACTGTGGAAGTACAAAGTACCTATTTAAAGGTTATTAGTTAGTTATGAACATGTTACGGCCAAATTGTGTGTTTCAAATCTAATTATAATTATACATCATTAGACTTATACGCTACATAGATATCATTGTTATACATTGACAATTTTTGTATCGGACGAGACTGGAAACCGCATCATGCCAATCTGGGGCTTTGCTTTCATCCATTTTGTACTTAACTGTAAATTGAGACGTTAATAATATTTAATCACTACTTATTTGTATCAATATCTGACATCAGATATTATATTATCTTAGGATATTAAATGTATTCAATTAAAGTATTTATATTACCGAAAGAAAAAAGTCGAACGCTACCGAAGCGAGTGCTCGGGAACCCGACAACAATGGGGTATTATGGAAATGAAGCTCTCTAATCCGGGATCCAAGCAATAAAACGGTAGGAAATAATATTTTTTATCGTCATGATTATTCAGATGAGTAATTAATTTGATCCGTGCGTCATAAAAGTAAAGTGCATAAAGTAAAAGCACAAGTGCAAGCCTGAAAAGAGAAAAGACATTGAACCTCAAACAAATAAAAACTCCACGAACAAGTTCTACTCTCCAAGAAGTATGAAACTTCTGTCAAACTTCACATTGAAGGACATCTGTCAAGAGTGATAACTCAAATAAAAAAAATAGTTTTTGTTACAAATGGAATTTATAGATATTTTAATTTGTTAAATGTGTGTAAGATATCGTACGTTGTACACGTTTTAGATGATAGCGGCCATAGTAGCGCTGGGGACGACCTTGTTGCTCCTCTTCCACCTGATAGGTCGCCAGGACGTGGACGAGGAGTTGATGGAAGTTGCGGAACCTTCCAAACTTGCCAACGGAGCATCCTGGTTTTCTTTCACCTTTTGGACGTCTGCTATAGATCAATATGGAATCCCTTTCGGACAATATTGCATCAGTTCACTGTACGTTCTCTATAGACGCGTCACATTATTCAAACTGGTTCGTTATTTTACGTTACTTTTGTTTATAATTTGTTGTTTGTTGTTCCGCTACTAGCCATTACATAAAACTTGTATACAAAGGACGGTCCGCAAGTTCCCCAACTTTAAGAACGAATTGAAACATTTATTTTCCCTAAAAGTTAGGATAACACAACATGGAACAACTTTATCCTACCTACAAGGTACACCCGAAAGGAAACTTCTAAAGTTATAAAGCGTAGAAGGTTTTGCAAGAAAAAATCAAGTTATCAAAGTAATATTTTCTACACAGGCGACTTTTCTGCTAAAATACATACCCACTGGCTTTTATCTTTACAAACTCATAAAGAGTATTTACATCACATCTCGAGAAAGAATAAAACAAAAGCAACAAGAACTGGAGGACTTACAGCTCCAGGTACTAATCTTTTATTCTGTTTTACGAAATACTCTAGGTAGGTACTTGTAAGATTTAATAAGGTTAAGACATCTTGTAATGCATATCGTATGAGCGCATTTGAATTGTAGAATATGATCCTCGTGCTGTACAACGTGATATGTTTAACGCAGCAGGTTGTCGCTGGTTACCAAGATTATAAAATATACAATTTAACCATCATTCTCATCAACAGATTCAAATAGTGAATACTAAGTTGTACGTAAGGGACTCGGAGTTTACAGAGCGAGCGGATCAACTAAGACGCGGCGCACAAAGACTGCGGGCGGTGCGGGCGCGCGTGCGCGGCATGATAGTCGCCGACAAGGAGCTGAAGCGCGCGCTCGACGGCCAGGCGCCCTGGGAAAGCGACCCAGAGCTCCACGTCCAACCCTCACCCGAGGATGGTAACATTTCACCAACTATCCTGGTAGTGCCTAGACTAAGTGAATTCTTGTAGAGAGCTTTGTAACAATTGAAAATCGACTTTAAAACGTTTTCTTTCAGAACGCGAATTTATGATATCTCTACCCGAATGGCAGACGGGGAAGGAGAGTGTCGAGCACGCAACGACCGAACCGAATAGCTGCGAGGAAAGCCTTTACTCGACATTAAACGATGGGGACTCAAAGCAAATGTGCCGTGTCAAGATGGTTAAAGTGACAAATGTCTATAAAGTCGCATATCTTAAGCATTATATTAAACAGAAGAGGTTACGGCGGGCGTCTAAACAGGCAGTTTTGAGGAAAAAAGTAAGGCTTCGTAAGACTACCACAACGAAACATGATTGCGCAGGCTAACAAACACATTCTGTTTCAGATTGAAGGCATCATGAGGCTGTTAGAAGATTGGCAAAAGACTCTAAGCATGGTGATCAACAACAAGCTGTCCATGATGGACAATCATCTAGAAGTGACATCGTCCGAGGCAATGGGAGATTACTCTAAGCCGAACCTTCGTGAATCATCCGACTCGGACAGCGACTTGAGGGGAAGCAGTAGTGATCTATATTTCGATGAATACAACTTCAGCTGGCCTTATAAGAGCTACCCGTACAACTATGAGGTAAGCGTAAGACATATCCAATCATATTTATATTCATTTGTTGGTTGTTTTCATGGGTACATTGGTTCTGATAAGGGGTTGGGTAGGTATTGATTTAATAAGAGTATATCTACCAAGTAATATTTTCCCTTTATTCTATTACATGACAAATCATCAAAGCATTATGACGATCTTGTTTAGTCATCATCATCATCTCAGCCGATGGACGTCCACTGCTGGATTTAGGCCTCCCCCAAGGATCGCCATAACGACCGGTCCTGCGCCGCCCTCATCCAACGTTTTCCAGCTTTGGTTGTTTTGTGTTTACACGCAATCACAGCATTTACAAGAGAAATTGGAAACTTTTTCTTTTTCTGTTCCAGGACATGTCAGAAAATCCAGCAGCTAAGGAATTCTACGACTCTCAGGACTTCAACGTAAAGAGCCAAGCCTACCCGATGCACCCGTGTGAGTGCAACGGCATCAAGGAGCCCAACCTCCTGTTCATCCTCCCGGAGGAAACCAGCAGCCAGATCGCCATCGAAGAGATGAAAAGCGAAACTGGTGTCGAGTTTGAGGCAGAGTACAGAGATATCGTCGCACTATGAGCTATTCTAATTTTTTTTATACCGTTTAAATGATTTAATTGTAAAATAAAGAATAAATTTGAAAGAAAAATCCTTTTTTTATTTCTGGTATATTGCTTTCACAAATCTTTCTTCGTGAAATATGTATAGGCACAGAGTACTATAATTAGTACCGTTGATAGGTTAGTTATTTTCGTTCGGTTTTAGTCTAGGCACAGATTATTTACTAGTTACTACGTCTAGGGTAGGTTTTCTTATACTGTTTTAGTATCTTGCTTCCGCACCGATCTGCACTGAGTATGACCTAAGACCTAATACATCCCACCCTTTCATGATAGTAGTACCTAGGACACCTAACTAACGCAAAAAAATCAATATGTCCGCGTGCTTATGAATTATGATTAATAATATATTCGCAATTGATTTGTTCCATTCGCTTAGCAGCGTTTTATCGTCTATGTCATTGCTATGTCAAGGCTACACAGGCCTTACACAGGCATGTAGCTTCTAGTGTGTAGCTTTTTCCGAGTATAATAATCTAAGCTGCGTAAGTACATTATATGCAGAGTGGAGACTCCATAATAACATTTTTTCATGCTTTACCTATTGATTGTTTCCTATCAGAAAGCAATTTTTGGTTACGAAACAGTCAAAATTCGTTCAAATAGGTCATTCGTCAGCAATTATTGATACCGTTATCCTAACAACCTTGCGTACAGAGACAACTATTTTTCCATATATACAAAGTTACTTATATTAATACCGTTTATGCGTATTGTGCGTCAAAGTTTTGTATAAAATTGACCCCTCTGCAACCACCTTAAGTGTTAAAAAAAGTACTTATTGTTTTATAAGTTTTAGTAACGATACGTGAAATGTGGTTTATTGACATAATAAACAAGATATTCTACACAATTATAAATAACTAAATTATTAACTAAACTATTAACTAAACTATATCTAACAGTATTAGATTGTAATTTAAAAAGTATATACAAATATAAGAAATTGAGGCTAAAGTAATAATTTAGTTATTTATAATTGAGTAACGATATAAAAATACAATTGTGGGCCACAGTTCGCTAAATAATTATTACTATTGATCCGGAGGCGGCTTATTGTGGCGTGCTGTTTATGAGTGGCGTCACCAAGGCCACGAATGAATACTCTCGGGGGAAGTCCCTGATCCTCACCTTATTATGTCTATTATAATATGAGCTATTGCCCCGTTGCCCGTCCCGTCCATTCCTGACATCGTAGCTTTATAAAATATACAGTTTTAAGGTCTAATTATAGGTTGCCGCAATTTCGTGGTGAAATATCGGGGATTTCGCGGCGATAACGCTAAGTTAATATCATGGAGATTTAGTTGCGACGTGGTTGCTGTGCAGTTGCGACATCGCCTGCGTTCAAAAATCGCTTTCTAATAGTCTATATTAACTGAGCTGCATCTGCACGGACTGCCAGTTGACGAACTCGACGCAAGAGACCAGGTTGTCGAACACGACGGCGCACTTGATGCAGGAGTCGAGCACTACTCCGTTGATCTTGTGCTAGGTGTCTAATAGTGCATATTAACTGACCTGCATCTGCACGGACTGGCAGTTGACGAACTCCACGGAGGAGACCAGGTTGTCGAAGACGACGGCGCACTTGGTGCAGGAGTCGAGCACTACTCCGTTGATCTTGCGCTAGGTTTCTAATAGTGCATATTAACTGACCTGCATCTGCACGGACTGGCAGTTGACGAACTCCACGGAGGAGACCAGGTTGTCGAAGACGACGGCGCACTTGGTGCAGGAGTCGAGCACTACTCCGTTGATCTTGCGCTAGGTTTCTAATAGTGCATATTAACTGACCTGCATCTGCACGGACTGGCAGTTGACGAACTCCACGGAGGAGACCAGGTTGTCGAAGACGACGGCGCACTTGGTGCAGGAGTCGAGCACCACTCCGTTGATCTTGCCCTTCACCGTGAGCGCGGAGTCGCGGCAGCGGAACATATACACCACGTTGTTCATCTCCGCATTCTCCACCACCAGGTTGGAGTTGCCTTTCTGGTATTCCTTTGGACAAATAATATTACTTTTATTCTTATGTGTCCATTCTAGTATTGCCAGCCAAAGGCAATAGTGGACGAGGACCAATGTTAACCTAAGTACAGAACTGACAGTTGAAATTCAGGCTCCGGAAACGTTCGGGTTTTGTTGGTTTTTGGCAATGAACATTTTTCCAGTATTTTTCTACGAGATCAATAGATGGTGGTCGTCGCGAATAAAGGTCGAAATAAATTGTATTTCTTTAAAATATAAAGAGGAAAACGGTGATCATTTGATCAAAATGATGCTAATTGCCAACGCATCTTTCAGGGCTCTTACAGACGAACGACACTTTGCGGTCGCCGTGTGTCGCGCGACTGTCGTCCGACCCTCTGCGACCGCAAAGTGTCGCTCGTCTGTAAGAGCGCTTACTGGAATATTTCAATTTGTAAGAATCCTTTTAGTCTGAATTTTAATCTGTTTACGTCTACGATGGCTGCATGGGCTCGAGGCCAAGGGGGCCTTCACAAAGACAGGCACAGTCTTGACATGATCAATAATTTGTCAATCTTTAATTTGATTTGAAATAGCACATCACTGTAGCATGTTAATATTTAATAATATTTGTATTCGGTTTTCACTTAATTCCGCAGAGCTCTTTTACAAACATGTTTACAAAAACATTTCAGATTTTACGGAAATAGTCCAATAACAACAAAACCCAAATGGCTCGGAAGCTCGAACTTCAATCAACAGTACTGTATCAACATGTCGTAATAATGCATATGCATGCATAATTATGACACTGTCAATGTTTACCTACTCTGTGTTTTGCATGTTGCAATACAAACAAAAGAGAAATTAAACATTTTCGTTGGGGATACTACCAGACCTACGGCAAAACTAGTTTCGGAGCCAGGTACTATTTCTATTTCTAAGCTACATTGTACTATTTTTAAGCTAATAACAATAATGAAATTTATTATTATACAGGGTGTAACAAAACACCCTAGTAATACTTAAGGGGGCGCTTCAGACCATCAAACTGAACAACTTTCACTATGGAGCCAATATTGAAAAAAAAAAAATACAATTGAGTCGAGACGGTACTGCAGTTTTGTATGAAAGAGTGGATTTTTTTTTCTCGATTTCGATGTTGTCTCCATCGTGAAAGTTGTTCAGATTGATGTTCTGAAGCACCCCCTTAAGTATTACTAGGGTGTTTTGTTTCACTCTGTACAGGAATGAATAGGAAAGAAAGGAATAGGAAGGAGGTTCGAGGGTAGACCACCGATGCGTTGATCACACGACATTGCATGGGGTGCGGGTCGGACGTGAGGAGTCGATGAGCGTGTGTGAGTGACGAGTGCAATAAAAGGGAGGCTATGCCCAGCAGTGGGTTGATGTGGGTTGATTTGATTGATGATATAGAGGTATACCTAAATAAAGTATAAAGATTGAAAGTTTTTGATAGCGAGGTGCTAGTTTCACTACTAACAGACGTTATAATAAGGTAATACAAGTACTTTGATAACTTCTTCGGTCTAAAATTGAAATCAGAACAGCAAAAGTTTACTAAGTAAACATAACTTCGTGTTGTTGTAGATTAATACGGGATCTGCGGATTTATTGCCAACTCGATTTCCAATGAATAAACAGTTCTGCAACAGTTTTGTGTATTTTTCTCGTCGTTGTTTGTTTTCCTCATTGTAGCTACTGACAAATCGCTGCTAACAAACTTTTTTGACGAACAAAAAAAACATGGGGGTGAAACACCGAACTGAGTGTCTGTAAATCGAGGCACTGTATCACAGTGTAAGAAAGAGTATCTAGTACTACATACAGTACGGACACTATATGCCCCAAAAAACAAGTTTAACCTCACCCGCTTGGTAACACGTACAGTCGCCATCAGATATATCGTAGCATACAAGGTGTCCAAATATTTCTGAGCAGTGCTAATTTTCATTAAATTCTTTACAGTAAATGTTACCAATTATATCTAAACGTGTATTTTGTCATAAATATCTGAACAGCGAATTTTCAATAATTACTTTACAATGTTTTTTTAAAATTAAAATGTAAAACAACGGAGTAAGGTTTTTTTCCGAAACTGTTCAGATGTTTATGACCGGGTGGTGACTGCGTCGATATATTTGATGTTCTAGGCGTTCCTATTTTTTGATTGATTATGAGTAAAGAAATTATTGAAAATTAGAACTGCTTAGAAATATTTGACCACCTAGTTTACTACGATATATCTGCTAGTGACTGTACCTGTATCGGAAACTTGATATGAAACGAAAATTTCTTTTAAACTATACTGGAAGGTAAGATAGAGGAGAAGCGAGGCAGAGGAAGACAATTTCACCCCGTGGATTAGATTAAATGACGCGGTTCATTTTTGTTCGCAATGTCTAGTATATACTCACAATGAGCCACTTCTTGCCGTCGCGCGTGAAGACGGGCGGCTTGTCCGGCAGCGTGCCGGCGCCGGGCGTGGGCAGCGGCTTGCCGGGCGCGGCCGCGCGCGTCGCCGGCGCCGCCTTGAACGGCGCCGGGCCCTGCCGCAGCTGCGGGTTCTTGTGCGTCTGCATCTCCGATGTCACCTTTTTCAGACCTTCACAAACACGGACACGTTTAAGAAAAGTTAATTAAGAGGATATAAGTACTAGGTAGGCGCTAGGTAGGACCAAACTAGGACCTTAAATTCTGTAGACTTCAAATCTAAATCTAAACTATTATAAACCTGTAACAGAAGAGTGTCTGTACATTGAAGATATTTACAAAAAAAAATTACAACATGGTTTTTACCTGTCCCTGATTCCAAATCACAAATTTTTAGTTTTTTTGTCTGTCTGTTTGTTTGTTTGTTTATTTGTTTGTTTGTTTGGGTGTTTGTTTGTTCGAGTATCACACAAAAACTACTGAACCGATTTTGATGAAACTTTTTTGTTTGATAGCTTATCATCTGACTTAAAATCTGGTATACCATCATACCATCTTATGTAACGTGTGCAATCAAAAATGATTAAATGAATTATGAATTATTATATAATTTATGCGGACGAAGTCGCGGGTAAAAGCTAGTCTAATATAAAATCTTAGCAAATCGTTGTCCAAATGACAATCATCATCATCATATCAGCCGATAGACGTCCACTGCTGGACATAGACCTCCCCCAAAATGGGGGGATTTGCCATAATCGCCACGCTTGGCAGGGTTGGCGATCGCAGTTGGATTGAATGTGTGTACTCAGAGGATATTGCTGCCTATCCTCCGGTATATCCCTTAGTCGCCTTTTACGACACCCAAGGGAGGAAGTGGGATGGTTCTATTCTTAGCCGACACCACACGGACACAACAACCCTCACAAATTAAGTATGTATGCACTGGTGGCATTAATAGGTACGTTGTATTTGATTAATAAACTTGGTTACTGTCAGCTAATTAGCAAGAGAGCTCTTTAGGAGCTCTTTCTTCTCATTTTTAGAGTGTTGATTGTTTATCTAATTTTCAACATGAAATTTTTTAAACAATGATCTATAATCGAATATCTGTGTCTCTGGTTTGTCAGATTTCCAGTGGATGTACATGAATTCAGGTCAAAAATATCACCCTCTTTTTGGTTTCGTTGCAGTTGAGCAAAAGATGCAATTACTGCATAATTTAAATGGCCAAGTTCATTATTTTATTACCTAAGGTTTGATTAACAATTCAGCGATCTATCGCTGAAATGTCACTTTGACTTGGGACACTTATTGTAGCAACACCTTAGAGTATGATAGAGATGATGATGATAAGTATGAAATAAATATGTTGAAATGTTTTCAAAATAGAATTCTGAAATATTCTTCGAAAATGAGACGTCACACTCGAGTAGTCTGTAGGATATTTCAGCTTAGTAAGGACGTTAAGTGTCAGATGTCAACCTAGCTCAAATCGTAGATCAAAGGAAACTACAAAATAAACAAAATCATGTAAAATAGCCACCTAACATTTTGTTTGATCCCACATCCAAACAAAGCTTTAAAGACAGTTGACAGAATTTGAGACTGATCCAATCAAGATAATTAGGTATATATTAAACGAGCTTTTACCCGCGACTTCATCCGCATAAATTATATACCAGATTTTAATCAGATGAACTATCAAACAAAAAAGTTTCATCAAAATCGGTTCAGTAGTTTTTGCGTGATACTCAAACAAACAAACACACAAACAAACAAACAAACAGACAAACAAAAAATCCAAAAATTGGTGATTTGGAATCAGAGACAGGTAAAAATCATGTCGTAATTTTTTTTTTGTAAATGTCTTCAATGTACAGACACACTTTTGTTACAGTTTTATAATAGTTTAGATACATACATAAGCTCACGCTATTGTCCCATGAGGGTAGGCAGAGACCACGGACCGCCACACGCTATGACCCAATGCGCGCGCTCACTACACTCGATCACACAGGGTCCTTCTTAATATGCTGATGGTTTTTAAGGGGATGCTCAGAACATCAAACTGAACAACTTTCAAATCGCGAAAAAAAATCTGTTGTCCCATACATTTCGGTCGAGTAAGTTTGCAATTTTGTACGAAAACAACCATTTTATTCACAGATATTTTTTTTTCGCGATTTCGATTTTGCTCTTAGAAAATTGATCACTCTGATGGTCTGGTCATCCCCTTAAGAAACCGTCATCATATTAAGAAGGACCCTATAATTATCATCTCAAAAATCTCTCAAAGTTCTTCAGCCATCATAGCAGTAATAGACACAACAACACAACCACATATCAGGAACTCAAATGGTAATGATGATGATGACGATGGATTCCATGTCGATTTCGACTATGGCGACTGCTAATCTTAATAGAACAGCAGTCAGGTACGCAGGATATTTCGAGTGCATAAGTGTATGCGCTAAATAGGTACATTTGCTTGCACTCTCTCGCTGATCTGGCTGAGGAACGAAAGACTGATACGATCGGAGGTAGGTCAGATGTAGTGGCTATAGCCGACAGCCACATGATTTGGGCGTAAAAGATGTGCATGACAACTGAAAGGTCACTGGGCACCTTATTATGAAACCTATACCCACGACCTACAGAAAAAAAAAGTATAGGTTGTTTAGATAAATGTCTCTAGTTCATGAATATATACAACGAGCTTTTACCCGCGACTTCGTCCGCATAAATTATATACCAGATTTTAAGTCAGATGATAAGCTATCAAACAAAAAAAGTTTCATCAAAATCGGTTCAGTAGTTTTTGCGTGATACTCGAACAAACAAACACCCAAACAAACAAACGAACAAACAAACAAACAAACAAACAAACAGACAGACAAAAAATCCAAAAATTGGTGATTTGGAATCAGGGACATCTAAAAATCATATCGTAATCTTTTTTTTGTAAATATCTTCAATGTACAGACACACTTCTGTTACAGTTTTATAATAGTCTAGATATCGCATTAATGTAGACCATGGGATTCAGGTCAAAAACTAACAAAGAAAAATGTAATATTTTGGTACATTTTTTTTAAATTTTCGTACACTTAATACATTTTATTACATTTTGTATATTTTAGTACAATTAGTACATTTTAGTAGGTACAATTGGTACAATTCGTACATTATAGTACATTTTATTAATTTTGATCATTTTCGTACATTTTGTACATTTTTGGACATTTAGTACATTTTAGTATCATAGTGCATTTTCCCATGGTTTAAAAAATAAATAGCTACATAAAGTTGAATGTGAGTTAATACTAAACATTTTAAAACCAATTTGGATTTTGTAGGAAAAGTTTACTTAGCTGCGTCAGATTTCGCCCCATGTCCTTTACAATGGCGTAGCAACAAGTTTTAGTAAAAGGACCTATTATTGTATTTTGGTTGGTAAGGAATTAGTAGTCGCCTCTTACGACACGCGACTGGTTTGTTGCCACCACCACACGGCATAAATAGTCTAATAATAGATACACATAACATAAAACACTTACTGCTGGTAATGTTTTCCCCCTGGTTGATCTCTGCAAAGAGTGCGCTGCGGTCGTCGACGGACATGTTGGAGAAGTCGACCTCGGGGAGCACGGGCGGCGGCGGGGGCATGCCTCCGGGCGGGGGTGGAGGGGGCGCGCCCGCTCCTTTACCTTCACAACGAAAGAACACTGTCAGTTTAGTCGACGGACAGAAAAACACTGAAAACTTGAAACAAGTTTATAGAACGTCGATTGTGCTGAGGTTCGCTAGCACTAAATAATTAAAATCTATCATACAAAATAACACGTAAATACACGCACACATACACAAACGCACATTCACGGACGAACACCTACAAGGTGATATTAATGTGCTCTCCCAGCTAACTAAACTCTAACCAACATCTTACCATCTTAATGTTCTGCTTTCTCATATTTTATTATGAAAATGTTAATTCTTAGTTTAGTAGATTAAGTAGTATTTGTGTTGTAAAGTTTGTTATTGGCAATAAAATAATTTTCTATTCTATTCTAGTTTACTTCGAGGGAGGGAATCACTCTAACAACCAGTCTGTTATTTGGTTTAAGAACTCCAGAATGGGTAAACGGGTCTTGGAAAATTTTCTTTGTACTTCATCGGCCTTTATCATGATAATCATCACAGCCTATAGGACCCACTGCAGGCCACAGGCCTACTCTCAGGGAGGGTGGGCGTTAGTCCACCACGCGTGCCCAATGCAGATTGGTAGACTTCACATACGCATCGGAATTTCTTCTTCGGCGTATGCAGGTTTCCTCACGATGTTTTCCTTCACCGTCTGAGAGCAGTCTATATTACGTACTTAAGTTAGAAAAACTTATTGGTACATGGTATGTCGTACCTTTTGGATTAAGCCCAGACCCTCGTGAGTTGAAAAACCACACACCGACGTTTTTAGGGTTCCGTACCCAAAGGGTGAAAACGGAACCCTATTACTAAGCCTACGTTGTCGGTCCGTCCGTCTGTCCTACCTATTTAGGGCTGTAACTTTTGAACCGTAATAGCTAGTAGAACTGTATAGTTGAATTGTTCACAGAATATGCGTTATTACGGCGGATTTTTTAACACATAATAAACATTACAACAAGTTTAATATTAAAGAAGGTTCTCAACAAGAAACTAGTTTTTATCAACGATTTTTTCTTCTCCCTCTATCGTAAAAATGGTAATACATACAAGCTTCAAACTTGGTGTGATTATAGAGCAAACTCTACAGTATAACAACAAATAATAAAAACTAGCCAAGTGTGAGTCGGTCTCGTACCAAAGATCTCGAGATTTTGTTTTTTAAGTTTATATGTTGTGTGGTGGTGTGGTACGGAACCCTCGGTGCGCGAGTAGCCCGACTCGCAATTGACCGGTTTTTATTCAAATGTAGGGACTGTTTCAGTATATTAATTATTGCGCTTATGACAAAGGGTTCTTATTACAGAGTCTGCGATAGGTAACAGTTTCACTAGTAATCAACAAACTTCAGTCTTTACATTGAAAACTGGTCTTTGTGCAGAACAGTGGGTAGGTACGGTTGTAGTAAAGTTCGCAAATCACTTAGCAACCATCAGACGACTCGTACGAGTCCCATCGGAGTATATCTTTATCCTCCAGTGAACATTACGAAAGTATTTACTTCTGCACTGTAGCTATGAAACCTTTATATTTTACTAGCGACCCACCACGGCTTCGCACGGGTGCAATGCTGATTTAGACCTTCCTCTTGAATCGCTCTATCTATTTAAGAGAAACGCATCAAAATCCGTTGCGTAGTTTTAAAGATCTAAGCATACATAAGGACAGACAGACAGCGGGAAGCGACTTTGTTTTACACTATGTAGTGATTAGATCAAAACTTGTACTTATTTTATAAGTACATTAAATAAATGTTTTATTTCTTTTTCAACGATGAACTTAAACGCTGGAATTTTGCAACAAACCATTTAAATTTGAGGGCAGATAAAAAATGCTAATTAAATTTCTTCAAAACGAAGTTAAAGTAATTAAAATTTAACGCAATTACAAACATTCGAGCGCCGAAAATGAGCCCGACAGACGCAGCTTTCATTTCGTTTATTCTTTATTCAGGATCCGAAATGTAAACCTCAACGTCAGCACCACGATCTGATAAAAGGGAATTTTTCATAAAGCAATTTAAGTCTCACGAGCATTATTGCTAACACTAATCATAACTTTTCTTTTCTATGTAGATAAGCGTCAAAACTCCGATTAGGTAAATATTTTCCAATGTTTAATGTTAAAGAGTCCTTCATCCATATACACCGCCACCATAACTTACATGAATAGTTCTAACAGCTTTTAGTTGGTAAAATTCCTCGCTTCTGTTTTATTTTACGTGTCAATATCATAAAAGTTTATCTATCTCAAGATAAAATTTTACGAGACTTTGCCAAGTAACTAGCACAAACAAGAATGACTCACCCGACCAAACAAGTCCCGTCGTGTGGTATTGTTTCACGTACGCCTGCAGGTCTGAGAGCAGCTGCACCCAAGCGCGGCACCACTCCACGTGCTGCGTGCCCTTGTCCTTCCACTCCTTGAGGACGCGATTCGTGTAGAACTGCCCAGCATCGTTCATCTCTTTCACATACGGTGCGGGGGTGGGAGACACCGCTACCCATCCGAGAGCAGGGATGCTCTCAGATATCGCGGAAAGATGATTGAAAAACGTTGAAGTGCGGTTTTTCTCGCGGAACTGCTGGATGGCGGATATTTTATCGCTGGTTGGAGCCAAGAGTTGCATTTCCTCGGCTTGAGACGGCTTGCTACGGCTTGCGGCTAGTTGAATGTAGCGGAATTGTGCCCTGTTTGACATAATGTTAGCTTAAAAACTTGATAAAACATTCATGAAACTTGCTAACTAATGTCAAATTGATGAACGCTATGTTGTATATACCCAGGACCTTGGACAATTTATACAAATGGGAAAACTGACACGTGGTAATCGTGTGCGATAATGAGAGAATGCGAGTGAGACAGCGATACATCTTTACCTATTATTTTCTCCCACGCTCCCTGCCAAAAGTAAAAAATTTGTGGGGGACAGGTAGTGTTCGTACTGTATGAAGTACCATATACTCTTTCGTATATGTCATGGTTATGCTTTCTCCACTAGGGATAATGACCGAGAGTATGTATGCAAAAACCTAAACCCAAAGTCACAGGTCTGGCAGGTACAACGTTTTAGAATTTAATGATGGCGTTTGCAAATGAACACTTTGTGCAAATTGTGTATGACATGTTTAGGGCTGAACGAGTGAACGAACGACCGCGCTTTGTATGACCGATTGTCATCTACATTTCATTACTTTTTATACTTTAACCTATTAATAAAAATAGTATGCAAGCTAAAGAATTACTGAAAATGTGAGTATAGCGTTATTTTCATAAGTTTGTTTACGAAAGAGATGAAATAAAATATATTTTATGTAGTCATATATACAAACCTAGGTACACCTAGGTTTGACTACGCGCGCGCCTGACTGCATTCCCTTGCTCGGCTCCCCTAATGTGTCCCCAGAAAGTGTGAGGTGAGGTAGGGTATCTTAAGTCAGAGAGGGGAAGGGGTGTCCATTATTTAGAACTATATGTATACAATTATTTATTCTGTGCCAAAGTGAATCATCGTCCTATTTACTTTATCATAATTAATAATATAACTTACTGGAAGGCAGAGTCGACGAGACCGGCATGCGTAGCGACATCGCCACCGATCTTATGGGCCAGCTCGAGGTACGTCCGCAGGGGAGTCTAACAAAAGAAAACATTCAAACTACATTATAATAATACAAACAAAACACAAAATAAAATTTTAAACTTGACGTGGACGTACATTGAAGATATTTGCAAAAACCTTAATTGGGGGCGTTTAGGGTAAGTTCATAATGGAGTGCATAGGATAACATTTTTAGAATTTTTGTCTGTTTGTTTGTGCACGCATTTTGATGGGGGTTTCGCAGAAGCATAGGCACATTATCATTTAGGCTTTGTTTTATCGCAATCAGTGCACTAAATCAAAAGTTATGAGTATTTAAAGTTTGGTCCGCGGGAACGTAGTCGCGGGCGCGCTATTAACAAACATAGGCATAGGTACAAACAACTGATAATATTTTGTAATTTATTTTGTCAGCACCGTAATAATTCTTACTTAAACTTACTTAACCCTAGGTCTGAGTTCACCGCTCATAAGAATGTGTCGCGAATACAACCGCGTTGGTGAAGAGATTCAGGATCTGGATATTTTTCACGACTCTCTGAATCGGTTTAAATCCAAGGTGATGAGGCATTTGTCCACCAACCAATAGTATGATGGTAACCGTCGCAACAAATTATTCTCTTTTATTCTCTTTTATTGTACTTATTATAATAATAAACAACAGTTAAAACAAGAAAATAACAATAGTTATTTTCCTGTTTGTTTGTTCGATTGTTAGCTAAAATGTTGAAATTTTTTAAATTTTATAAGATATTGTATAGATTAATTATTTATTTAAAGATTACTTGTATAAATGGCCAATGCTGTGTGCACCTGTTATATGTATTAGAAATAGATTTGTAGTGTTTCTTTGATATTGTAAATGTTTAAATATGTATACTGTTGGTGTGCCATATTAAATAAAATAAAAAAATAATAAAAATTTCTTCTCTTCACCGTATAAGTAATTCCTCCCTCGCTCGCTACGGAAACTTAAAAAGGATGGAACGTTTTGAAAATATAAGAAAATCCTTTTCCCCAAAGTAAAATTGTACTAAAATGTATTTTACACGAAGTAATCGGACCATTCCAGTGTACCAACGCTCATGAAAGCGAGCACGTTCCTTATTTATTACAAAGAACTGAGCACGGAACCTTCGGAGTCTCCTACCTAACATACGTTATCGATTGCCAGACGGGTGACACCACAAATGGAAACATCGATTTTTTCTTATCTCTATATCTTTAAAACTTAATTTTATGGCGAGAATTGAGAAAGTAAATTACAATTCAATCTACCGCATGTTTTCTTTATTCAAATTAGGAAACTTGATTATCTACTGTACGAATACAGTAGGTAATCGAGTTTTCTGTTACTGTACAAAACAAGCCTTTAATTTAACTAATTCTTGTTTATACATATACAAAATGGAAATATACAGGGTGAAAGTCCCTCTTAATATTCTGACGGTTTTTAAAAGGGATGATCAAACCATCAAAATGAAAAATTTTGTAGGATCAAGGTTGAAAAAGCGAAAAAAAATCAGCTGTTCCATATAAAATTGCAATTCTACGCGATCAAAATGCGCGACAATAGATTTTTTTTTCGGTTTGGCGTTGTTGGCCCCAGTTTGATGGTCTGATCGAAAAACCGTCAGCATATTAAGTTGGGCCCTGTATATAATTGTTGTGCGCCTAATGCGCAAACCTCAGATGAAAATAAATGTTGCAAGGGGTAGAACACAGGAGGAAAATAGTTGGTTAACCGACGGAAATTGAGCGGCGGTTACTTCCTGGAAACTAAGCTCGCAGAACACCAGCATTAATTGACACTGAGGAAATTTCACCGGGGAGTACGAGCTTCCTTTATATCGAACCAACCTACAAAAGACTGTTCAACCATAGTGTAATAAAAACGAGTAATGGTGAAGCTCAGCGGTCACGGCGGGTCTATGCTCGTGCGGTGGGCGATGGCGATACCCTAATTGAATTCGCTTTGAGGGTACGCGCGCAGGCAAAGGGCCGGGTCGCGCTCCTCCCGGCCCCCGCACACCGCGCTCGATTGACCTGTCTTGACCGCTGAGCTTCACCACTGTTAGTTTTTTTATTACACTATGGTACAAGGGTACAACAGCCCATTTAAATTAATGAAAGAGTAATTTCGATATCCAAGGTACCTTTAAACCTTATTGAATAAAAAGAATTCATTTTAACTTCATTATCATAATTCGTTCACGCTCTCAACCTAAGCTCTCAACTTCGAATAAGCTGTGAAATAAATCATTAAAGTTCCTCTTTTGTTTTTGTGTTGCTATTTAATTGATTCTTTTGCAGTAAGGTTTTCATAAATTAGTTGGCTTGCTATAGCCATATTAGCCATGCTGTTCAACGCTCTTGAGCGTCGATTCGAGCACTTGCATTAATTTGCTTTACTGTAAGGGTGCGTCCACATCTGACGAATGCGCCGCGAATGCGCTACTCGCGTACTGCTTGCGAGCTGCTAGCGAACGGTGCGCAAACTGCGCAGTAGCGACACACAAGGAAAAAATGTACCGGACCTAATATCGTTTTTTTGCCGCTGTTTACCTTGGTTAACAGGAGTTATAGAGGTGCAAATGTGTGGTGTCGATGTCTATGCCCGAAAAGGCTGTAGCAAAACAATAACTTGAAAGCGTTTACTATACTGTTAAGAAAACATTTCAAAAATTCTAATTGTGCTAATGCGTTTGTGAGAAGACGATCGCCCTTTCAAGAATATCTCGTATCTAATTGTTTCTTTGTACACAGGCACAGGACCGCGAGGAATGGCGCAATAAAAGGGAGGCCTATGCCCGGCATTGCGTTGATGTGGGCTGGGCTGGTTTGATTGATTTATTGAAAATAAGCACATACCGTCAATATATCTTGGTAGCCGTTGACGCTCATGTTGTCGCTGGGCAAAAACTCTTCAACAAGCGGTAGTGGTGAGGGTGACGGTGAGGGTAAGGTCACGGGTGTCGGGGAGGGGGGGCGCGCGAGCAGCAGGGGCAGCCGCTCCAGGCGCGAAGTGACAAGCTCCAGGCGCTCGATCAAAGCCTCGAGCTCCGCCGCCGGACTGTTGGCAGCTGCTGTTGGCTCTACGTCACTAGCTGTAGACAAATACAAGAGTTTGTAAGAGCGTGCTACTTTTTCAAACCCACGATTTTTTTTCCGTTGCGAAACTTTCAGGGGTGGTTCAGACCATCATACTGAACAAGTTTAACTAAAACCTGAATTCGTAAAAAAATCTGCTGTCTCAAACATTTGAGTCGAGGAGGCATTGCAGTTTAGTATGGAACAGCATTTTTTTGAGATGTCAGGTTTGCTCCTATAGTAAAGTTGTTCAGTTTGATGGAATAACCCCTGAAGGCCAAAATATATACATAACATGGTTCAGTAAATAGAGTGTCTGGAAGGACAATTAAAATAATCAACATGATCCTAAAAAGCTTACTCCTAGCAGTTTTTCGGTAAAAAGAAAAGAGATCAAATTATAAACTTGCGACACGATAATTGATATCGTTTAAACGTTCCGCTGACTAAGCGTTACTTTCAGTTTTGGTACTTCTAAGAATTTCGTCAAGAACTTGACAAATATTGGGTGTCAAAGAAAGGCTTTAATTAAGAGGTAGAGGTACTTCATAAATACACGTAATTAATTTAATTCGCAGGTATGTACAATTTCAAGAAAAAATACAAATGTAATTAAAATAACTACTAAATTAATTTAATTCACAGGTATGTACAATTTCAAGAAAAATTACAAAGGTAATTAATTTAACTTTAATTAACAACAAAAGACTACAAAGGATTTTCGTTAGTGTTTTACAATTTTCCCAGTAGAGACTACATACCCTAATCAAGGAATGACAGTTGACTTTATGAAACATCTAGAGTAGTATTCCTTAACCTAATAAAGTAAATATATAATTCATATGTACGCCCAGAACTCGCCTGAGCCTGAAACTAGCATCAAATATACAACACACATATTTGGGAAAATATAAAATATTCAAGCAACTCATACAACCTTATTACCTAAATGGTATGTGTGTTAGAACTTCTCCATTACACTTTATTAGCATATAACTTATGGAGAATTTATTACATACCATGAGTATGTACGCTCAACCAACTTTATCGATGTTATAGCCGGAATGTCGTAAATTATTATTATTATATAAAATATACGATAGAGAAATTGTAGACTAAAGGGACGATGGTAGAGCTATTTACAAAGTTTTACCAAAAATATGCCGTTAAATTATTTCGTACATAAAGAGTATGTAAGTACACTGTCGTTGCGCTGAAAATGTTGAGCAAGAAATACGTTAACTTGAGGAAGAATAATACAAAGAAATACCACAATATGTAAATATTTTAACAGTAGAATTTTTAAAGGTTACCCATTGCTTGCCCTAAAGTGAAATGCCAAAGAGACGAAAAGAAACCAAGACAAAATGAAACAAGGTAACTTATATCGAGGGTTTATGCTTCGAGGGTGTCATTATTTACGGACCATCCCTTGGGGAACGACGAGTCGATTTGCGGAAACTAGAATATTATATTCCGATATATCAACGATAAATTCGGGATGGCTTTTTAGATGTAGACCAGTCAACGACAGCAAAGAATCCCTAACTGGATGTGCAATATTAAATTAACACTACACGGTTTCATTAAATTCCCGACATTAATATAGCTATTATTAGGCATTCAATATCTCAACACTTCTGAACAAATTAAAAATAGAGCTGATCTCAACTAAATACGATTTATTTTTGTATTAAACATTTTAAATGACAGAAGATGAATTAGGTTGCTTTGCGAGCTGGAATAGGGTTTATTTTCGTAAAATGTTCAGACAATATTGAGCACCGAACATTTTTAAATATTTATTTAGATATCTTAACCTTTTAAAATTACCTTAATAACGTATAGCTATACCAAAACCCAAACCATGATAGAACTATACACAAGAAATTAAAGAAAGGCGTGTAACAAGATAATCATATCCGATGTACCTATCACGTACCTATAGTGTTACACGCCAGAATTAATTTAGCCGCAACTCTCCGAATTAACATTCTTCAATCAAAAGGGAATTGGACAAACTCAATCATACCAGATACGATATCCGCTTCAGGATCTGCATCTCCGATATCCGGCTCCTCTTCCTCAGACTGATTAGTGCGTGATTCAAACATTTGTATAAGATTTTGCAGTTTTTTCGTACCGCCCTCCGTCTCCATGACTCAGTTCAAGACCGCAGTGACCACAGAATTCTATACTAGTTTTAATTTAAACAGCACAAGGTGTGTACTCGACCGATAGAACTCACGATATAGCACCGATCATTTGTACCAATCCATTATCTAATGACTGACTCACTGAGATATGATAAAGACGTTTTTAAAGCTAAACTCGGTAATGATATTATTCGTCAATAGATAAAGACCTGTCGTTAAATAATATGTTACATACATTCGTATCACTATCTAGTTTAACTTGTTTAGGTAGAGTCGAAATCGAAACACGTTTTTTTTTCGAAAAATGATAAGCTTTACTGCAATCATTGTAATAATTTTGTTATGGTTACCATTATACAAGCTAAATTTTTATTCTTCTAGGATAATGCAAGTGGCATGCCAGGCTAGTCGAAAGCTAAGAGAACTGTAATAAAGTACGTTAGGTAATTTATTAGTTTTGCTTAGATGAATGTAAAATTAATGGATAGGCTCAAAGCGCGTTTGAAGCACACAAGTAGCACACTTGGTTCATACAAATAGCACACTTGGTCTGTCATCTCGGTACGTATTTGAAGTATACTTACCTGTCGTTTGTTCGCGTAAAGGACCCATCCATTAATTTTACTTTCATCTACAGTAGATGGTACATATACCATAGCAATAAGTTTCAATTTACCCTTATATCAAAGCCAAATAAATATCTACGCAAACAACCAGTGTTCCACAAAGCTCCGCAGTATATTTATTTCTCAACAATACATTGTTATAGCAGACAAGGCTTTTGTATGGATTTACTATCTAGAAAATGTGTTCCGTTGAGGCTAACTTTTACTACTATTCAAGAGTATGAACTGACGATAAAACCATTTACGTTTGTACTAAAAGTTGGTACCTAGTTACTAAAGGACATCCGGCACATAATACCAAAAAATTTATAACCGTACTTCTATTTTTATTATGGACTATGGGCACACTAGAAACTAATTGCAGGCATTAGTTTATTTTATAATGTTTTATTCGTTTTTATCATTTTTATTTAAAAAAAACATTGTGCTTGCTGCATTGTGTACCTCATATCATATCAAACAATATTGGTAGCCATTTTGGGGTTGCTGCTTTTTTATTACCACCACACAACATGTTATTACCTAAAATTTTTTTTTTTCTTCCGGGAACTTTAGCGGGAGACAGATAATTTTTATTATTTGTTGCTAAACTGTAGATGTAGAGTTCGCTTTATAATCAGTATAATCCACAGATTACCCCCAATAGATACCGCATACAGGGCCGCCGACGCTCGCCACACATCTATGATTTTGCACTGATACAAGCAACGCGAGTGAGCGAGCTAGAAGTAGTGCGACCTTGAGTTGGCCAATCACATTGCACCGTTTCGTGCCCCGCTACCCGCACCTACCGCCAAAAATTGTGACTTTGGGCGTGTACAAAATTTTCATCATGCGGTATCAATTGGGGGTAATTTGTGGTATAATCACACCAAGTTTGACGCTTGTATGTACTACCGTTTTAACGACAGAGCGAGAAGTAAAAACGTTGATAAAATCTAGTGTCTTGTATGTATCCCCCCTAAATATTTAACTTTTTGTCATTTTTACTATTGGCTAGCAAATGCGCCACAATAACGCACATTATGTGAAAATTTCGTCTGTCTAGCTATTACGGTTCAAAAGTTACAGCCCCAAATAGTTTGGACAGACAGACAGACGGACGGAAGGCCGGACGGACAGCGTAGGCTTAGTAATAGGGTCCCGTTTTTGCACCCTTTGTGTACGGAACCCTAATAAAAAATAAAACAATTTTGTAGAGTTCCCACTTCTTACACAGTCTACAGTCTTAACAATACAACTTTTAATCGCTTCCGAGTTTGTTAATACGAAAGCCGGGTTTGTGTGGTAAAACGAGAAACTTCTTGGGACCTAAAACGTCCAGCTTATCTGTGAAGAGACTACGGATTTATACAGGGTCCTTCCTTAATATACTGACGTTTTTTATGGGATGATCAGGCCATCGAACTGAACAACTTTCTCCATGGGACCGACATCGCAATAGGCTACTTGACAACTAGTCAAATCAGCTACTCTTTATCGGACGTCAAAACGCGCGCTTTGTATGAAAATTTGTACTAAATAATGAGTTGTGACGTCATCAACAATTCAATAATTTTTAAAATTTATCTTTAAAAATAGTATTCAAGGTGAAAACTCAACGAAAATGGGAGTTTAGCGTTATTTTCTAACCCTTTTTTTACTGAGAAGATAAAAATAAAATATATTGTATGTAGTCAAATACACAATTACGAAAAATACGGGGTTTTAGGGTAAACTGTTCCATTACTTTAAGGAGTGATTTTACGCACGATACTGAACAACTTTCCCAAAAAAACATAAAATAGGAAAGTCGCAAAAAATTTTTGTGACTTTCCATAGTAAAATGCTTAGGTAAAATGCAATCAGGTGACCGAACGTTTGCATGAAAAGTCGAAAAAAGAATTGCAAATTTCCTGTAGGTTTCTTAGGGAAAGTTGTTCATTATCATGGGTACAATCACCCCTTAAAGTAATGCAACTTTTCACCCTAACACCCTGTATAACAACTTCCAAACTGCAAGCCTACTCGACCCAACATGTATGGGGCAACTGATTTATTTTCTGCGATTTCGATTATGGTCCCAAAGAGAAAGTTGTTCAGGTTGATGATCTGATCATTCTCTTCAAAAACCGTCAGCATATTCAGCAGGAACCTGTATACAGTAATTAGGAAACTACAACTAGCAATGCAAAATGGAGATTGATGAAGCAATTAACGTACATTAGTATTCTGCGAACAAATTGCTTCTTGCTAGAGATACACAAGTGTAAGTTATGTACTAAAGAAACTCTTCAATATATTAATTAATTATAACACTTTATTGTACACACGGACATGGCTAATAATGCCTCACGATCAGAAGGTCTAAGCAGCAAAACGTCCAACAGCGCGAAATGTCTAATGAGCAGTAAGCCTAATTAGGACAATGTCCATGTAGCAAATAGTCAAACTCTCAGATGGTCTGTATAGCAGAACGTCTATTTCGCAAATCGACACATTCTCAAAATGTCTGGATACTCAGGCACATAATTTTTATATCATTATTTAATTCTGTTTCATTTGCTATATCGGGAGCTAAACGGACACGTAAGTAGGAACGTACAGACAAAAGAGACAGTTAATAATCACAAGGCAAACTTATTGACTTGACTTATTATATTATAATTATACAGAGTCCAACTTACTATGCTGACGGTTTTTTTAAGTGGATAATCAGATCATCAAATTAAACAGCTTGCTCAATGGCACCAACATCGAAATCGCGAAAAAATATCAGCTTTGCCAAACATTTGGGTCGAGTAGGAAACCTGATTTTATTTTTGTGATTTAGACTTTGTTGGTCCCATAGACAAAGTTGTTCAGTTTGATTGTCTGATCATCCCCTATAAAAACCGGCAGCATATTAAGAAGGGCCATGTAGACACACACTTAGACCAGAACTTAGAAATGTACCATCCGTGTGGACTTCTAAGGAGGCTACTGAGGTCACATCACATTCGAGTGCAAGCCATAGACATTATTATACTACCTACCGTAATAGACCAAGTAAGTGTGTGAATGAGATTCCAATCATAATGAAAAAGCTACGAGTGCGAAAGAGATTATAATATAATAGCCGTAAAACCATTTTGAAACAATCTCGTCTCCGTCGGTATCCTGTCAACAAATTATCTCTCGTTATTTTATTGATTTTCTTTAAATTCATTTTGTGTTTTATAAGACGAATATAAAAAAACATTATGGTATCATGTTCTGTAATGGAGTGCAGTGTAAATTCCACCAACAACCCAAATAAAGAGAAGTTTCAAAGGTAAATAGGATTAGTACATTAGTACTTTCACAACACTTTTTCTCATATATTTTATTCTTAAAATTATTTCGTAATACATTCATTATATGCAGTAAACGTCCTATTTTCTAAATAATATGTCATTTCAAATAATTATGTGTAAGATAAAAAAATATTGTGTACGTGAAAAAGAAACCGTTTCGCATAGAGATTGCCCAAAATCTAATCGATATGTTGATAGTTTTGAAATTTATTTTTCTATTCTACCACCTAGCTCCCTCCGTTCATGTCACGTGAGTTTTTCTGTAATTTTTTTTAACTTATTGAAAGGCGTATTTAGCCCGGCCAAATATTGCCAGAAAATCTCTGTCAGAAAAATTCTTACACGCCGATTTTGACGGAATGGTTTTACTAATTGCGACATTATAATATTACTATTTAGCATGTCCATAACCCATGATACATACTGACAGATTGACAGATTTATCAAAAATCATTATTCCTCTCTTTCGACACATTAAAATGTATAATAATTTAGCGATATTTTGTTACAATGCACAGTGTAATATCGGACCCTAAAATCGAACGTGGCCCATTTTTTGCCAGAAATAGATAGTTAATAAATACAATTTGAATACAATAGTGAAACTCCCGATTCCCTATTGGAAATCCGAATTTAATAAAAGCGAACTAAAGTTCTTTAAGAAATATTCCTGATTTCCGGATATTTTCTGAGGGATTAAAAGTGACAACTCTAACCCAAACTTTAAATCTATCATATTATCTTAGAGAGTCCACGGAATCGGTTGATAGTTTTTTTTACCAGATATGGCTGACGTCAGTGAAAAAAATAAAGAAGAAAAATATTAAATAATTAATATTTAAATTTCTACGACCTGCACGAATCTCAAACTATTCTTAAAACACGTGTAAATTAAAGGTCTTTCGACATATACATTTCGAAAGACCAAACCAATGCAGCAAAGTAGTAACAGGTTTAGATATTTTAATTTTCTGATATCCGCCATAAAAAGTAGGAGATTTTCAGTTTTTTTTTGTCTGTTAAACTATAAATCGCAGACAATCGGGAGTTTTAATCTTGTATTCAAAATGTTATTAACTATATTTCGGGCAAAAAATGGACCACGTCTGATTTTAGGGTCCGATATTACACTGCGCACTTGTGCACTGTGCGACCGGGCCAAAATAATGCTTAATATTATAACTTCCAGATTTCCTGCAAATGCAATAACGATACAAAAAATGGGTTCGAATGTCAAATAGAATACGCTAGAAGCCTAAAAAAAATATATGGTATGCAGTCGACTTTTCAAAGAAAACTGTTTCGTGCCACGAAATCACCGATCGGCGTCTTTAATAGAAAGGATCTGTACCTACTGAATTTGTCCCGGTGTTGGTAGGTGTTTATTCGTTATATGTGGGCGTCCAAACATAAAAAGCATTTTTAAAGTTAGATCGATAAAAAAACACACTTCTACTTATTTGTTACATAGATTTTGATTTATTAATGTATATTAAGATATTCTGCATGAAATCCACATATAATTATATTATGTGAAACTTTATAAAATAAAAAGTTACGATCTAAACAAACAATTGATACAAAGTTTAGTAAAAAGGTCCACTTGTCGGTGTTTAGTACAAAGTGAGTAAATATGACCACATAATGTAATAAATAAAAAAGCAAAATTAAGTAAATTGTATTCTTACTCTATTTAAGAACTAACAAAATAACAGACGAGATCTTTTTGATTATAATTTGAACAGAACCACAGGTCCGGCACTTCAAACAACGTTTTAGATTTGACATGATGACGTTCGCACATGCGCACTTTGCGAAAATTGTGCATGACATATGTGTAGGGTTGACTTAAAACGCATCGTATGAACTACATTATACATTTTGTTACTTTTTATAGTTCATTCTGTTATTAAAATAGTTTTTAAGCTTAAGAATCGCAGAAAATGTGAATTTAGCGTTATTTTCCAATGTTTATTTTTACTGTGAGGAGAAAAATTAAATATATTTTATGTAGTCAAATCCAAAGGGTGCGCGCGCCTGACTGCCTTCCCTTGCTCGGCTTCCCTCAAGTTACCACAGAGAGTGTGAGGGGAGGTGAGGTATCTGAAGTCAGAGGGGGGCGAAGAGTGGCCGTTCTGTATGTAGAACTATATACTATTACCTATTCTGTGACAGAACACTGAATCTTTAAAAATTACATAAAAGGTAACGTATTTTCTTGAACTCGTATTTAAAAAAAAATCTCCTTTTAGAAGAACTTAAAATAGTTTCAATTTTTTGGTATTTATATTCACATATTCACCATTGGTTTATCTAGTGAAATCTTAAAAAAATCTGTAAAAAGTACATTTGTTACAGGTTAATTCTTTTTAATCGAAAAAACGGCACACGCTCGCACTTTTCGTGGGGCTGGGCAATCGCGTTTTTCATAGAAAATATTCGTCTGAACCTGGTTTACTACCTTAAGTTACAGTTTTATACCAGTGTAGGTAGATAGATTGTAGCCTAGCCGATTTAGACTTCATAATATAAAATATAATAGTAGTAGTGACTACTATAATTATTGATGTGACATTGACGTATTCGCGATTATCGGTATCAAAATTACATCGACTACTAAGTAGTCGATAATTTGATATCGATGATTTTGATATCGATAATCGCGAATACGTCAATGTCACATCACTAGAACTCACACTCTTATCAATTTCGCACATATTGACATTTCGGTTTCGGTGATGCGATAATGAGGAGTTCCTCGGTCTACTCGGAAGTATAATATGTTTATGGTGCAAGCACCTTTTATATCCCGTCTACCGTAATACGGAACGGACAATGGTCCAACAGTCCAACTGGAACAAGAATCTCGTACAAGACGCCATTCATCAAGACATCTAGCTGCTTTACCGTTTAAATAGCTCTTCTTGCTAAGTTTTGCAATTATTATGCTAGAATGTTCCACTCTACCGATTTAAGTTTAAAATGTGGTTAATTACGATACTTAAAGACCAAACAAGAGTTTTTTTTTCGTTTACCTATCCCACAGGCATAGTATGGCCTAGTAATCTGGCAAACAGCGTCAATTTAATTTCCTACAATAGCTCCTCAAACGTTTATTAGCATAGTGTTAGTAAGCAGATTTATTACAGTAGCGCTGCGTACGGCCAAGGTTAGTCTAAAATTATGGACGCTGCTATATAAATAGGTTTATTTAAGGAAGATAAACATAAGCAACTTTGTCTACCGTCTGCGGGTTCGAGTGGGTAGGACCAAGGATAATCTCTTAAAATGGGGAATTATCCCCCAAAACAGCAACACTTTATGTCAATGCGGATTACAACAAACTACCCCGCACCTAACAGTCTGTACAGGTGGACCACAATGTGGAGAGGAGGACCTAATGAGCGCATCAGCCAGTGCGACAGAGGTGGCAAGATACTGGAAACTGACGATTTGAAGAAGACGTGACGATTCCACACGAGAAGAAGAACATAAGCACAGCATAAGCACAATGATAACACTATACATAGTAGTTATGTACATGCTTAGCTACAGCCATAAAGTTGAAATAAGTACCCAATTAACTAAGAACCTTTACCATATCGATCCTTTTACCACCGATAATAGGACAAGGTAATGTTATTAGCTCAAAATTGAAAACATATTTTACGTATCCCAAAAGCATTATGTTAATAAAATGATGAGATACAAAACCATATTAATATCTGAATGCAATTTATTCAACGTCATATCGAGCGCGAAATGAAGAACTCAAAAGATTTTCCATCAAGAATTTTCTCATATCTGAATCTACACTTCATATTTTTTACTAAGTACATATATGTACATATAAAGATTATATCTCTTGTGCTTTTACTCCATTGAACATGCATTGCATGGTACAATTTCATTTGGAATATTAAATGGGTAAAGAACGAGTGTCGTCTAAGTAAATATTCTGTAAACAAGATAACCATAACCTAAACGAGACATCAAAATTGTGTTGCTTCCACGTCAATAGATGGAACTTCGTGTCGTTATTTTATTGAAACTAATAAAAATAATATAATGAGAAGAGAGTAATAACGATGATGTAACGACTATGACGACCAACGCAAAGTTAAATATTGTGATAATATTTTCATACTACCGCGCAAAAAACCACAAGGCGTATCAGAACTAGTTTCAGGCAGTGCCAGTGGTTAATTAGTGTGAGATACAGACTAGAGCCGTACAATACTTGTTCTACAATATCTCTCCAACCAGATAGACATCATAACAGTGTATGGGACTGCAATTTGATGTGGCAAAAGAAATTGGTCTGGGGAGTCTTCCATTTTGTTAGAACAAACTCTTTTATAACTACACCGCATTAAATAGCTTTTCCTAAATGAGATACTATGACAAAAGGCAAACAATAAAATGATTATTAACTTCTTGAAAGATGTTCATTTTAATTGAAAATTTTAATTACTTTCCATCAACAAACAAAACTTATTCAAAGGGATTCTGTTTATTCATCTCAACCAAAAGTTTCCAATTAAAAGAACTTCGAGACTGAAACTCTTTTCGTTTTTGTCAGCAAAAGCCTCAAATGTAAATTATAAATACTGTCTTAAAATAATGAGCATCAAATATGCTAGTAGGTATGTAACGTTGCAGAAAATTAGACATCAATTCATCAGCGATCACATGTCTGTCATTCCTGTTAGAACCATCTGTTGCTTATGTGGCGGATCGCCATATCATGTCCGTGCCAGTCTCACAGTACCTTATATGTCTGGGCACGGGCAATAAAGTTACGCTTGACCTGCTTAACCACAGCATTAAATCAGTGCCTGTTAATCACCGTCACCAACTAAATAAATCAGGATTGAGTTATCCAGCACTAAATATTACTGTACTCTATCATTTTGTAAAATATTACTTTATCATAAGTGATAAGTACAGTAATATTTAGTACATATGTATCTTAATACATTTGTACTCCTAGGCAGATACTGACGACAACTCTTGAGAAAGGTAGAGAGGAGGTGAAGTAAGGTAAGGGTAGCAAGATAGAACGAGTGGTTGCCTCTCAGCTCGCCCCACATTCTTGCACACCCTCCACTAAACGACCATCTTATTCATTTTAATGACTATCTTACTCTGAGGGCAATGTCGAAACAGAACCACCACATTTAAATATTTTAGGAAAGCAAAAGTGACCTAGAAAGGTGTGTCAAGGGCGTGATACATTACCAAAGGGTTAGTATCTTGAAAACCGTCGGATATTACGAGAAATGTAGTCAGAATGCTATGCTCTCCAGTAATATTTTCCGTTCTATATTTACATAATACTTGGGAGGCGTGCCAGCCGGGTCAAAGAAAAAGCATTGAATCTGGCCAGCCAAATGTACGTCAGGTAATATTTACTTATAAAAACAGGCTCTGATCAATTCACGACCATTACTTTTATTCGAATGTTTACTCTCCTCAATCTGGGACATCAGAGGTCAATGTGGATGTGTGACAACGTTACCCGTTATTTACTTACGTTATTAATTTTATTCCGCGTTTCATCTCCATTCGTTTAGCTATGCATCGCTTTCTAGCAAATTTCTATTTTGTTGCTCTCGTGCATGAGAATTACGAGTAACTTAAATTTTGAAACGAATCAAATTATAAAGGCAAGCTTGTGGTTTTGAATGGGAACTAACCTATGGATGGAATTTAATTATTGAAATCAGACTCGGCTTCAAGAGGTCAATGTGGATGTGTGACAACGTTACCCGTTATTTACTTACGTTATTAATTTTATTCCGCGTTTCATCTCCATTCGTTTAGCTATGCATCGCTTTCTAGCAAATTTCTATTTTGTTGCTCTCGTGCATGAGAATTACGAGTAACTTAAATTTTGAAACGAATCAAATTATAAAGGCAAGCTTGTGGTTTTGAATGGGAACTAACCTATGGATGGAATTTAATTATTGAAATCAGACACGGCTTCTCCACTCTAGCTGCGGCGAGCAAATTTACATACCAAACCACCGGCGACAGTGTTGAATAGCATTCAATAAACTAGGTATTTTCCACATCAATAGCTTCACTAACAATGGTGAGGGCAATCGATTCTATAGGTACTCCTGGGTTATATTGTTAATGAATTCCAAATGTAGCCTCGAATAAGTAAAGGCTAAATTTAAAATAAGATTCATTCATAAATGCATAGCGTAATTCAATTCATCGTACCAAGTTGAATGATCAGAGAATGAAGAAAAAATATAATAGGTACGGGTGAGAGATTTAAAAATAGCAAATGATTCAAGATAATTGATTGCCAACGAATTTTGTAGAGATAAGATTGTGGGTATATTTGTTGAATCTGAATAAATCTGTTGGTGTATTTATGTTGTTGTTGTTGAACAACTGTGAATATTTATCGTAATTTAGAACTCTATACTCCATTCTAAATAGCAACGAAATTTTAAGGCTATTTTGAATTACAGAAACAGACATTTGAAACAATTACTCTCACTTATTCTTAGAATAGCTTTAGTAACGTCCAAGATATGACGGATAGTATATCTTTCTAATAAACAAATTAAGGGGCTATGTAAAAAAAATAGGATTCTTCAAAGCTCCATATATCATGAAGTACTAACAGTAGGAGTATGATTTGCGGATATGTGTAAATTGAACATATAATTGAAGTTTTGATTAGAGCCAAAACACGATTAAGACAAATTTTCTCGATAGAAAAACAAGCCAAAGTGGCCTCCGTTTTTGTCTATAAACGCTTGTAACTGCTAAACGGTGAATAATAGAAACATGAGACTTGATTTTAAAAAAAGAGATTGCTATTATCTAAGTTTTGATTAGAGCAGAATTGATCTTACATAAATAGTACAATCACAATTAAATAAAGATTGTTTTTTCGCTTGATTCGTTCCAGGCGCGCGCGTCGCCCCATCTCTTTCTCTCGCATCTGGCAGTAATATAAGCTATAACACGCCCGTTTCGCTTAAATTATTTTTCGACATAGGCCCTTAAATTGCCTATACAGGGTGAAATCGATATCATTAGCATCCTTTTAAACTAAGAGTCTACCCATCAAACTGAACAACTTTTACTATGGGAGCAACCCGATCGGAGCAAATAAAAAATCAGCTGTTCCATACTAAACTGCAATGTCGACGCGCGAGTTCGCGACTCAAATGTATGCAGCAGCTGATTTTTTTTTTGCTCCGATCGGTTTGCTGCCATAGTGAAAGTTGTTCAGTTTGATGGGTAGACTCTTAGTTTAAAAGGATGCTAATGATATCGATTTCACCCTGTATATTTGCTACTCAGAAATCAGAATTGACTATGCCCTGTACCCGGACTTTCGATGTTCGATATATCGCCACTGTTTCGGTGCGCACTTCATTGTAATAGAGTTGACATCGTTCACGCAATTGCGAAGTTAGAATGTGCGGGTAGAGGCACAGAAAGCTAAATAGGATTCGGAGAATCTTGTAATAGAGTTGACATTGGAACGAAAACGTTCACGCAATTGCGAAGTTAGAATGTGCGGGTAGAGGCACAGAAAGCTAAATAGGATTCGGAGAATCTTTTCGTCCTTATATGGAATGTTGTACCTATAGTTAATCTAGAAACATACGGCACGTATTTCAATGTGTTTACAGAAGCCGAGCTGCACTAATGGAGAAGCATAATGAGGGGTGAACCAATACATTATAATCAGTCAGAGGCGCTAAACGTCACGTACGAATAGTTGAATGACATTGTATGATTGAGCCCAGTGCTCTACCGACCCGGCATTTCGAGTTCACACAACGTTAGTAACGAGGATAATATATTATAATAATTTCCTCATTTATGCCGGCAAAACATAAATTCTGCTTATATTATTATTTGAGTTGATGAATCATTGAATGTAACAGTTAGGAAGGAAAATTTTTGCTTACCCCACTATAAAGAAAGCAAATCCAAAACTGTTGAGTGAGCTAGACACTGCACTGTCAAACACTAACAGACACTAGAACCGTTGTTTCATGCACTGATAGCAAAACATGCGCGTGCGCCACTGAACACCGACCGACTGGAGCAGAATCAGCGGATGCGCGGACGACGATGAATCAGGCCTGTTGCCGGCTGTGTTGTATAGAAACACTACTGGCAGCCGTTGAAACTATCTGAGCGATCGCGATCCACGCCTGCGCCCGCGCCGCTCGCATCGCATTATCGCAATGACTCATAAGCTCATAACGATGACGTAGGACAAGACTCATGTTAGCGATGATAGAACTTCGAAGCTGTCACATTACCACATTACAAATTTAATTACTCTGAGAGCATTGAGTCATTGAAAAACGTTATTTTTAATTAATTAGTACACTCTATTACACGTGTAAAATCTATTCATAAAATAATAATATTTAGGCTAATTTTGGGTCTTTCGGACAGTTTTTTAAGGAGATGATAAGACCATCAAACTTAACAACTTTCTCTGCGGGACCAACAACGAAATCGCGAATAAAAATTCTGCTGTTCCATACAATACTGCAAACCTATTCGAATGAATCAGTCAGCATATTAAGAATAGGGTTGCCACCCGTATTTTATACAGGGTCCTTCTTAATATGCTGACACTTTTTTAATGGGATGACCAGACCGTCAAACTGAACAACTTTCTCTATGGGACCAACATTGAAATCGCGCAAAAAATTATCGGATGTTCTATACAAAACTGCAAACCGACTCGAGCCAAATGTATGGGACGCTGATTTTTATTTCGCGATTTCAATGTTGGTCCCATAGAGAAAGTTGTTCAGTTTGATAGTCTGATCATCCCCTTAAAAAAGTGTCAGCATATTAAGAAGGACCCTGTATAGTACAAACATTTACCCGCGACTTCGTCCGCATAAATTATACACCAGATTTTAAGTCAGATCATAAGCTATCAAACAAAAAAAGTTTCATCAAAATCGGTTCAGTAGTTTTTGCGTGATGCTCGTTCAAACAAACAAACAGACAGACAAAAAGTCCAAAAATTTGTGATTTGGAATCAGGGACACCTAAAAACCATACCGTAATTTTTTTTTGTAAATATTTTCAATGTTCAGACACCAGTTACAGTTTTATAATAGTTTAGATTGTACTATATTTTGGCCAATAAAATTGTACTATATCTTTCCTCAATATTTTTTCTCAACGTTGGCTCTATCTCAACTTTATGGCTCATTCAACTGTCGCAAATGATTTCTTGATGATTTGTCAATTCCTGTAACAACAGGTGTCACTACATACCTAACTTTATATTACAAGTGACGTCTGAAATGACAATACGTATTGCGCTAACCCTAAATAATAGGATAAGGGCATCCCTGCCCTTATGTGGATGATGATTATGTTAATGCACACTTAACCTTACACACATAATAGTTACATACATTATTTAAAAATAATAAAATTACAGTCAAGACAACATAAAGTAAAATCTGTACGTTTGGAAAAATCTATCAAATTAAAAATTCATCTGTACTTTATTTTCTCCCGAATCTTCCGAGGGTACTATATTTTTTTGTAATTTATCAAAAATATACTATATTTCCTGCAAAAAAAGGTGGCAACCCTAATTAAGAAGGACCCTGTGTTATGTATGAACATCGTAACTTTACGTAGTATTTATTCTGCTAGCTAATGAAGCATTCTTAATTTGGTGCTGTAACAGAAAAACCGACAAAATGTATAGTATTTAGTTATATTGTACCATCCCACCTACGTAAATCCTACGCATTAAAATATAATCCTGTTCAAATTTAATGTAATGTTTATATAATATAGAGCGAAATAACAAAGCAGTAAAAAGGACTAGAACCTCTATTCCATTATCCTTTGCCAGTCTTACAAAGATAAAACCTAAGAACATTTTCCTACGCAAAGTAAATCTGTCTCATTAGGAATTAGGTGAAGTTTTCAGAGGGAACGATAACAACGAAATACTCGGATCCTATCAATATTCGAGATCTAACCACAGATTACATCTAAAATGTTTATGAGAGTCAAGGCTAGGCAGGAATTCAGCGTTGGTGAGGGTTTAATCTCCTACCAAAGTAAATTTATTTAGAATTTGAAGGGTTTATAAAGATTTATAATTTATATTTAATACTATATTCCACCAGGCAGAGGTATCTCTAATCAAAATTTATAAACGCATAAAAAGAACTCTATCACACTCTACAACTTCTTGATCTACCAAAACGAATTACAATTAATGTATAATACTGAAAAAGTAAACAATTATTAGATGTTTATAATTTAGTACACACAAGAAAGTATAACTGGAATTATCCGCACGCAATCGGTAATCTTTTCCGCTCAATCGCCTACGACACATTGCCCGAGTCTGCAGAGATTAACTTTTTTCCTTCACACTTCTCGACATATTGTACACTTGCATATCTTTCCCAAATTTTACGCAGTGCGAGCAAATACATTCATTGTTTTACACGGATTCTATTTAATTGTTCAGGCGTTACGTTTGCACTTGTGTGTCGATTAGGTGTATCGATTTTTAGTATAGTAGCAGACAAAATGTGTCATATCCAAAAAACACATCGGAAAACCCAACTGACACGTAGCCTACGTGGGCTAAAAATAATCAACATTAAAACGTCAGGTGTATAGCAAATGAAATTAATCTCTAAGGTATAAAGAATTTATAAAGGCTTAGCAGAGTTCCATAGAAAACATTTAGCTACCTTAATTTCCAGTTTCACCTGGCTAAATGTAAAAGGATATGTTGCGAAAGCGAGACTGACCCTTACATTTCACTGACCAATTCGGACCTGATTGATTTCCCTAGAGTTTACTGGATTTTTCCAACTTCGTTCGACGAAAGTCATTATTTTGAGCAAAAGTGGTAGTGCCGTAAATGTAATGGACGAGTTTAAGATGTTTCTAATGTTATTTGCAGTATCTCAAAATACTAAGTATCTTGAAATATCACCCATCAATATAAAACAAAGTCGCTATCCGCGTCTGCCATAATTTCTGTTTCTCCAATTACTTCTTCTAAACCACGCAACAGATTTTGTTACGGTTTTCGCAGTCATTTAGATAATTTCTTCCGGAAGGTTTATGTTTATAATATACCTATTTACTCATATTATAGATCCCACCCGGGCGAAGCTGGGGCCGGTCGCTAGTAGGTAATATAAATATTTACTGGTTCTGCCCTTTTCACATGCGAACTACACTACATGTCCCAGACAATGTCCTTTCGTCCCTTGTTATTTACCCAGAAAGTAATTTGAAGTGAACTTCACTAAAACATGAAAAACACTACAAGGCTTGTTTACTTTCAGACTTACATTATATAGTGGTACTCTGAAGGTTAACCTTTAATGAGGTACATAGTAATGACAGTAATGTACTAAACAACTGAGTAGGTAGGTATTTTAAAACTTTTAAAGGCCAAAGTCTATTTCATAAAAACTCATTTTCTCCAATTTGTAAGAGGATTTTGTAAAAGTGTTAAAAGTAAAATTATTTTTCCTCAGTAATTAAAATTATTTATTTTTCATTTAAAGAGCAAGCAAAAAATTAAGCCTGATAATTTTCTTAAGGTATGAATTCGCTTTGTTTAGATTCCCTTCCGTGAATAAGAAATCTTGTAAAACAGTTTTGATTTATGACGTAGATATTTATAGCTAGTCGTAAAAGTTTAAAGTAAAACATTTTACAGATTCGCAATATTATTTGATAACGCGTGACGATACTGCCGAGAAGGCACGAACGATATCGTAGATTCTCAAAAGATAAAAAAAAATCATTTGTGTGGTTCATTTTTGGAAAACCACAAAGTACGCATGTTTCCGATGCATGAAGTGACACGATGAAATCAGCAGTCGAAAATGACCTAAATAGTATGAAGTTTGTGTATTCATTCGGTCATGATTTCGAATAACCTACTTTTTTGAAGTGGGTTAAAAATAGCACTTCAGTACTGTACCTGTCATCTCAGCTTCTCTGTTAAAAAATTCAATAAAGCTCCTAAGTTAAATGATGTCAGCGTGAGTAGAACCCGAATTATTTACGAAACATGATCATTTTATGGAAAGTTAATTTTCGTCTACTATTCCCAAAGTTATCCAAACTAGATGTATAATTTTGCGCGTTAGACTACTGAGTACTGCGTCTCAAATAAATTTATTTTGATTTGATTTGTTACGTAAAATAGGATGCACAATGTATTTCCTAGACTTAAATTACCGTTAGTTTCAATTACAGCTGCACCCATTTGAACTTTGATCGTAGCGTAAGCCCATCGATGTTCATCGGCGATAAATTGATTGTCCCTCGTAATTGGGTGCCATTTCTCTACAGGCGTCTGATGAAAGGCTGCGTATGATGCTAATAAAATAATGCGTTATATCCGGTGCTGTTCTTGCCGTTTATTTGGCAATTTGTCTGAAGTTCTGGAGCGTACTCGTAACTCTTAAGTAAGCTGTGTTGGGAGAACGGAGGCTGAGGGGGTCAATGAAACCAGGGCGCACTTGGGCACCAGCCAACTAACCGCATCGATTTTCATCCGCTGCGAAAATTTACGAGGTTTTCATAAATAAGTTTAAAGGTGTGTCTGTACACAATACCTACGTGTACTTAATACTTAATGTGACAGTCATTTATTGGAGTTTTATTCAGTTTATATTTAGGGTGGCTTGCTTTAAATATGATGCTGTCACTACTGATATCATAATTTATAAATATGACTGTATCTGTATGAGATATCATTGTATGAAAGACAGAGCATCATCGTCCTAAATGTTCTGTTCTAATCTATTCTAAATAATTTTTGGTGCAGCCCCGTAGTCAACTATGTCTTACACCATGTTTTTAACTACACCTGCAGCCATAGCATGATGCGCGCGATAAGGCTATGCCTTTTATCTCGTCCGTTCGCGCGAAAATAGAAATAGAGCTACGGCGCGATAGTGCTATATCATCATTGACGTCCATGTATAACATGGCAACGGCCGCTGGACGGTTTAAAAATGACAACTGTCAATGTAACTTATAATAATTTGCTACATCATTATTGCGGATCAAAAATTTTAATCAACCACTAATAAGGAAATTATTATCTCACCTGGATCAGCAATAACGGGACCGAGAGGGTCAAATCGTACTCGATGTTCGACAGCGGCGCGCGCGGCGCAAACTAGGTCGGAAAAGAACCGGTGCCTCCGCAATGCCAGCTCATCGCGACCTACAGGTGTGGCTGGGGGATCTTTATGCTCTGTCCCATCTTCACCTGCAGGTACGCTATCCTCAAACACGTCATCGTCATCTGACAATATCTCCTGCTTATTAACTGATCGATTGATGTGCTCGCTAACATCAGTACTGCTCGTCGTTGACTTCAGTATTCCTGTAGATTTACGTCGACCTCCGGGACGCACGTCGAAATTCGTCTGAGATAATTGATGCTCGAGGCGATTCAGTTCTTCCAGAGTGGCAGTATCTGGTCGATAGTCAACGGAAAATCTTTTAAAGTCTAATCGACTCTTTTTAAAGTCGACTGAATACCTCTTCCTTGCAAGATCTTTTTTGATCAGCGTCGTATCTATCGTGTCATCATCCCCTTCCCCGTGTGCTGTATCTTCAAATGCCACTTTATTTTGGCCCGGTGTTCCTAGTTTATTCATGTCTGTTATATCCTGGAGAGTTTCCTTCTCGTCTAAATTTGTGGGATTATCCCGATTAGAAATCTCTGGATTATTCAGGTCAGGTAAATTAGCAAAATCAGAGCCAACCCTCTCGTTTGATTTTATCTCATTGTCCTCAGCATCCTTGACATTTAAAACTTCTTTAGCAGTAACTTCATTATTAGATAAAGCTGATTCCTCCTTCTTTAATACGTCGCAAACATTGTTCTCTAACTTTTCTTTTGTTTGTTTGGTATCTGATTCAGCCGAAGAATCCATCTTTTCGGATTTCGATTTACTTTTACTTATTTTTTTGTTCGGTCGCGCACAACAACTTTTAAACATAATTAGAAACGGATTTATATAAAAATAATTTCTTATCGATAAAAATACAACAAGTCTATGAATAAAATGTAAACATTGTATTAGAATGTATTTATGAATTAGAAATTCGTGTTAAAATATAATTTAAAACGTTAATAGTGTATAACATCCGAGTTCATAATATTGTTAACAATCGCAGCCATATGAAGAAATTGTGCGAAATAGCGGTGGGGTCGGCGGCCGGCCGGGCGCGCGGCGGCGGGCGACTGGGGCACTGACGCAGGGCGGATGCGCCGCCCGCCCGGCGCATCCTGCCTGCCTGCCATCCGCCCCCATTCCCGTACCACACCGCTCTTACCAAGTTGGGACCTCAAACCTTATCCTAAGCTTACAATCATTTAACTAACTGTAGTATACCTTCTGTTTTTTTGTTTACATAATCCGACACAGCATTTGATCTCTTCAATTTACTTGCGTCAACCGAAAATATTTTAGACAAATACCTATTTTGCTGACCGAAAACTTTTCCAAAACAGCTTTAGTGAAAAACCAGATATTTCCCCCTGGGTCATTAAGAAGAGGCGTCGAAGAGAGGTAAAAACTAAATCAATTCGGGATGAATTCCAACATACCTACTCGTACTTCACGGAAACGAGCGGGCCTAGCAAAAACCAGAAACTACCCGTAGGGAGCGCTTGACACAATTATGTTTAGTAAATCTGTACTGTAATCTAACTGTAGTACAGGGTGTCAATCCTTTTTATGTGCCTCTAAAATTAAAAACCTTAGTCGTGCTCAGAAATAACATTATACTTAAACGTTATTTCGTGGTCATCAGTTAATTTAAAACATGTAATGAGATTTTTACCTAACTTAAAAATATTTTAATGTAAAACGTTTTTCATGAAAATTTTCGTTGAACGTATATCATTAAAGTGATACATTTTATGGTACATAAAACTCAATAAGTCTTAGGCCCATTTAGGTGATTTAGGTATCAAAAAACCGGCCAAGTGCGTGTAAGGCTCTCCCATGATAGGGTTCCTTAGACATTGTGTAAAACGGTTTAGCCTGGTATAGCTTTAATTACTTAAGGGGTCTCCGAGGCTTTAGTGCTACCCTCAATCGTATCTTTTAATGTCTATGATTGATTTTGTATTTTTAGTGTATTGCTTGTAGTTACTATCTTAAAACATAGTCATCCGTTATGGTTCGATAAATTAAAAAAACAACAATGACTACAACGTGACATTCAAGTTTCGAAATAAAAAAATTTTTTTTTAAATATTCTCAGATGAGTCACGTTGCAGGAACTGACCCGAGCACTTGTCCCGCGTGGTTTCGCGCGTCGCGTTTTTTCCTGCCTCGTGGTAGGCAATCCTCAATCTCTTCTTGTTCTTGACCAAAAACAATCCCTGAGATTGGGATAGATTCTCCCATAAACTACTTGACTCTGGCGGAAATGCAGTGCTAACGCACAAGCAAGAGTCCATTAATTATAAATAAAAATAAAATATTTTCAGATTTTTTTCTCCAGTATTTTAAAAGTTAGGGGGACACGCCCTATTTTTGACTTTAAACGCAAATATCTCGAGATAGAAGCATTATAGTTTCTATGAATGTTTTGTTGCATTTTACAAGACCTTTCCAACGACAGATCAATAAAAAAAAAACAATTTTGTTTCAACCCCTTTTCAGACTAGGTACGGGAAATGTCGACAAAAACTAACTACCACATTTCTGCTTTTAGGTTGCTTTTCTTTTCTGTCAGTCTTCATAATCGTCAGATATTGCGCTATTTTAATTTAATTGAAGGTAAAATCAATAAAACGAGCCTCAAAGATTTTATTCGAATCGATTGTGGGGAACTAATCTTCTCGGGTGCATTTCTTTGTAGCTTAATGGAGGTGTGGTTGTAATGGGACCGAGGACAATGAACAACAATTTATTAGAGACACAGAGTCGGACCGATTTGGACCGACACAGGAGTGCGATTTTTGAATCTCATACGTTGAACTCAGCAGTTGAAAATGTACGGAGATACGCATCTTTCTGCTGCTGATATGGCTTTCAAAAATTATACTCCAAGAGTGCGATTTTTGAAAGTAAAATCAGCAGTAGAAAGGTGCATATCTCCATAGTAATTTTGACATTTACAACTGCTGAGTTCAACGAATGAGTTTCAAAAATCGCACTCCTGTGTCGAGATTCAGAGACATCTTTTGAGCGCGAGTTGAGTCTCAAGGTGGACTTCCGATGCCAGCGGCCGATGCGACTAACGCGCGCGTCTGACGCGAGGTTCTGTCATATTTGACAGAACCTCGCGTCAGACGCGCGCGGCCGACGACAGACCTCACTTCCGAGGTCAGCGACTGACGCGTGCCTATTGTGCAGAGTGTTATCACTTTAGGGTATTTTCCCCGAAATTTAGGGTATGTTTTTATGTTTTGGTGTTTAAACAAAAACATAAAAACACAAACAAATAAAAACCAATTCATATTTTAATAAAGAATATTTGATTGATTGATAGATTGATAGGTTTAGAGAATATATGAATGCATTTTTTTACAGGATTTTTGATTAAATACATTTTTAAGAGTAATTATAATTAGACAGGGATGCGTTACGTCCCCTTGGCTTTTAAACCTATATAATATGGATCGCTGTCTAGCTAATAATTATGTAGGCAACTTATTCATCAAAATCCCACTGATTTTCCGAAAAAAATTAATAAGTTTCAAGTGGCTCGATAGATGGTGTTATCGCAACGCGGATGAGCGACCTTGCAGATAATAAAATACAATTAAAAAATAGTGAAAATTAAGCAAATTTTCGGTAAAAACTTCGTAATAGGTCTGGCAAACATTCTTGTTCTGCGTGACGTCAGAGCATAGCCGCGCGCGGCCGCGGCCGACGCGATAGACATCGGCCGCGCGCGTCTGACGCGCGCGTCAGTCGCTGGCATCGGAAGCGGCGCCATATGTTTTCATAGTAACTAGTATGGCCGCATCGGCCGTCGGCCGCGAGCCGCGCGCGTCAGACGCGTCGGCCGCTAGCATCGGAAGTCCACCTTCAGGTTCGAAAATGTATGAATTTTGACAGACAGGAGTACGAAGTTAAACTTTAAAAAAAAAACATCTCTGAAATATTAGCCTGAGGAATAACTAACTATCTCAGCTTCGGACAACCCGTGACGATTTCCACTTGCTTTAGACCCAAAACACACTTATTGTTTAATATAATTTGATTAAAATTAATCAGTTGATCACTGATTATCTTTCTTTCTTTCCTATACTTCAGTACTCTATGAAAAATAGCCCATGAGACTCTTTAAAAATTAAATAAAGTATCCGATAAAAATATATTCGTAATCTTATGTATGTATCAATCATCATCAATCCATCGGGGTTTACAGTCGAGTTTATTCCGAGAGCGCATACAATCGAAGGTTAGTATTGAAAATATTACCAGACTTCGTCTGTATAAAGCGCGCACCGAATTAATTTCTTTAAATTGGCCTGACCGATCGGTCAGGCAGGTCTTAAGTGAGACAAGTCCGATAGTATGCTCCAGTCTCCGCAGTCATTGCGGCGACCACCTGCAACTAACGACTCTGACCGAGCCGGGTGCGAGTGGAACGCGACTGCGTATTACCTACGTCCGACAAATTGCTTTCACTCGTCTTACTTGTCTCGGCTTTATGAGCCTTTATTTTAGCACTTTCAGAGATTTCATCTACAATTAAGTGCAGGTTTAATAAAACTATTCCGTCAGCTTACACATGGCACCCTACCGACAATAAGAGGAATTTTGGTAACCATCAGCTGCAAGGCTAAGTCAGTATTCATAGAGTGTAGAGCACTAGTAGTGATGGGGATAGACCAGACCCTCTAGCATGATCTCTCTAGTTGCGCGCGACTCTGCTTTTTCCCATACTATAAGTCGCGGCAAGCGCGGCTTTCGCTCTCCGAAAAGCGCGGGAACAGGTTATTTTCTATGCAGCGAAGGCGCGTCGCGCGCGTGTAGAGAAATCATACTAGACCTACAGGTCTGCCTGCATATTTCCTGTCGTTTTAGGAGTTACAGCCGTTCAAAGGTATGAGGTTCTAGACAAAGTGAAATTCTATTGGGGTAGACGCTAGTAGAAACGGACAAAACTAAAAAGTTAAAAAATAATATTGCAGCCGATAAATTTTCGTTCGCATCATAAGAACATTAATTTGTTTTATCGAAGTCGCTGTCAAGCCGATTCGCGACAGGGCTTGCATTCGTTTTTTGGCTTGGCTTGACACCGACTTCTTTAAAACAAATTAATGTTCTTATGATGCGAACGAAAAAGTTATCGGCTGCAATATTATTTTTTAACTTTTTAGTTTTTTTGAAGGCGGTTTTAATTTTTTGTTAAAATTTTGTTTATTTCACAATTTTCAGTGGTGAATTCATTAGTTCGATTTAACAGTAGTGCTTCAAATTAACAAACGCACTAGTCAGCACTACGATTTTCGAAGGTTCCCCTCGATTTCTCTGGGATCCATCATCAGATCCTGGTTTCCTTATCATGGGACCACCCTTGGGATATCTCCTTTCCAACAAAAAAAGAATCATCAAAATCGGTACATAAACGACGAAGTTATCCGCGAACACACATTAAAAAATATATATATACGGTCGAACTGAGAACCTACTCCTTTTTTGAAGTCGGTTAAAAATGTAAGGATTTCACAATGGCGATCGAAACATTGTGACGTTTGCTTTCGCCACCGTACGTCAAATCCATACATTTTGTCCGTTCCTACTAGCGTTGACGCCAATAGAATGTCACGTTGACTAGGGCCCCTGGTATGGTTGCTAAAAATGAATATGCAGGTATTATTCTAACATGCACCATAGCTATACGAACAGTACAAAAACTGGCATTGTCTAACAATCGGTTTAATAGATACAGCCGTTCAAAGGTCGGAACTTTGAACGAGAAAACAACCATTGAATAAAAAATGCTTATAGGCTTAAGTACCTATACATTTTATTTTAGATTTTCTTGATTGAGAAATCTTTAATTTTTTGAAGAGGGCGACACTGAGCGGCGTAAACGCTCTTAAATAAGGTAAAGTTAATGTGTATAGAAATGTCATACAACAGAAGTCAAACTGCAAACCTTCTCAACCCAAATGCAGGACCATGCATATGCTCACGACTATATTCATTCCCCGAGGGGGTAGTCAGAGATATTCTGAAACCTCAGAACATTCTCGTTTCACTAGTAGTACCGACACTCTGTCTAGTGGGAGTGAGCCCGTAGCCACTTGTAATGGACAGTAGGTACAATACATGCCTCGAAATTGAAGCATGCAGGTTTCCTCACGATGTTTTCCTTCACCGAAAAGCTAGTGGTGTTACAAATCGTACATAAATTCCGAAAAACTCATTGGTATGAGTCGGCCTAGGCCTCGATTGCGCAATTTTATACGGTTTTGGTTTGGTTTTGGTTTTGGTTTAGTTTTGGTTTAGATTTGGTTTAGCTGAAGTAAAAAAGCTATCGCGATATTTTTTTCTGAACGGTTAAATCGCACAATACAGAAAATTCGATCGAACGGACATCAAACGGTACGCCAACGTATCTTCCGAAATAAAGCTAAATCGTTATTGCGCGATACGAATTCTGCATAACGTAACGTTTTTGGTTGTGGTTTTGTTTTAGTAGTATCGTTCAAACTTAGGGCGATTGAGGCCCTGGACGGGGATCGAACTATCGCCTCCTGCACGGCAGGCAAGGTTACTCGCCACTGGACCACCACGTCTTTTTGCAACGGCAAATGCAGGACCAATATCGATAAAATCTGTCCGAACCAAGTAGATTTTTTTTTCGTTATCGGTCCCATAGAGAAGGTTGTTCAGTTTGATGGTCTGATCATCCCCTAAAAACCCTCAGCACATTAAGTTGTACCCTATAATCTGTTTATGTATACAGACAGGGTGTTAGGGTAAACAGTTGCATTACTTTAAGGGGTGATTGTACTCATGATACTGAACAACTTTCCCTAAGAAATGTAGCGTATCTAAATTGTAAATCACATTGTAAATCTGTAATCTAGAGTAGGAGTGTACTTAACCGATAAATTCAGAAAAGGCACCTAAACGATAGCCGAAGAGGCCTCACAAAGATAGATTTCGTTGTGAACAGACAGAAGGAGAAGGATTTCACGCACAGATTGAAGATGTTTTCCCGTACATACCTCTCATGCGTACGAATACGGGACCCGGTAATCAACCCACTGCTTCGCCTGATGGAACGCCCGGTCTACAGAAATGGAATGCCAGGTCTACAGAAATGGAATGCCTTGTCTACAGGAATGGAATGCCTTACTCCGGACCCCATAATAGTGACATTTATTAGCGGCTTTATTTTAGACTAGCGGCCCGTCCCGGCTTCGCACGGGTGGACGTCTAATCTTTTCTAGCAATAAATATAGCCTATGTTACTCAGGGTGAATGCAGCTTTCTAATGGTGAAAGAATTTTTTAAATCGGCCCAGTACTTTTTGAGCCTATTCATTACAAACATACAAACATACAAAAATAGGTACAAATCTTTCCTCTTTATAATATTAGTGTAGATTGTCTTTGGACGAAGTGTTTTTTTATATAAATCTCCCATCATCATCCTCATCGTGTGACTGTCTAGATTTAAAAAACCCTGCGACCCGTAAGCTCTCTTATTTTCTCTCTTAATTCCTAATGGAATGTACGGGGGTCGGGGCCCCTCTGGGACCCCCCGGCCCCCGTAACACGACAGAAACCTATAGGAAATTTCGACTTTTTAATCTTTTTATACAAAAACTTGTATCAGCTGATTGCATTTAGTATGAGAAATCCATTTTTTTTTGCGAGTTTCCTATAGGTTTCTTAGGGAAAGTTATTCAGTATCATGGGTACAATCACCCCTTAAAGTCTTTACCCAAACACCCTGTATTAAATTCATTGAATGCAGCTGTATGTAACTAAGTTTACCTGTTGTACAGTGAACTGTCGAATGAAAACATGGTACTAAAAAACATTACCCTCCTTTTGGCGCAGTCAGATAAAAATGTGTTATTTTTAGATTGTTATGTTAGAAAATAACACTTTCTGCAGCTAACTCCTTGATCCTCCAATGTTATGCATTGATTTAGAGGCGCCATCTATGATGGGTGTCATCCCCACTATATCAACGATAAAAACTAGTTTCTTGTTGAGGTCTTTTTGATATTTTTATTATTTGTTACCAAATCCGCCGTAATAACGCACATTCTGTGTAAATTTTAACTCCCTAGCTATTACCGTTTAAAAGTTACAGCCTAAACTAAATAGGTAAGACAGACGGTCAATGTATGAATATTTTCTGTTATGAATAGGGTCCCGTTTTCACCCTTTGGGTATGGAACCCTAATAACCACCATTTCTTATACAGGGTGTACAATAAAATGGGACAGCTACTCAAAGGGGTGCTTCAGACCATCAAACTGAACAACTTTCTCTATGGGACCAATATCGAAATCGCGAAAAAAAAATCCTCTCTCCCATACAAAACTGCAAACATAACTCGACTGAAATGTATGGGACAGCAGATTTTTTTTTCGCGATTTCGATATTGGTCCCATAGAGAAAGTTGTTCAGTTTGATGGTCTGAAGCACCCCTTTAAGTAGCTGTCCCATTTTATTGTACACCCTGTATTTATTTGTTACTCTAGTAAAAGAAATGCCTTAACTGGCAAGTTCAGAAATGGGTATAATCATTAAGAAAACTTATTACAACTTTTGCGTTTGAAAGGAAGCACAGGATGAAACCTTTCCAGTAACTATTTGTAGATATTATATTTAGGCGGATTGAAAAGTTCGCGGCCTGGCCTTTAAAAAGAAAACGTTAGTATTTTTTTCTGCCGCCATTATGAACTGTAATTATTCAATTGTCAGCCTGCGAATTTTCAATTTCTAATCCTGTTTAAATAAAAGGACAACCGCCGCGCCGCTCTCCTTTGAAAAAATACCATAAAATGTATAGAAGTTTTGAATGAAGTCAAAAGTGGAATAAATTATGAGGTTTTATAAAAACGACTCAGATAGTATCATTTATTTTTATTTAACGAGTTATTTAATCATTTATTATTAATAAATTATAAAAAAGCAGCAACCCCAACATGGCTGTCAATGTTGTTTAGTAGGAGGTGTTGCAGGTACAATGTTTTTTTTATATAAAAATGATAAAAACTAATAAATTATTATAAAATAAACTAATGCCTGCAGTTAGTTTCTAGTATTCCATAGTCCATAATAAAAATAGAAGGACGGTTATACATTTTTGGGTATTATGTGCCAGATGTCCTTTCATGAACAATTTAAATACGTGTGTAGAACAGATTTTCAATAATGGAGAAATTGGAACACCATGCTGTAATTAAATATTTGTAAAAAAAAACATAACCCTCCTTCTGGTGCAGTCGGGTAAAAAGATTAACACCAAAGGAGATCCATGATGACATGCAAACAACATTAGGGGAATATGCCCCGTCTTATACCACTGTGAAAAAATGGGTACCAATAAAACTAAACAAAAATAATGGGAAGTATACAACATAAATACAAACAAACAGACGACCCGGTTGGTGTAATGGTTACCACGCCGGACTGCCAAACCAAGGTCCTGGGTTCGAATCCCGGTTCGGTCATGGATGTTATATGTTCGTGCCGTTGTTGTATGGTTTCCATATTAAAAAGCCTATAGTGCTTAACTTGGAATCATAACAATGTATGTGCCTGTGAGCGTTATTTATTATTATTATTATTTATAAATCATAATAATTTAAATATTTACGTAAGCGCCTTCTAGGGTCAAAAAACGCAGTCACCTTTTCAGTCTAATCATCGGCTATTGAAGTATCAAAACTAATACGGGGCGATGTGGAAGGCGGGAGTAGCACTCGCACGAGCGATCAGTGCCGGTTGCGTTCGCTAAAATTAATTTGCACGGTCGTCAGAATTTTTCAAATGTTACTCGCACACTCTATACGTCTCGGGTGAAAGGGACTATTTTCCGAAAGGCGAAACAATAAGCTCAGCGTACTATTGCACCCTTTTGCGTCGTTTACGTGAAGAAATTAAACTGAAACGCCCAGGATTACTGAGAAAGAAAGTGTTGTTTCACCAGGACAACGCTCGAGTTCACACGTCTGTCGAGTCTATGGCTCAAATTCCTGATTGTGGTTTCGAATTGCTGCCTCATCCGGCTTATTCTCCTGATTTGGCACCTTCGGACTTTCATCTGTTTCAAACCTAAAAAAACACCTCGGTAGCCAGAAATTTTCATCGAATGAAGAGGTTGAAGCCGCATTAAACCTGTATTTTGAAGACCTTGAGGAATTTTTTTTTAAAACTGGCATGGAAGCTTTGGAAAGCAATTGGAAGAAGTGTATAGAGCTAAATGGAGACTACGTCGAGAAATAAGAATATTTTTGTATGTATTTTATTCAGTTTTCTTGACTAGGTCGCAAACTTTTCAATCCACCAACGTAGTATAGTATCAGTCTCTATACCAGGGGTGGCCAAACTTTTTACATTGCGCAGTCTACATTGAAGTTTTAGGTATACCTGGCAGTCTACCTTCAACTGCAACAGGTTTAGCAATGAATGTATATGAATAACCTGATTTTGATAGACACACTGTAATTTTTTTTTCTTATTATGTTATTAATCTGTTGTATTATTTATTACCCCCCCAAATTCGTGCCGCACGATACTAAACCCAACCCAGTTCCTATTTCTTGGATACAAAACAGTGATTGCACATTAGTGTCTATTGCCAAAAATGCTCAGAAAACACTAAAACATAAGACCAAGATGTTAAGAAGACCGCTGATGGAAAATAAACAATAATTTTAGAGCAAGTAAGAAGGCAAAGTAAGTAGGTATGTTTTTGACGATCTTTGTGCGTGTACCTAAACTTGATCAAGCCAAACATTACAATCTATAGTTGTACAGTAAATAAATCGTTTCATTGCATCTGATAGGGGTCATGGAATCTCGGCTGGAAACATGGTATAAAGTCAAAAACACTGCTCCATAAAAAGATAAATTACAGCTACACTATGAAAGGAAATAAAGGTACTTACGATCGGTAGTAAACCAGTACGTTTAGTCTTTCGAGCAGTAACTTATTTTCACTAGATATCACTTAATTATTTAGATAAAAATGATAAAAAAATCAGTCTTGTTCTAGGTTACTAGTCATGTACTACCCGTTCACGACCAGTTGGCCGTCGATGACCGTTACAAAATTTCCTCACAGGCACATTAATTGGTCCCGTCGACAAAAAATAGTATAAAAGGCAAATAAAAATTTAAAATTAAAAGCGATATTAGTGGCCGGGACGGATGTGCCGTACGTGGTTGCGTTGCTAAAGGTTATAAAATTGCGTTTATTATGGTCTCTTAGGGGTGCGGTGCGGGGAAGCGGGAAGGGAGGTAGCGGCCAACTCGAAGTGAATGACTAGTAGTCATCTAGTCATGTCAAGTCAAGCCACAGTGTTGCCACCTTACCTCCGCATCAAGTAGCTAAACCGTATCTAAAAAGTGGCTAGATACCTACTTGACACAGTCGCTAAAGTGGCTAAAAGTGTCTGAACAAAGTAAAGTTACAAAAATACATAAATATACCAAGAATCAGTTTATTCGGATGAGTAATATTGATTTGCAATCATTTATTCTATAAAATTATGCTCTTTTATATTTTTTTGAATAAAAATATGAAATTTTGAGTGAGTTATTGTTACCCATTTTATTAATATGTTGATGTTTTACAATGTTCATCGTAGAAACTAGCCTTTCGACTTCTACGTTTAGGTAATCGGAACTCAAAAACGTTAAAAAACGCCCTGAGAACCCGTTAAAATAATTAACTTTAGCTGAATAAATTTTTATTTATTAATAAATAAATAAACAAAAAAAGTGGGTACAATATGTGGCTAAACTATTTAGCCACCGAATATTTTTTTTGTAGCTGACAAGTTCAAAAATGTTGCAAGATCTAGCTAAGAAGTGGCTAAAGTGGCAACACTCTGCCACAGATTGCCAGTCAGTATTGCCACCTTAGATTAATTTATCTATGATTACCACAGATTGCCAGTCAGTATTGCCACAGATCACAGTAGAGGCGTAAGCGAAAAGTTTTTAATCTGAGTCTCCACAGATTAGAGATTAGGTACTGCGGGACTAGTACGCCAACTCAAGATAACAACAACATTTAACCATAGTACTTCCTATCCATAGAGTACCTATCTCTATGTAGTTAATACATCCATCTGTCAAATTTAGTCTTTTATGTCGTTCGTTCGCGCGCAAATAGAAAGAGAGCGAAAGCGGATAGCGCTATATCACGCTATGGCGGGTTGGCGTATTAGCCCCGATCCTTATTATTCCTGCAATCAGAAGTGCGATTTTTGAAAATCATACGAGTGACTTGGCAGTAGAAAATGTCTTACTATGGAGATTATGCATCTTTCTACTGCCGATTCGCTCGTATGATGTTCAAAAAATCGCACTTCTGTACATTATTGGTAAGAGAACAACTTAAACTCCAGAACATCACTAAATCGGCACGAAATTGAACGAAAACTACAAACAGCCCGCAATTTACGTAAAATAGGTAGCCATTTTGTGAATTTGTCAATTTGACATTGTCATGACATTAATAGATGGCAGCACATTCTATGCAAACCAAAGAGATTATACAAGAGATCATTCCCACCTTAGCCCTTTTGGGGCTAGATCTAGCACTTTACTGTAGGTGAACTCGTTGTTTAATGATTTAGCCCGGAAAGGGCAATCTAGCGCTTTTCAGGCTTTTCACTTTCTTAAAAATATTGCACAAAAATCGGAAATTTGTGCCATGCTAACATCGCAATAACATCGAACTTTGGCGATTTGTGTTATACAACGTGTTAATGAATTAACGCAAAACTAGAAAGTAGTTTGTTTAGAATCGAGAGCCGAATCGAATTATCATGGTTTCAACATGGGTAATTTTTTTCAAAATATTAAATAATTTTTTTGTAAAATTTTTAATTTACTGAACCCGATGTTAACCCACCCCACGGGCACACCCACCCTACTTACTACCAAAACAAGATTATTAAAATGTATCCATGAGTACGTTAGCGCTTTCATTCATTTCTGAAATGATGAAAATTCATTTTTGCCTCAAAACTTAAAATGTGAATAACTTTAAATTTTAACTACAAAAATAATGAAATTATTGTTTCAATCTGATTATTTTGATATAAATCAGTTGGGGTGTATGAGGTTTTGCGTTAATTCATTAACACGTTGTATATTGATTTATTTATATTTTTTTGGTAGATACCATTTGTTCCATGTGTATAGAACTTGTAGTTATAGGTACCTATGTATACATTGATTCCAGGATGCAAAAATAGGGATATTTGACCAAGTAACAAACTATTCAACGATATTATTATGTCATACGACGGAGAAGAATTGGGGCTTCTCAAGGATTCTCAACTCAAGCGAAAATACCAGGAAAATCACAAGATATAAGCTTCTGATGCAACAACACGGCATGAGGCTGCTGTTGTTTTAAGTTCAATATGGCGTTGTATCATCGGTCAATGAGCAGGGTTGGATTTAGGGACGTTGAAAAAGATAGCACAAAAAAATGAAAATGATAGTATTTATAAAAAATTATAGTACACTTTAATTTTACATAATAGTCATTAAAATCAACACCAGTCAAGGCAAAATTTACCTACTCCTCTTCTACTAAGTTCATCAGTTCTTGAATATTACTATTAGTTCTATCTTCATCCGTGGCAGCAAAAATCTTTGCGTGGCAGTTTCGTATCTTAGTCTTGGTAAGTAGGTAGTCTAGGAAAAATACGTTTTGAGATTGCATTAAATACACTTTAGTTAATTGTTTGAACTAATAATTCAGGACATGAATTCATAATATAGCTTCATGTATGGGTCTCTTAGCAAATCAAGAATTATTTGGCCGTATATCAAGCGCTCTGAAAGTGCCATATCGGTGAAATAGAGCTTGAGAACTTCCCAATGATCCAAACATGAAATTATAGTATTTTAGCGTACTATCGTTAGATGTGGATAGTATATAGTACAAAGGGCGAAATTATAGTATAAATACTATAATTATAGTACAAAATCCAACCCTGCCAATGAGGACGATTCATGAGGGAAAATGTGACTTCAGCGCCACAACGGAAAAACTGGAACTAAAGCTGTCATAGGCTAGAAGTGCGATTTTTGAAAATCATACGAGCGACTCGGCAATAGAAAGATGCATAATCTCCATAGTAATTTTGACATTTTCTACTGCCAAGTCGCTCGTATGATTTTCAAAAATCGCACTCCTGGACTGTCCTCCGCCTGAAGTGCGATTTTTGAAAATCATACGAGTGACTTGGCAGTAGAAAGATGCATAATCACCATAGTAATTTTGACATTTTCTACTGCCAACTCGCTCGTATGATTTTCAAAAATCGCACTTCTGGATTAGTATCTCGTACTTTTTAGTTTGTGGCCAGGGTTGCCAGATTGAGTATTTTTTTCGCAATTTTGGGTAAAAATTTGGCTCCTTGCGAAATTTTGGAGAAAAGGAACTTTTGGAGAAATGTTTGGAGAAAAAATAAATCATGTGCAGAATTTTGGGTAATTTAATTTTTGGTTTGGGAAGGCATCCGTATATGAAACGAACATGCATTTTTCGAACGTTCGTTCGATTCCTTTCGTTTCTTCATTCCATTTACTCGTTCGCTCCACCCACTCACCCACTCATTCACTCCACATGAGGTGTTTGTAGTTTGTTTTGTAAAGTTTTGTTTGGTTTGTCGATTTTTGTGATCATTCTGTAATATCTATGAGAAGAAAATTTTAATAATTAGTCACAGAGAAGAAGTTAATTTAATTGCGCTGCGTAGTTAGTAACTACCTAGTAGAAAACATTATGTCTTAATGTCAACAAGAAGATACGTTAATTTATCTGAGGAAGATACAGATCAGCTTGGGAAGCTGAACCACAGTTTTCTGGTAAGTTGTATGTTTTTCCTTCATTTGCCGAACAAAACAGGGGTTTTATTTCTCTGTACAATATGTCTATCCTATTGAAAGCGTTTTTATTGTTTTTAGACTTTATTACTGTACGTACTGATCTGCATTCTGGCCTTTGGGTAAAACTAAATAAAATAGTATCGTTTTGGAGAAAAATTATTTCAAATGTGGGGAGAAATAGAAAATCGCATCTGGCAACCCTGTCTGTGGCAAAGATACTGTAAACAATTGGTAAACAAGGGGCCCGGCTGGGTACCAGTACATATGTTCCTTGGTACCAATACACCAAAACCAAACCAAAACGTCGGTCTGTGTGTTACAAAGAGTACTTTATTATTATAACCGGGTGTGTTATTTTGTGTGCTATTGTGCAAGTAGGGATTCATTTTTAAAATAAATATCGTTAGCGTGTTTTTATGCACCATGGCTTGTGTGGCCACTGGCTGCACTAGTAGAAGGGGAATTACAACAGAAAATAATAAAAAGATATCTTTCCATCGGTAAGTACTCGACTACTGTTTTTAAGGTATTGAGTATTGAGTTGAGACACTATTGAGATTGACCATTGACCTACCTACCTAGGTCAGTGTTGCCGCTTAGGGAAAAAGAAACTCCCCAAACCCTTATTAAAAAGTCGCTAGATTTTAGGAAAAAGATACATCAAAAATCCGCTAGAAGTCGCCAAAAATTTTAATTCTATCTCTTAGATAAAAAAAGAGAAAACATGGTAAAACAAAACGTTTATTTTCTTTATTACATAATTTAATGAATAATCAATCATTTGCGGTTTCGAATTATTTATTTTGACCTTTGTCTGAATTTTAGCTTATGTTTGACGAGATATTTTAGAGCATTTTATTTTCTGATAACCGGCACACAAAATAGGCAATTTTCAGTTTTTTCTCTCTAAAATTATAAATCGTAGACAATCGGCAGTTTTACTCTTGTAGTTATTCAAAATGTTAAAAAGTTAATAATTATTTTCGGTAAAAACAGGGCCACGTACGATTTTGGGTTCGATAATATACTGTGCGCTCCCACGTCAAACGGTAATTATAAAGGAATTCCCCCTTAGTCGACTCAAGAGTGCCTTGTATTGGCAATTTACTCCAAAAATCATATTGACTATGAAGGTAATGAAAAGTCGCTAAAAGTCGCTAATTTTATTTTTAGGGTCTAAGTCCTGGAAAAAAGTCGCTGAAGACGTCAAAAATCCGCTAGATCTAGCGACAAAGTCGCTAAAACGGCAACACTGACCTAGGTAATGAAATGAATTAAATAATTCATTCCGAGTAAAGCTTTTTTCAATGTGAATGTGGTACTACCCGTTCAATACCCGTTTGTTTGGAGTTGGCCGTCGATGACCGTTACAAAATTTTGTCACAGGCACATTAAATGGTCCCGTCGACAAAAAATAATATAACAAGCAAATAAAAATTTAAAATTAAAAGCGATATTAGTGATCGGGACAGACGTGCCGTACGTGGTTGCGTTGCTAAAGGTTATAAAATTGCGTTTAATAGGGTCTCTTAGGGGTGCGGTACGGTGAAGCGGGAACGGAGGGAGCACTAGTACATGATGTGGAGTTTCATTTCAGAAGTGCGATTTTTGAAAATCATACGAGTGACTTGGCAGTAGAAAGATGCATAATCTCCATAGTAATTTTGACATTTTCTACTGCCAAGTCGCTCGTATGATTTTCAACTAGTTCAAAAATCGCACTTCAGCTTGTTTCGTTTTCGGAATTTTTTTTGGACTGAAGTGCGATTTTTGAAAATCATACGAGCGACTTGGCAGTAGAAAATGTCAAAATTACTATGGAGATTATGCATCTTTCTACTGCCAAGTCGCTCGTATGATTTTCAAAAATCGCACTTCTGACAGTGACAGTTTATGTTACTAACAGTGTTGCCAGATGATAATGTGGCATTCTCCCCAAATCTCCCCCGAAATCCCCCCAAAATAGTAGTGTTTTGAGAAAAAAACCCCCACCGACTGGAAAAATATTTATTTATTCAAATTCAGTCAAATATAATTTTATATTAATTCAGCAATTGCTTTCATGGCTGGATCAGCATCTCCACTTGCGTCGTCAGCAGTTCCATACATTTTCTCTGAGTTAAATCTCTTGAGCATCTTTGAAGTTGCTTTAAAATTAACACATCCTTCCAGCATTGCATATTTTATGCTCCAAATGGATTCGGCCGTGTTGATGGCTAATCTGTTCTAAGTTTGTCTTTTATAATCGCAACTTGGGAGAAGGCCGTCCAAGCCAATTTTTTTCCCCCCACAGGATTTGTCCCCCCAAAAATACCCCCATGGTCTGAAAAAACCCCCAAATTTGGGGGGATTACTTGCTCAGTGTTACTAATAGTGATTACTTGCTCAGTGTGTGTATGTTACTAAATTTTTTCAAATCAGTGTTGCTACCTTCAATTTTGATAAGTCACTAGAAGTACCATCGAATCTCGCTAGATTATGAGAAATCAGGATATAAAAAATTCTTTAGAATTCCCTAGATCGTATTCAGTTATGATTACTCATCATGATTCTATTAAAATCGTTATTTTTGGCAGTTTTTCATTAAGTGGTCTTAAACATGAAATAAAAACACAACGAACGTTAATGTTTCATTAATTTTTTATAACTTTTAGCATAAACATATTATAATTATAGTTCTTAGTAAGAAGTTTTACTTTGAAATTTTTAATAAAATGTAAAAAAATCCACAGAATCATTAATAATTATGAAAAACTCATCGTCAATCACGTCCGCCCCGTCCACCCGTCCACATCCTATGGCTATTCATTCATTTTAGAGCATTAAAAACCGGTATTTTACGGAAATTATGCCGACTTGAGAAAGTCGCTAGAAATCGACAAATCTGTATCTTGTGATTGTGACATAGCAAATGCAAAAATCGTTGAGCTATTGCAGAATTTCTTAAATCTAGCGACAAATTCCCCAAGGTGGCAACACTGTTTCAATAGTGTTGACTGCTTACGACTCGACTTATCGACAAGGAGGGCCGAATCAACAGTTATTTCGAGATAAATTGTCTGAATAAAAATATTTTACATGTTCGTGGTTTTAAAATAAAAGGATTAGGTATAGGTAGTCACGGCGACAGATCAACCTACCCATAGTTCGACCTTATGTCCATGAACATAGAGTTCAACTATGGGTAGGTTGATCTGTCATAAAGATTTTTTTTAAATAAGTTCGTTTTTCGTTCAAACTTGTGTCACACTACACGCAATGATATTAATGTAATTTGTAAGCTCACTGCTCACACGACGACCCTAAACTCCTAAAATCAACATAAAATAACTGACCCTAAACTCCTAAAATCAACATAAAATAACTGGCCAACCTCTCACGTCCCACCACCGACCTAAAGTGCGATTTTTGAAAATCATACGAGCGACTTGGCAGTAGAAAGATCAGAGAAAGATGCATAATCTCCATAGTAATTTTGACACTTTCCACTGCCAAGTCGCTCGTATGATTTTCAAAAATCGCACTTCTACTCGTACTCGTAGGTCAGCTAAAAAATATTAAAATACCTTTGCATCCCGCCAATGTTGCCTTGCCAATGCAAATTTTTAGGCGGCCTTGTACCTACATTTGGTAAAAAAGCCGGTTTTATATGGAAAAAGACCAACCAAGTGTGGGCCGTGTCACTGCTTAAAAAAAAAAGGAAACACTTTTCAATATTAGCCAAATGGCGCTGTTATAAGGTTTTTAACATTAATTTAACGTTTGCAAATCTCTATTTGTTTGGATAAAAATAGCAACAATTTTTAAGAGATTAAAACCTTATTTAAACTTATTATTCCCGGTACAAATCTTGAATATTTTCTATAAACTCTTCTTCGTTCTTATTCAATAAATATTTTTTCTGATCTTTCATTTTTCGTAGGTACATTGAGGTGGTGGGGTGGTGGGTTCAAATTCAGGAATCGGATACAGTCATAAAGTTATTATACCTGTGTTCAATACCTTTTTGGATACAATGTATTGTACTGTACTGTACTGTTGTGTATTGTATTGTACTGTGTACAGTCGAACCCATAGAGAATTCTCATTGTTTTTTTAGGTGAATTTTTTAGGGTTTTCTCAAAAAAGTCCGAAAGTCAGCATTTAAGCTTGAATAAAAAAAGTTGTAGGTACAACCCCCAAATTTTTATTTATTTCAATATACAATGTTTTACGGTTCTACTTAAATTTAAATTAAGTGGATGCGACCTCTAGTTTTTTTTTATTGACCTTAACTTTTTTTGAAAGAGGAAAAATATAATTTTAAACTCAACTTTGAATTACAATTAAAAAAAAAGCGCTCGAGTTCTTCTGATTTTTTAAAAACTTTTCTAGGCTATCCTCTTTCTAACGATATGCCATATGCCATATGCCATGAAATCCGTCCTCTAACTTAGTTTATTTAAATATTTTGCGTGTTGGGGCCTTAGATCAAAATAAAATTAATGGATAGGCCCAAAGCGCTTTAAGTTGAAGCACGCAACAACTAGGGCACTTCAATACAAACTAGGACACTTGGTCTGTCATCTCGGTACATATTCGAAGTAAAACTGTCAATTGTTTTTTCTGGTTTGAAATGTTCGCGTAAGGCCTGGCCTATCCATTAATTTTACTTTGATCTAAGGTTGGGGCGCGTTTTGGCCGATATTCGATATGCAGGATAAAAACTTAAAACGCACTCGTAGTAGGTCGGAATTGCATCTCCTTTCTCTGAACTCTGATTGCCATCTCTTCCTTACATAGGGTTCTAACGGACCTAGGACTTGAAATACAAAATAAAATCTTAATAATCACATTTTTATTTAAAAAAAAATCAATATTACAAATCTTGCTCGAAATGTGCTCCCTAATAGCAATGTTAAGCAATATTAATAATTTTAATTTTTTTTTCATATAAGAAGTACTCAAGCGCTTTTATTGTTTTTTTTATTGCAATTCAAACTCAGTTTAAAATTTTATTTCATTTCATTCATTCTTTCATTCATTCATTCATTTTCCTCTTTCAAAAAAATTTTAGGTCAATAAAAAAAAACAAGAGGTTGCATCCATGTAATTAAAATTTTAGTAGAACCGTAAAACATTGGACATCGAAATAAAGAAATTTTTAGGTTTTACCAACAATTTTTTTTATTCAATCTTAATTGCTGATTTTCGGACTTTTTTGAGAAAACCCCTAAAAAATTCACCAAAAAAGATCCATGATGCGGATTTTTTTTTTTGAGGACGTGGCGAGACAGCAAACGACCTCTTCGATTTGGCCAACGATGCACCAAAACCCCCGGTATATACCTACTATCTACCTACATATTAAATACATACTTACATACATCCACTTGAAAAACATATAACCACATGATGTGATATAATCCTCCTTCTGGGGCAGTCGTAGAAATAATTAAATTGGCATTTTCAGATTTCCTAAAGACACTAAAATTCGTGACAAATGGATAAAGAACATTAACCGAAAAAATTGGTCTCCTACGGAGTTTTCTCGCTTGTGTGCACTGCACTTTAATGAGTCTTGCTATAGAGAAGGCTATCAAATGAAGATCCTTCATAGTGATGCAGTACCCACAATCTTCACTCACATACCTTCATATTCAACTAAAGTGAGAAGAATTTAGTACTTTTTGTTTTGATAATATAATTATTGTATTTACAGGAAATCTTAAAATTTTTAGTTTTTATTTTCATTTTTATCTGTAGTACCTACCTACCTACCTCCAATTTTTTTAAATATCTATGAAATTTACCTATTCACTTTAAAACCTTATGCTGCGTACACACCGGCCCAACGAACGCCAACGAAAGATATTGAGCGTTGGCTGCCGCACGCTCGTTGGCCTTCGAAGGTACGTCCAGAGATGAATTTAGTGGTCGAGCAAACGATCGTTGGCACTGATTCCGGCTCGCATTCACCATTTGATCTCCCTCTCTCTCTCTATATCGCTTCAAATGAGCGTTCGTTCGTTGGCCTTCGGCGACCGTTCACACTGAGTTCGATCGAATGGTTCAATTCCTTTGATGTTACCGCCACGCTTTTGATCGCCGGCACACGCCAACGAACGGTCGTTGGGGTTTGCTAAGCCGACCAGACAGGACCAACGAAGGCCCACGAAACGGTCGGCCGGTGTGTACACAGCATTAGCGAGTGACATGGTCTGGCCCTGTACCCGGACTTTCGAAGTTCGATATATCGCCGTTGTTTCGGTCCGCACTTCATTGTAATAGAGTTGACATTGGAACGGAAACTTTCACGTAATTGCGAATTCCGAATGTGCGGGTAGAGGCGCTGGCCTCAAGACAAGCTCTTCAATAAAGATCTGTAAAAAATAATTACCTATTGTAACGTAGCTGTAGGTACCTACCTACTTACTTCTTTAGTAACACTAGGTACATGAACTCTTTTTGCAGTAATTGTTATTATGTTGCAGAGGATGCCTAGGCGTCCCAGACCGTCAAGAACTGAATTGGTTGAGCCTTCAACATCAAAGGAAAGTCCTCAGGAAGAAATCCTTGAACTAAAAGCTACCATTACAAATCAAAGAAAAATAATACAAAAATTAAAGAAAATTGCAGAACGATACAAAATTACAGCAGAAAGAAGAGGCAGGAATTTGAAAAATATGAGACAACAATATTACAGACAATTGAAACAAATTGCCAACAATGACACAGTTATTAATGAATTGAAAAGTCAATTGAAAACTGATAATGAAAAAATTGAGATACCTATTATCTACAACGTGCAAGGAAAAACAATTATTCACTTGAACGCTACGTGCTAAAAGAGAAAAATATTAGTGTGCCACGAGCTTAGACAATTTAATAGGGACGAGTTACGCGTGTCATTCTACTAAGAAACATTTCTGCCACTTTTTGCAAAGGGCGAGGTAACATGAAATCCGCAACATTGGATTTTATTCCCTATAAGTTTAGATTCTAATTTTGAATGTTAAAAATCATGAAAAGTAGTCTCGTGTGAACCCCAAACGTTCTAAGTTCAAAATTATTGTTTCGCTATTATAGGCTGTCTCGTTTAGTGATAACTGATAAGGTATAAAATTGGGTGTAAATGCGTAAGATTAATTGATCTAATACCGTGGCAGAAGGGAAATGCTACCGCAAGGCGAGTCCCTATTAAATTGTCTAAGGCCACGAGAATACAGCAAAGAACTAAAGGAGTTTGCACTTCTTATCGCAAACAAGGTCGGAGCAATTTGAATAGGTACTTCTTTAGGTACCTCGTAGGCTTCCTGTCTCGATTCACGAGATATTATCTGCGCTCATTTCAAAGGGCGTAAAAATAAAGCCTGTTGAGTGGCCTGTTAAATAAAATATTAAAATTGATTTTATTGACTTTTATTTTAATAAAGCAGCTCTGTAAATTTAATCTTAAAACCCATATACTGTTATCGATAGGCTGTCGATATGTATCACAGGAACAACTCTAGTATCGTATATTATAATTAAATAAAAGCGGTCAAGTGCGAGTCGGGCTACTCGCGCACCGAGGCGAGGGTTCCGTACCACACCACCACAGAACACAACATTATTAACTTAGAAAAAAATATTTTTTTGTCCGGGACCTTTACCGCGAGACCGACTCACACTTGGCCGGTTTTTAGTATTTGTTGTTATTCTGTAGAGTTTGATCTATAATCACACAAAGTTTGACGTTTGTATGTATCACCGTTTGTACCATAGAGCGTGAAGAAAAAACGTTGATAAAAACTAGTTTCTTGTTGAGAACCCCCCTTAATTTTTAACTTTTTGACATTTTTATAATTTGTTAACAAATCCGCCGTAATAAAATAACGCATAATCTGAGAAAATTTCAACTGTCTAGCTATTACGGTTCAAAAGTTACAGCCCTAAATAGGTAGGACAGACGGACGGACGGACAACGTAGGCTTAGTAATAGGGGTCCCGTTTTCACCCCTTGGGTACGAACCCTAAAAATGTCAAAAATTAAGGGGGGTTCTCAACAAGAAACTAGTTTTAATCGACGTTTTTTCTTCACGCTCTATCGTAAAAACGGTAATACATACAAGGTCTTGCATACAAGCGTCAAACTTAGAACTCTACAGAATAACAACAAATACTAAAAACCGGCCAAGTGTGAGTCGGTCTTGCGCTAAAGGTCCCGGACCAAAAGTTTTTTTTTCTAAGTTAATAATGTTGTGTTCTGTGGTGGTGTGGTACGGAACCCTCGGTGTGCGAGTAGCCCGACTCGCACTTGACCGGTTTTATTATTATTTGTAAACAAATTCGCCGTAATAACGCATAATCTGAGATCAACTATCTAGTTATTACGGTTCAAAAGTTACAGCCCTAAATAGGTAGGACAGACGGACGGACGGACAACTAGTAATAGGGTCCCGTTTTCACCCTTTGGGTACGAAACCCAAAAAAAGTATAAAGTAATATTGCAGCCGATGACTTTCGTTGAACGTAGAGTTTTTACTCTTATACAGGGTGAAATTGATATCATTGACATCCTTTTAAACGAGTCTACCCATCAAACTGAGCAACTTTTACTATGGGAGCAAACCAATCTGAGCAAAAAAAATATCTGCTGTTGCATACATTTGTGTCGCATAGGCATTGCAGTTTAGTATGGGACAGCAGATTTTTTAGTTGCTCCGATCGGTTTGCTCCCATAGTGAAAGTTGTTCAGTTTGATGGGTAGACTCTTAGTTTAAAAGGATGCTAATGATATCAATTTCACCCTGTATATTCCGTGGTAGAGTTCAACAACGTACCTAATGGAAACATGGCATATCGTGCTTGCGTAATCAAATCCGGATCGTCATGATTGGAAGATGAGACTAATTAGGTATAGACTTAGACTAATTATATCGGGACGCGTAACCACGTGTCATTCTACTAACAAACTTTCTGCCACTTTTTGCGGGGGGCGAGGTAACATGTTATCCGCAACTGTGGATTTTATTCCCTATGACTTTAGATTCTAATTTTGAATGTTCAAAATCATGAAAAGTAGTCTCGTGTAGGTAAACCCCAAACGTTCTAGGTTCAAAATTATTGTTTCGCTATTATAGGCTGTCTCGTTTAGTGATAAGGTATAAAATTGGGTGTAAATGCGCAAGATTAATTGATCTAATACCGTGGCAGAGGGGAAATGCTACCGCAAGGCCGGTCCGGATATAATTAGTCTAAGGGTATAGAGATCATTCCTCTGAGTTAGGTAATTTATTCACTTCAAATTCTGCTTCAGATAGATAAGTTGGACAATTATTTCTTTTTTATCTCACTTCTGGACAAAGGGCCTTTAATTGGGTGTATTTGGAAATGGATTAACATAATTATGTCGAGGATTATCAATGTTAAACTAAAAAATAATACAACATTTTAAAAAAATCTTTTTATTTAACATTACTAACATAATAAAATTAAGCAATTCAATATTCAGTAAAAACAAATAAATGTGCACGATTTATCTATTATGCTGTATACGAAGGCACATAATTATTATTGCTGAACTAGGCCAATGCAAAGTAAACTTAACCGCATACATTAAAAACATAATATTATATAATTAATAAGTAGCCATTTCCATTGACTTACCTACTACTGGACGCCGGGTCCGCGCTCACAAGTGTCCGAAGTCCGAACCAAAAGAGTAACATTTACAATCCGCGAGAATCCAACTAGTCAAATCAGCCACTCTTTATCAAACGTCAAAACACGAGCTTTGCATGAAAAATGTTACTAAATTATGCATAGTGACGTCATTGTTTTTCTTCGTCGTTTCGATACTTTTTATAGTTTATCCTTTTATTAAAAATAGTATTCAAGGTACAGAATTACTGAAAATGTAAGGATAGCATTATTTTCCAACCTATTTTTTATTGAGAAGATAAAACTAAAATAAATTGGAGTCAACTCCCCAATTACGACAGCGAAAAATTGCGACAGTCTTCGTTCCACAGAGTACTTTGTTATCATTGTCAGATCGACCGTCTACACGCACGTCTATAATGCCGTGCGCGGTGCTGTAAGAATTGGACGAGGAGTCTCCGCAAGCAAAATTAAAAAAGAATGGTACCAGTTTCAATGTTTTTAGTTGGTTTATATTGCTAACACGTTCTTACGTGTTGACACTTAGACAGTTAGTCTGGGACACTTTTTTTCGAGAATTTTAGATAAGTATATATTTTAATTATAGATTAGATCCGGCGTCCATTATTTGGTATGTCAATGGCTATTTCCGCTAAAGTTGTTTCACCCAAAGAACGAGTGTCTTTCAAGAAGTAAGTTACTTATATCTTTTAAGACAAAAATATAAACGCTATATTTTAAGTTTAACTAGTGGTACTTCTGCTGCTATTTGTTATTATCTTATAATCTAATTTAAAAAAATATATTTAAAAGAAAAAACTGTTCAGTTGTGTTCAAAAACTACGTTTTTCTTACTATAAATCTGACATTCTATTTCTGACATTGCATTTAAGTAGGTTACTAATTCAATATTGAAATACAAAAAACAAGAAGTAGAACTATAAAATAACATAGTAAAAGAAAGACAAACGATTAAGATAAAACAAGGAAAGAAATACATATTAACAAGGCATTGATAAAATATAACTAACTACGTGCGTGTACTATTATATCTTATCGATGCCTTTAGCCTTTACAAAACAGGTACGAATTATGGTAAACTGTGTTACGTATTTTAACATTTTTACAACACAACACTGTAAGTAGGTATATAAAGTTTTCATGATTTCTCTCATATATTACGAGGGAACCGAGCCTTCAGTGCTGCATTATTTTATTTCTAAACAATTATACAACATTTCCAAAAAAAAAAGAATGTCACATTGCAGTCATTGTTGTTTTTCAATTTATCGAAATACAGTGTAAACTCCACGTAACACCACCCAATATAATGCAAAACTCCCCAAAACGTCGAAATTACTGGACTTTGGTTGGTTTACCTTGTTATACATACATTGATACCCTCTATGTATCGTCGCATCAACTCTAAATACCGTACACCACAGACCGATCGCGATCTGTGGCGTCAACAATACTACAATAAACATTACTTTTTTGTCAGTTTCAAAAAGCTTTCTATTTTGCCGAAACTGATAAGACGCAGCTGCTTAAGTTCTTTTGTTTTTTTTCATTTAGGTTTTATTGTCTAGCACGTGTTTACCTCGACTGTCGGCATAGTACTTACGGAATTACTGGAGATTTTAAGAAATGCGTTCTTTTGTTTGTTTTGTTATTAGCCTTGCACGTGTTTGGCTCGATTGGTAGACTGTCGTTAGGTTGTTATAATTATGGGTTGGCTTTACGTTACCATATTCTTAGTTGCTCACAAACTTTAAAATTGTGAACAAAGTTATGCGCGATACAGAAGGGAAAGAAGATAAGTGATGTTGGAATAGGTACGCTTTGGGTTCATTACATAGGTACTTTACGCAATAATGTTATGTGAAATTTGGCGTCATAATATGTTTTTGTAAATTATACTTTGTTAGTAATAAATAATATTACGAGTGTAAAATTATGTGGATTTTTCTATTTTCCATTTAACGTCGACTCTCTAAAACGTCGTATTATAGTCAGTCCCTTAAGCGTCACTATATAGAGTTTACACTGTATTACGGATCATAATTATTATCGTTAAGACCACCAAAGTGTCAACTTTTGGCGGTTTTAAAGATAGTACCTATAAAAAAATTTATAAAAATAAATATTTAATGACCCGATAAATCTTAAATCAGCAATGACTACAATACAATCTTGTTTTAAGAAATTTAAAAATACGATTGAGCACCGGAGGCTTGGTGCATCCTTAACATAAAATTAATATTCTTAAAAAACGAACGAACTTTTTCTTGCCTTTCTTTTTTGTTTCTCTCATATTTAATATGCTCAATCCAAACACTATAGAATATACAGTCCCTACACCACTATCTATCACAAATTAATTTATCACCAAATCAACGTTGTCAATAAAGACTACATTGAAAAAACCACACAACTAAATATTTCGACTATTTTTAATCGGTTGAACTAAATGCACTAGGTATGTAAGAATTATATTCATTAGCGCGTAACTAGGATATCCTTAAATGACTTTAACATTACCATAAACATTACCAATTCCCGTCCTTACGGACGTAGTTTTTGTGCAGTGCTTGCCCTACCTTCCGTATACAATGGCCTCGATTCGGAGTGTACCACGACTAAACTAAACTAAATGTATTCCTGTCACTTTCTAAAATAAGATTAAAAGAGACAGAAAACCAACAGCTGACTTTAGTGCTGTCAAAGTGACGTTAAATGCGCAAAATAAGATGCCATCAAATGTACGCCATCTTATTTAAGTCGTTTTTGGGCGTTTAACGTCACTTTGACAGCACTAAAGTCAGCTGTTGGTTTTCTGTCTCTTTTCTTAATCTTATTTTAGAAAGTGACAGGAATACATTTAGTTTAGTTAAGTCGTGTCACAGTCCGAATCGAGGCCATTGATCTATTATGTACTACCACAGGAAATATAACTCCTTTTAGAGCTTTCTGTACGTCATTTTACATGTGCAGTTTGCGGGCGACATATTCTAAGAAATCTTATGGAGCCAATTATGGAGCCTTTCGTATCCAGTATAACAACGCGTTTAGGGTGCTGATGGGGCTGCCCCGGTATTGCGGCGCCTCGGGAATGTTCGCGGCGGCGCCCGTGGACTATTTGAGCCGCCTACCTGTGCTGGTGCGCATGACAGCGGACAGACTGGACTGTCCCAGTGTCCCTACATTACGCACTGTAACAACCTTCATGTTAATACTAACACTTAGGCGCTGTCCTATTGCCATCGCTCGCGCGATCATGCGTTCGTCCGACGAAAATCATTGTGCCACTGTGCGTTTAAACATACTTATATCTGCGGAATATCCTATAGAAGGTCGTGCTATCATGAGATGCGATCGAATTGTTCTATTTTTATTCAGATATAAGTATGTTTAAACGCACAGTGGCACAATGATTTTCGTCGGACGAACGCATGATCGCGCGAGCGATGGCAATAGGACAGCGCCTTAGGTTTAAGATATTGTTACTAACACGCTATGAGTCCCATGTTGCTCGAAATAAATTATTTTTATTTTATTTATGGAGAGGCCTATGCTCGGAGTTTCCTCAGCGGTCGCTCGCGCGTACGGGGAATGGGCGTGCCCTAACTTGAATTCGCTTCCAGGCCTCCGCCCACCGCGCTCTATTGACCTATCAGGACCTTTGAGCTTCACCAATATTCGCTTTCATTACACTATGATGGTGATGTTGGTTTAAAATTTCACACGCAATGAGAGTCATGTTATTCCTAGTTATGCCTATGTCTATATTGCCGAAATACAAAACACGTCATTTGTACGACATTTGGTAGATACCTCTATTATCTAGGGACCCTAAAATAGTTTAAATATCTAATCTTTACGTTTACTATACGTCTGACAATAATATATTAATTTATTAATCTTAGTTCTTAATATAAAATTATATACCGGGTGAAATTGATACCATTAGCATCCTTTTAAACTAAGAGTCTACCCATCAAACTGAACAACTTTTACTATGGGAGCAAACCAATCGGAGCAAAGAATAAATCAGCTGTTCCATACTAAACTGTAATCTGCAATGCATCCTACTCGACTCAAATGTATGCAACAGCTGATTTGTTTTTTGCTCCGATCGGCATGCTCTCATAGTAAAAGTTGTTCAGTTTGATGGGTAGACTCTTAGTTTAAAAGGATGCTAATAATATCAATTTCACCCTGTAGATAGGAATAATTACGCGATACTGTTAACAGGTCGCACACATATATTGGTCATTCTTTTCTAAAATAATAAGGAATGAAGACAATTTCCAAAGTAATGCCGACGTTGTTTCATTAACCTTTGACTAGCCAATTCTTGAGACTCGTTTAGGAATTAGAATTTGCATATTTTTATCGTAAAGAAATTGCCTAATAGTATTATTTTAATCGAATCTTATATGCATAATTTTTGGTCATCCAATGATAACAATTTTCTTAAAATATAGCAATCACTATACAAATCTAAACGTCTTAGAAGCTAGAATACATATTAATATTAAGCTTTAGACCATTATAACTAGGGACCAGCCTTGCGGTAGCATTTCCCCTCTGCCATGTAACAAGATCAATTAATCATGTGCATTTACATACAATTTGATACCTTATCACTAAACGAAGACAGCCTATAACTGCGGAACAATAACTTCAAAGTACGGCACACGAGTTTATTTTTTTTTACAATCAAAATTCGAATCCAAAGTTGCAGATTTCATGCTACTTCCCTACGTCCCCGCAAAAAGTGGCAGAAAAGTTTATTAGAATTACCTGCGTATCTCGTCCATAGTTATACTGTCTAAGTATTAAGTATATAACGGTTTAAGCAAAAATTGCTTAATATTTGTATTCTATATAAAGCTATTCGAAGACACAGAAAGCCTATTTTATTTAAATTAAGTAGTTTCCGGTAAAGAAATGGCTTAAAGCCGTGGCCGAATGACGTTTTGCTTTAATAATAACAGGAATCCGCCACTCACTGCTCGCTATATCGCGGCGGTGGCAAGCCTGTGTGTTTTATTAAAGTGAATATTCTGTACAAAGGTATTATTATGTATTCTGTGCTAATAACCTCATGTACAAAGATTTAGTCATTAAAAGACTAATTTATAGCGCAGATAGCACAATATTGGATTTTCTATCCAAGTTTATTTAAAAAACTTTATTACGTACCGTAATAGCGTAATAGTTTTAACGCTACCTTGTACTACCTAGTACCTATATCAACAAATAAACTTATATTAGACAATAACTTAAAGGTATCTAAAACGTTGACATTGTGTCTATACATATATATTATTTAGATTGTGATTTAAAACTATTTGTGAGTTAACTTACTATGCTACTTGTGTTTATAGGTTTGCTTAATGACTGGACATTGTTGTAGATTACTGGTTTCATGATAGTTCTCCGATGGGGGCGTTCTGGAGCCACAGGTCGTGTATGAAGTTATAAAGGTCATCGCTGACCGCCACCTGCAAGATATCAAACTAGTTCTTAATTCCACAATACCAAGGATTCCCTTTTAAGCCTTCATGATACAACATTTCATTTTATGAAAGGTACCAAAATTGGAAAACCATTTGGCTCTTAGACTATGTATATACTACATTTGGCTGTGCGAAATGGGTGAACGGAGCTGTCAAATCTATCGCAGCGCTTGGGGTGGCAGAAATTTGTACTTTTGTCGGACAAGCTGTTTAAAAAAATATGCTTGAATCTATGTAAATCCACACACTAACTCAACACAAAATCTCCAAAACTGTAAAGACTATAAACTTAAAATTTGGCATGGATTTCTATTGGCATCTAAATGCTCATTAAAACGGGTTTTTTAAAATTCAAACCCCAAAGGTGAGAAAACTTTTCATACAAGTTTCACTCCTTAAAGAAATGCAACTGCTTATCCTAACACCCTGTGGATACAAACATCCATGACTCTGGTACAAATATTCATCATAAAAATATTTGCCCCTAGCGGGATTCGAACCCGCGATCCTCGGATCAGCAAGCAGGTTCAGTACCAACCTGAGCTATAGTAACGTCGCGTCGTAGTTACGTTATGAATAGAAACAAACCTTGTACGGCGTAGGGTTCAAATTCCTCTTGATGTCTTGCCGTAACGTTCGTAGTGATGCTTGAACTCTTTCCCGCACCTCCGATAGCGGCTTCATGTTTGTGCAAATACGGCCGTCCTTCCAACATACCTTTAAATAATTGTAAACACATTTAAATGAACAAGGCTCGAAGCGCATTCAGACTTTTGGTTCGGGGGGACATCGATTTTCTTGGGGCGAGGATATTCAGTAAATAAAACCGGTCAAGTGCGAGTCGGGCTACTCACGCACCGAGGGTTCCGTAGCACACCACCACAGGACACAACATTATTAACTTAGAAAAAAAAACTTTTTTTGTCCGGAACCTTTAGCGCAAGACCGACTCACACTTGGCTGGATTTTAGTATTTGCTGTTATTCTGTAGAGTTTGCTCTATAATCACACTAAGTTTGACGCTTGTATGTATTACCGTTTTTACGATAGAGCTTGAAGAAAAAACGTTGATAAAAACTTGTTTCTTGTTGGGAAACAAGTTTTTATCAACCCCCCCTTAATTTTCAACTTTTTAACCGACTTCAAAAAAGGAGGAGGTTTCTCAATTCGACCGTATATATGTTTTTTTAACATTTTTATTATTTGTTAGCAAATCCGCCGTAATAACGCATAATCTGAGAAAATTTGAACTATCTAGCTATTACGGTTCAAAAGTTACAGCCCTAAATAGGTAGGAAAGACGGACGGACGGACAGACGGACGGACGGACGGACTGACAACGTAGGCTTAGTAATAGGGTCCCGTTTTCATCCTTTGGGTACGGAACCCTAAAAACAACAACGGGTTGGGAGATCCCATTTTGTATGGAAGGTGGCGCCTTTTTTTGTCGCGAATTTATTTAGCGCGGCCATTAACTAATATTGAATATTTTTTACAAGTTTGATTGATGGCCGCGCCAAAAAATCGTTAAATAGGCGCAATTTTCAGGCACAGGCTTTTAGGACGATAGAAATGCAGGTTCTACAGGCGATTGTCAAATGGAACGTTAGCGTACTGCCTGAAAACTGTGAAGAAAAAGCTGTTTCGGTGCCCACAGATAACTGCGACGTCGCATCGCATCGCAAATATCTGCGATGTGCTGCGAGCAATAATCAGTCATATGCCATCGTAATATAGACCACCTGTCTGTTAGGGAAGTAAATGAGGTGCCATCGGAAGGAGACTGATCTAAAGTACTGGAAAAACTAGGGTTGCCACTTCTCAATCAGCCGCAACTATAGGGTTGCCAGGATCAAAGAAGTCATTTTTTAACCTGGCAACCCTATAGCTGCGGCAGATTGAGAGGTGGCAACCCTAGTTTTTCCAGTACTTTAGATCGATCAGTCTCTTTCCGATGGCACCTCATTTAATTCCCAAACAGACAGATGGAAAAAGTTATACCAAAAATCCTAAAGTAATAAGCATTGAAACATGGACGCTCGCTAAGGAGACTGCACAAAATTAGAGTAGTACAGAGAGCCATAGATCGCACTATGATATGTGGTATCATACAAAGCATAGTGAATTTAGTATGGAATAAAATTGTGTATTCTGTGGTCTATTTCAATTAGTAATTTACACATCGTGTACAGTAAGTAATAGATACAAAAAAAATCTTAAAACTGGCTCTGGTCTTCTTCTTATCGTGTGGGCAGAGCCCTGGTGTCAGAGTTTTTTCAGACCGCCTTTCGGCCTCTGACGTGGTTCGTGGTTCGTGGTTCGTGGTTGACGTGGTAACTGGCTCTGGTGTAAAATTCGTAAGTGGCGTATTCAGTGCTTTGTTTTGGAACAGTCGACTTGTGGATTAGGAGCCTTTAAAAAACGTGGCATGACTGTATCCTAACATTCTTAGTAATGTATCTGAAATTGTCATCGTATAGTACAATTCTTATGTTCACGAAATAGGCCCCAGGTATAACGAATTAAACCCGACATTCAACAAATTCGTTTTAAGCAAGATGTAAGGGAACCGCTTTCGAAAACAAAGGGGTAAAATTAAAATATCCATCAATATGAACAACTTTTACTATGGGACCAACTAAGAGATCTAAAAAAAAAATCTGCTATATCATACCACCTAAATTCCTATTGCGCAAAATATATGGAGGAGCAGATTTTTTTTTTGAGGTCACAATTCACATAGTTGTTTCCATAGTCAAAGTTGTTCATATTAATGGGTTACACCCTTTATATTTAGTATAACGGCACAGGTCCGGCACTTCAAACAACGTTTTAGATTTGACATGATGACGTTCGCACATGCGCACTTTGCGAAAATTGTGCATGACATATGTGTAGGGTTGACTTAACACGCATCGTATGAACTACTTTATACATTTCGTTACTTTTTATAGTTCATTCTGTAATTAAAATAGTTTTTAAGCTAAAGAATCGCAGAAAATATGAATTTAGCGTTATTTTCCAATGTTTATTTTTACTGTGAGGAGAAAAATAAAATATATGTTATGTAGTCAAATCCAAAGGGTGCGCGCGCCTGACTGCCTTCCCTTGCTCGGCTTCCCTCAAGTTACCACAGAGAGTTTAGTGTGAGGGGAGGTGAGGTATCTGAAGTCAGAGGGGGGCGAGGAGTGGCCGTTCTGTATGTAGAACTATATACTATTAGTTATTACCTATTCTGTGATAACGGTCAATAGTTACCTTATAAAGATGTTCGACTTTACTGGGAATGACATAGGCTCTCTTAGACTCTTGGAATGGATGCCGACAGAGCACCTTCTGCCCGACGACCGGGGCCGCCTCCGAGGACCTCTGCAGCAAGTCGACGAGCGCGTGCCCGTCCGCACCGAACAGTCTGTATGCCTGCAACGGAATATGACACTTTATTTTATAGTTAACGAGCATTTACCCGCGACTTCGTCCGCATTAATTATATACCAGATTTTAATTCAGATCTTAAGAGGGCTATCACAGTCCAGTGGCGCCCTCATCACATTAAAAAAGATTTCTCAATAAAGAAAGCCTAAATTAAAAAAGTGCTCAACATCAAAACTACAAAAGCCTTCAAGCTATTTTAGAATACTTTTATAGGTTCTAAACATTCCACTTTTAGACAATTTCGAATAAAAGCAAAAGCGGCCGTTTTTAATCCTTTTTAAAATTTGTATGTTTAGACCTTTAAAAAACCTATAAAAGTATTATATGTAAATAGCTTGAAGGCTTTTGTAGTTTTGATGTGGAGCACTTTTTTAATTTAGGCTTTCTTTATTGATAAATCTTTTTTAATGTGATGAGGGCGCTACTGGACTGTGATAGCCCTCTTAAGCTATCAAATAAAAAAGTTTCATCAAAATCGGTTCAGTAGTTTTTGCGTGATGCTCGAACAAACAAACACACAAACAGACAGACAAAAATCCAAAAATTTGTGATTTGGAATCAGGGACATCTAAAAACCATATCATAATCTTTTTTTTGTAAATATCTTCAATGTACAGACACACTTCTGTTACAGTTTTATAATAGTTTAGATAGGGTTGACATTAACAACGTTAATACCTAAATAAATAATTGATTCTACTAATCCTACTTAATATTCCTCACGATGTTTTTCTTCACCGGAAAGCTGGAGTTTCGGTGTAGAATAACATGATATAGTCCAAGATGAACAACTCGGACAACTGAGTTGACACAGATGTGACCATGTTTTCCACGTTGTCCGAGTTGTTCATGTTGTCCGAGATGACGAAGATGCCAGCTTTGTCCATTTGTTAGAGTTGAACATGTTGTCAGATTTGACCATGTTGTCCGAGTTGTCCCAAGCTGTTGAGTTGTCCCAAGTCAGAGTTGACCATTTTTGTTCAATTTTATGAATGCTGTACCAATTTGCGCAATAAATTACTACTGAATGCGATAATTTAGTAACAATTTTGATGATTTTTGCTCAACTGTTTAAAAAAATTACTAAAATTGATTTAATTTTATTACCAAAAACCATCATCCCCTTCTACAATCATCATTCCCTTCAGTGCCAACATCATTACTCGCAACATGCGTCATTCCCTTCGGAGACCATTATTTTCAATTGCAAATAACTCCTAAAATAGTACATTAAAATGAGTGCCTCTATTCAACTACAGTACATTTAGTGTAGTTTTATCGAAAGGACTACACAAAAACGATCAATCAACTATTCTAAAATTTTATAGCAAAATAAATAGGAAAAATAAAAGTGCGTGAATTCTCCCCCCTACACAGGTAGGAACGATGGGCAACTTTGAAGTTTGAGTTATGGTTGCTGTGGCAGGTAGCAGGTTAAAAATGTCTGGCCAGGGGCTAGAAGTATCAAAACTGTTGGGCTACTGAGCAAACATCTTCTAATAGTTACTCATAACATGTATAAAATTCAGCATTTATACTTTAACATAGTAGTTACAATGCCAGACACCCTAAAACTTTAATAAATTGGAGCATGCGCTGAGAAACTTTCAGCTTTTATAAAATAACAATGGTCTGGCGTTCATGGGATCTTGCTCTAATATACAACGTGTTAATGAATTAACGCAAAACTAGAAAGTAGTTTGTTTAGAATCGAGTTACATATGTAATTTTTTTTTCAACATATTAAATAACTTGTTTGTAAAATTTAAAATTTACTGAACTCAATCTCAACCCACCGCACGGGCACACTCACCCTACTTACTACCAAAACAAGATTCTTAAAATGTATCCATGAGTGCGTTAGCGCTTTCGTTCATTGCTGAAATGATAACAAATCATTTTGGGCTCAAAACTTAAAATGCGAATAACTTTAAATTTTAAGTAATCAAAATAATGATTTTTTTTTTCAATTTAATTATTTATTGTTATATAAATATGTTGGGGTGTATGAGGTTTTGCGCTTATTCAAACACTTTGTATACGATGACGGGTACCTGTGGGGACGGACGAAGTCGCGGGCAAAATCTAGTCTTTTTTTTTTTTTTTTTTTTTTTTTTCATTTAATTGTGTTCCTTCCTCTTAAGTTATCTTTACTGTAATAAAGACCATGAACCCTGCGTTTATCTACGATATACTTGGAATAGCGTATGAACTGGGAATTTCCAAGTGCACCAATGATGGTAGGTACCTAAACATAACTTATCATTTGTTTTTCTTTACATCGCGTAGTAAACTTGTATTTATATTAGGTACGTATTATTTATTCAGTATCATTTTTAAAGTGAACATTGATTTTATTATAATGAGTCACAATTTTTTTCCAAAATGCTTCTAAATCTCAACAGACAAAAATTTACTCACTCGTTCACTAGACTTTATTTTGTTCTGTATTTGAGAGCATTAAAACCAATCTTTATTCACAAACAACACATAAACAAAACTGTAGTTAAACAAATATCAAATACAACACTGGGTTCAAGATAACAAAGGTGCCTACTCGAATAACCTGCCCCGGGTCGAGCCTGTGAAAGCAGATTAGGAAGAGAGACTCTCAATTCAAAACTTGTCATTTTCTTATCAATTTTCAAGTTCAAGGCGATTGGTTGAAAAGTTGTTACAATTCTTCTGAGAATTTTCTGTGAAATGTGTCAGATTCACTAACAAACTGTTGAATTATTTGTAATTATAATCTATACATATAATAAAATTGTAAATTTGGCGTGGATGTACATTGAAGATATTTGCAAAAAAAATTATTGGGGGTGTTAATAATACGTAATGGAACGCATTAATATAATTTTGTTCTGTTTGCCTGTTTATTTGTCCACGCATCACTTTAACACTACTGAACAGATTTGAATGGGGGCACAGAAAGAGAGGGCTTAGTTTGGATTAACATTTAGGCTTTCTTTTATCGCAATCGGTACGCAATCAAAAGTTATGAGTCTTTAAAGTCAATGGGCTGCGCGTACAGAGTCGCGTGCGCCGCCGCTAGTTACAAATAAACTTTGTTTAAAAATAAAACCGGTCAAGTGCGAGTCGGGCTAATCGCGCACCGAGGGTTCCGTACCACACCACCACAAAACACAACATTATTAACTAAGAAAAAAAGGTTTATATTTGGCCTGCGGAAGTACGACCATGTTTCGGAATTCCGCGCTCGACTCAAGTGGCTCCCAGTCAAACGTCGAAGGGATGCTCATATCCTGTCCCTTCTCTATTCCATACTCTTTCTTCCTTTGACTCCTCATTACCTTAAGGAACGCTTTGTTTTCTGTTCCTCTACCACTGGCCGTCACCTGCGCTCCTCTGAAAATCTATCCCTCCTTATGCCTACCCACTCCACAAACTTCTACACCAATTCCTTCTCCGTGCGGGCTGTTCGGCTCTGGAACTTGTTGCCAGAGTCGATCAGACGTGCTCCTTCCTTGAGTGTTTTTAAGTCGAAGGTCAAAGATCATTTCCTTGACCTCTGATTTCCTTTCAATTTTATTTTTATTTCGTTTTTCTCCTCTACTGTTGCTGCCGTTGTTGACGTTGTTGTTGTAATAGATACTCTTTCTTATACTGTGCTTCCGTGTTGTATGTAGTTGTTACTTAATATGTATGTATATAGTTAAAAAGATATGTATTTATGTATGTATATATTATAGAATATAGATCACTTTATCTTTTTTTTTTTTTTTAGAATATTTATGCACTCATTGTCATTCTGGATTTCTTTCTTCTAAGCTTCACCGCCTACCTATTTTCGTTTCTTGATTCCTCTACCCTAAGGTTGTCTGGAAGAAATCGCTTTTTAGCGATAAGGCCGCCTTATTTGTACCTACTTGTAATTCTTTGTCTTTATTCAAATGTATATTTTGTTTTGGTGTGCAATAAAGTATAATTGAATTGAATTGAATTGAAAAAAAACTTTTTTTGTCCTGGACCTTTAGCGCGAGACCGACTCACACATGGCCGGTTTTTTTAGTATTTGTTGTTATTCTGTAGAAGAGTTTGCTCTATAATCACACTAAGTTTGACGCTTGTATGTATTACCGTTTTAACGATAGAGCGTGAAGGAAAAACGTTGATAAAAACTAGTGTCTTCTTGAGAACCCCCCTTAATTTTTAACTTTTTGAAATTTTTATTATTTTTTAACAAATCCGCCGTAATAACTATTTATTACAGTTCAAAAGTTACAGCCCTAAATAGGTAGTACAGACGGACGGACAAAACGTAGGCTTAGTAATAGGGTCCCGTTTTCACCCTTTTTGTACGGAACCCTAACAAGCATTATATAAACTGGGAATAGCCAACATACAATTATTGGAAACATTAAACATTAATTATCTTAATAACCGTCACAATAGTTTGTTTATAAATTTACTTGAAAAAACCCGAATGTTTTGTAATTCCTCAGTAAAAACCGCGTGTCAGTATACCTAGATATTTATTTTGTATTTTTTTTTATCTAAAGGTTATCAAAAGTTATAAACATAACTTTTTGATAATTCCAGTTTTGTTAACTTATCGTTTACTGTAGGTATGTACTGTAGGTATCAAAATTAGATTTTTCCCGTTTGAATAGAGGTGAATTGACGTGATAAATAAAGGGTGTAACAAAAAATCCTAATAACATTGTTAAGACCATCAAACTGAACAACTTTCACTATGGAGCCAACATCGACTAAAAATCAAAAAAGTCTGATGATTCATACAAAACTACAGTACCTACCTACTCGACTCAGGGACGCTGGTTTTTTAAGTTTCTTCGATTTTACTCCATAGTGAAAGTTCAGTTTGATGGCCTAAACCACCCCTTTAAATATTAATAGGGTATTTTGTTACACCTTGTATAAACGTTAGTTCATAAATACAAGTTTACAGCATTACGATGTATTCAAATCTGCCAAACCTATTAACTAAATAAAATACTTAAGAGGGCTATCGTAGTCCAGTGGCGTCCTCATCACATTAATAAAGATTTCTCAATAAAGAAAGCCTAAATTAAAAAGTGCTCAATTGACAAACTACAAAAGCCTTCAAGCAATTTTTTCATAGAATACTTTTATAGGTTTTTAAAGGTCGAAACATACACATTTTGAAAAAAAGAAAAAAAACGGCCGCTTTTGTTTTTATTCGAAACTGTCTAAAAGTGGAATGTTTAGAACCTATAAAAGTATTGTATAACTTTGGCTTGAAAGCTTTTGTAGTTTGTCAATTGAGCACTTTTTTAATTTAGGCTTTCTTTATTGAGAAATCTTTATTAATGTGGTGAGGGCGCCACTGGACTCCGATAGCCCTATTAACTGGACATATTCAAGAAACCAATCCTACCATCTCAAACAGAAACCGTTTTATTAGCACAACTGTTCGCTACATACCTAACGGGTTAAATAGATGATTAACCTAAATAAGTTTAATTAGTGGACGGTACCTACCTCTTTATGTCCAGGAATTGTCACTTTGCCGACGTCTTGACTCAATTTGATACGAGGCTGTCCGTTAATCTCCACCAATTTGAAGACGCATCCGAGAGCTGGTTGGCGTTGACATGTCACTGAAAACATTGTAAATATAGTAAAGTTAGTTATTATTATTATAAAATATATTATATCTATACATATGATAAGCTCTGTCTACCCTATTGATGAATAGACCAATGAATAAATAGTTTCCAAGCAACAAATAATTTTTGTTTTAAGTGAGCAAGCGGGATAGTCCGCGATAGTACGTATTACCAACTGCTTTTTTGCACGCAAAGAACGTTTATTTCAACACTTTACATGAGAAAACATAGAAAAATTACAATTTGTAAAAAACAGTAACAAACAGGAACGAAAATCAAAGCAAAGAAATACAAAGATACAAAGCAAAGATGGCATTCGCTTACAAAGATGGCTGCGGACCACTAATCAATAAAAATATTAGGTCTCTTCCAAAATTACATATTCAAAAAGAGCAGTTGGTAATACGTACTATCGCGGACTATCCAGCTTGCTCACGTAAAAAAAATTCACGCATAATTTATTGCTTACAAAGATTGCTGCGGACCACGGATCAATAAAAATATTAGGTCTCTTCCAAAATTACATATTCAAAAAGAGCAGTTGGTAATACGTACTATCGAGGACTATCCCGCTTGCTCACTTAAAAAAAAATTCGCGCATAATTTATTGCTTGGAAACCATTCATTCGGTGTGAAAGAAAATATCGTGAGGAAACCTGCATGCACTGAAGAAGACATTCTGATGCATATGTGAAATCGATCAATCCGTCCGCATTGGGCACGCGTAGTTGACTGACGCCAATACACCCTTCCTGAGGGTAGGCCTATTTCCTGCAGTGGGACTGGTGGTATTTGTTAGTTTCGAAAAAAAAGAAGAGGATTTAGGCGTGCACCCCTACACTAAGAAAATATTTTTTGAAAATCAACCCCTAAGGGCTGTATTTTATTTATCATTTAAGAGGTGTTAAAGTTTTTCTAAAGCCACGCGAAGTCGCGGGAAAAAGCTAGTTTTATAACAAACTTTATCATCTGGCAGATAGTGTTGTCATCGTAACGTTATCTTCTTTGAAATTCAACGCAACGATTATAGCCTTACCTAAATGTGTTCCGATCCCAAAGCAATCTATCTTATGGCCTTGCTCGTTCAAGCTCAGAATTGTTTCCTCGTTGATGTCGTTCGATGCTACGATTGTTAGCTTAGAGAACCATGGCAGTTTGAATGCCTCGGCGACCTGCTCGAAGGTCTCCCGAGCTAGGACGGATAGGTAAGCCAAGTCTCCACTATCGATCCTAATGCCAAGTGCTCGGTAACCACAGTCGTGCAGAGCTAAGGCCACAGCGCAAAAGTTAAGCAGACCACTCCTGTAAAGGAAATTTTATTTAAAGCACATCGTTTTAAATACAACAAAATTGTACACCAGTTGCTTGCTGAGACCATACAATGTTTTTTTTTATTTCACACATTACAAATTAGACGGAGTGCCATTCTAAAATAAAACCAATGCAGGACACAAAATAAACCACTAGTTTTTAAATAGTAACAAAACTTTAAGGGTAGATTCCATAAACTTAATATTAATTAAGTTTATGGTGTATTCAGACAGTGAAATTAAACAACTGACCTCAAGGAACATGGGTCGGAAAAGGAAAATATTTTTTGGACCTCCCTTAGAAAATCGGTTGATCCGTAATTTTGTATGGGAGGTTCAAATAAAACCGGTCAAGTGCGAGTCAGACTACTCGCGCATCGAGGGTTCCGTACCACACCACCACAGAACACAACATAATTTACTTAACTTAGAAAAAAAAAACGTTTTTTGTCCGGGACCTTTAGAGCAAGACCGACTCACACTTGCCCGGTTTTTAGTATTTGTTGTTATTCTGTAGAGTTTGTTCTATAATCACACTAAGTTTGACGCTTGTATGTATTACCGTTTTTACGATAGAGCGTGAAGTAAAAACGTTGATAAAAACTTGTTTCATGTTGAGAACGCCCCTTAATTTTTAACTTTTTGAAATTTTAATTATTTGTTAACAAATCCGCCGTAATAACGCATAATCTGAGAAAATTTCAACTATCTAGCTATTACGGTTCAAAAGTTACAGCCCTAAATGGGTAGGACAGACGGACGGACAGACGGACAGACGGACAGACGGACGGACGGACAACGTAGGCTTAGTAATAGGGTCCCGTTTTCACCCTTTGGGTACGGAACCCTAAAAACGTTATCGTTTTTCGAACCATGTTCCTTGAGTAAAGTTGTTTAGTTTCATTGTCTGAATACACCTTTAAAATTTTGTAACTAATTAAAAACTATCCGATCCGGTCTTTCGAATGTGTTTCCTTCATAAAGTTTCATACTGGCTTATTTTTAATGTCCGTGGTCATAGTTGGGCCTATATGTTATTCAGAGTGTAAACTTATTTGCATTACTTACTTATCTGTGGGAGTGGTTCACTGTAAGGTATAGTAACTTTGTGGTTCAGACAATCAAACATTACATCTTTTACAACGGGACCAACATTGCAATCGCGAAAAAACTCTACGGGCTCTCACAGACGAGCGACACTTTGCTGTCGCGGTGGGTCGCAGAGCGTCGCGCTCGTACATTTTACGGTCGCGCGACCCTCCGCGACACCCAGCGACCGCAAAGTGTCGCTCGTCTGTGAGAGTACTACTGTTTCATCGATAACTTTAACGACTACTCGACCCAAATGTATACAGGGTGTCCCAAAACTCAACATCAAGCCGCAAATAGGAGATGGGTGAGTTTATAATTGTTCAGGGAAAAATTAAAAAAAATTCCGAGTTTGATTGTTTTTAGTAATTTTTTTTAAACATTGGAAAAATCGACACCCTGCGCTCAACTTTTAGACTACTACAAACTTAAATTTTTTTTAATGAAAATTCTTGTTACGCAATCCAGAATAACCTTTTCAACGGACCCAATTCAAAAATAAACTATTAGTTTCATACTTTTCACAGAAAACACTTTTTTGTGTCGGACTTATGCGGTATCAATTTTTTCTATGTCAACTTTGAGACTACACCCTGTATAAAAAAATCATGGCGGTAACCTGGCAAGTAATTTCAAAAGTTGGCCAATTCAATCAAGTTTTCAAAATGGTATCACACTTGGCACTTCTTTTTCTAAAGTATCAATACCAAACTTAGATTTTTTTTTTTGTATTTTTCTCTGAACAGTTATAAACTCACCTATCTCCTATTAGCGGCTTAACGTTGAGTTTTGGGACAACAAATATTTTTTTCGCGATTTCATAGTTAAATTTGTTCAGGTTGATGGTCTGAAACACTCCCTAAAGTATGTAACGCATTTTAATTTACACTCTGTAATACAGTAAGCATCAAAAAGATGTATACAGTTTTGTTTCATGTGTAGTACTAAAGTGTACATCTTTTTGAGGCTGACTGTACCTATTATAAGCAACAGTTGCCAAATTTTGTTGTATCCAAAATATTATGACCATATTTAATACGAGTACTACATTAAACCGTCCAATGAGCGAGTATATACCTCAATATTGCATGCATTTTATAACGTCTAAAAAAATTAGCTGAAACTATTTTAAGGGGATGATCAGACCATCAAACTGAACAACATACTCCATGGGACACGTACATCGAAATCGCGAAAAAAAATCTGCTGTCCCATAGATCCAGATTTCGGATCGAGTTAAGTTTGCAGTTTTGTATGGAACAGCCGATTTTTTTTGCTATTTCGATCTTAGTCCCGTAGAGAAAGTTGTTCAGTTTCATGGTCTAAACATCCCCTTAAAATAGTTACAGCTAATATTGTTAGACCTTATACAGGATGAAATCGATATCATTAGCATCCTTTTAAACTAAGAGTCTACCCATCAAACTGAACAACTTTCACTATGGGAGCAAACCCATCGGAGCAACAAAAAAATCTGCTGTTCCATACTAAACTGCAATGCCTATGCGACACAAATGTATGCAACAGCTGATTTTTTTTTGCTCCGACTGGTTTGCTCTCATAGTAAAATTTGTTCAGTTTGATGGGTAGATAGTAGGGATGCAACGATTACGAAGCGGTGCATCGTTTTGCATCTGTAATCGTAATAGTCACGATTAATAACGATGCAATGTACCGTAGTAAGAATCGTACGATTATTAAATCGAATTGAAAATGTCAATCGGATTGCACTTGTTAACAAATACACGATCTGAATACTAGATTCCAAAGCCGAAAAACAACTTTAAAAAAATCTGATCTCTCGCTGCCATTTTAGATCATTTTGAGCTAAATCTGACTTTTTTTTGGTCAGATTTTACTCTTTTTTTTATTCTACTGAGGTCTATCATTAGATTTTCGGTTTGAAGAATTACATACACTCACGTTCTCGCGATATCTCATCCACATTTTAAAATATCAATCTCCAACGTAAATCGGACGAGATTATACAAAATCATGTTCCATATTATGTTTTTGAAATAAATTTGGCCTAAACGCATCCAAAAATCATAATCCTGACCAAGTGAACCTTTGACTTCGATCTGAAATTAGTAGAAAAAGTTACAAAATCTTGGAATTATATAAAGTTTTTTTTTATGATTTAACTTTCATTGTAATGCAAAGAAACACTATGAGAACTCATTCTGAGGATAATCTCAACTAAATTTGTATAAATAATCGTAATGCATCGGTTATCGTAATAAATAACGATTAATATCGTAAGCGTAATGGCCGAATCGTTGCATCCCTAGTAGATAGTTTAAAAGGATGCTAATGATATCAATTTCACCCTGTATACGTTATTTTATTTTTGCTACTACTCAGTAACGTATACTTTATAGAAACGTTACCGCTTGATTTAACCACATTTATTAACCAATCTCAGTGTGAACACATGCATTTCTATTAAACTTGGCTGACCTTTAAAATGATACCCCAGATTAAAATCTAAGGCGGAAGACGGTTCTTTAAAGTATCTTGTGAATAATTAAAAGCCCCATAAGAATTAATTTACGTACTGAATACTCATTATTTTCTTAGCTTGGGTGCGGCAAATACAATATTATTATATGATGTCATTTCTTAGTACGCATAATTGCCTCAAGGATACAATGGACTACTTACTTAATTAATAACAATTAGAGATCTAAATCGTACAGCAGCAAACTACCTATTAATAATAATTTACTATTTACTAAACAAATAGTGCATGATGAATATACCTCTACATGCAAATACATTAAATTTATTACTGTGAATGTGTGCATATCCCTATACAATGCAACTGTGCCCAATGACTAAGATTGCCCTAATCTTGCAATTAGGTCCAGGACAATACGTCACACTGAAGCAAAATGTAAGGTTCTCGTCGGACGTATTCTTTATTTACATTCGGTTGTTACATGAAGCTCCGTCCACATACGCTTCACTGAAAAAGCCAAATAAAATATTCATAAACTACGGCCATGGATCGTTGTGTAGTAGAAACCCAATGTGTACCCGCGTGTGTTGTTAGGAGTGTGCTCGTCCCCCCATGTATGAGTCGCTCATGCCCACATATTTATGTAATGAGAAAATGTAATGAAAGTGGCAGTACTGGCAAACGCCAGCCTTAAATAAAATAATAATTAAAAGTCCACATAACTGAGACAAATACGAACAATGCAAACAATAATACAAGTTTATCAGACACCAAATGTCTTCGTCTATTGGCATCTTTACCTCAGTGTGCGTTCGACCGTGCTATATCCATTACTATGTATACTCGGTGAGTTTTGTACTCTAGGATCATTGGATCCACAGTTGCTATTGTCAGAATGCCCATTCATATGCTGCCTGTGTCGTGACTGTAAGCCTTGAAAATTATACCTCTTGACATCGTACGTGTCCACTAGAGCCATGAAACCGGAGGGAAAAGCTAGGGCATATGATATGAGAGCGGCCAGCTCGCCGTCGTTAGCCTCGTCCGGCGATATGTCTGTGACTGAGGAGACTTTGTTGCGCCACTCTGTCGCCAGCTCTAACAGATTGTACTGTTTCTGAGTCTCTGCGTGCCTCAGCACGACTGCCTGTATGTCATCTAGAGAGCTGAACGATGTCACAAACGAATGTGCGTGAGTCCCCTTCACTGGAATATTGAACATTTTTCCGGCTAACACATTGCTTGTTCCGTCGAATCCACCTGAAAATAAAATTGTGCGATTTAGGTCATGTATCTCAAGTGTCGGATTAGCCACGTACCAAGAGTAAGCAAATGCTACGAGCACCGAGAATGGCCTGGCCAAAATAAAAAACTCTATCAAGTTACATCGATATTATGGGATAGCAATCACCTAACGTCCAATGGAAAGACGGTGGTGTCTAAATTTACAATAATGATTTATAATTTGTGTGTACAGTCGCCATTAGATATATCATAGCATACAAGGTGTCCAAATATTTCTGAGCAGTGCTAATTTTCATTGAATTCTTTACAGTAAATGTTACCAATTATATCTAAACGTGTATTTTGTCATAAATATCTGAACAGCGAATTTTCAAATAATTTCTTTACAATGTTATTTAAAATTAAAATGTAAAACAACTGAGTAAGGTTTTTTTCCGAAACTGCTCAGATGCTTATTGACCACCCTGACTGCGTCGATATATTTGATGTTCTAGGCGTTCCTATATTTTTGATTGGTTATGAGTAAAGAAATTATTGAAAATAAAAACTGCTTAGAAATATTTGACCACCTTGTTTGCTACAATATATCTGCTGGTGACTGTACAGTAATGTAAATTATGTGGCGCAAGTTAACAATAACGCAACATTTATAGGAGAATTGTAAAAGTGTTGCTTTATTTTACATCCTAAACCTTAAGCAAGTTCAAGGGCCGTAAGCATTTGCTATAGGCCCTGCACTGTCTTAATCCGGCACTGTCTCTTCGGTATACTAGCTACCTAAGCATCAGTTACATAACACGCTGTCCTCATTCTGACTTTGAACTACAATAACCATTTGATAGGTATTCCAATATCACTGTTGCCTAGACAAAATATCGTTTCGATCGCATTTACATGACTATAGATAAGTTAGGCGCAAAATTCAAAGATAATAGAGTATCAAAGTTTGGCATGAGTAATGGAGTAACCCGGGGAAAGTGTTCAAGGGCAAGGCTCGCGAAACTTGCATGATTAAACATTATTTGAAACTCGCTATGGAGGCTTCTTATGAGTCAATAGCGCTGTGGGGTGTGTTATATTGCACAAGTTAGAATAGGGCGAGCCCGGTACCAGGCACGGGTCGGTTTCGCCAGCCGCAGCCGCCCAGCCCGCGGAAACACGCTAATAATAATCGATAAGTAACAAAGACAAGTTAATTTGCGCTATTGTTACCTTAAACGACATGAATTAGAATTCGAATTTGAAAGCTTCAATAAGAAAACAGTCTTTGACCAGTGTGTATTGCCAATGATGACATATGAAACAGAGACGTGGTCGCACACTCAAGGCCTAATAAAAAGGCTGAAAGTCATACAATGGGCAATGGAGGGGGCTATATGCTCGGAGTTTTTCTGCAAGATCGAATCAGAAATGAAGAGCCGCAGAAGAACCAGAGTAGCTGACATAGCCCAAAGAATTGCTAAACTGAAGTGGCAAAGGGCTGGGCATATTGCTCGCAGAACCGATGGCCGATGAGGCCGAAGAGTAATCGAGTGGCGACCGCGTACCGGAAAGCACAGCGTATGGGTAGACCCCTCACAAGGTGGACCGACGACCTGGTGAAGGCGGCGGGAATCTGTTAGGGCAGCGCAGAACCGGTCGTTGTGGCAATCCTTGGGGGAGGCCTATGTCCAGCAGTGGACGTCCATCGACTGAGATGATGATGATGAATAAGAAAACATTTCTCACCCATGTAAGCGTATTTCGACGCTGACAATCCTCCGTCGGGACCTTGCGCTCGTCGCAATCCAAATTCAAGCAGGGACACATTTTTACCGGCAACCATACGGTAACGTGCCGCATTCGTTGCCATCAAGCTGAAAAATAACATTTAATCTGAATCTTGTTAAGGCACAAAACTGTTTTTATTTCCTGTTTTCTCAAGTTATGCAGTTTATACCATGTTTATACCCATTAGTCACAGTTAGTCACACAACATGACATAAGGCAATTTTCTGGTACTTTTAAACCTACATTCTTCCTTATTTGAGTCTCTATACAATTGTTCGTAATCACAGGAAGTTATTCAAATGAATCGACTTGGATAAACATATAGGGTCCTTCTTAATATGCTGACACTTTTTTAAGGGGATGATCAGACCGTCAAACTGAACAACTTCCTCTATGGGACCAACATCGAAATCGCGAAAAAAAAATCATCACTTCCATACAAAACTGCAAACCTACTCGGAGCCAAACGTATGGGACAACTGTTTTTTTTTTCGCGATTTCGATGTTGATTCCATAGAGAAAGTTGTTCAGTTTCATAGTCTGGTCATAGCCTTAAAAAAGTGTCAGCATCATAGACATTATTATTCTACTACCGTGAGTAGACCAAGTAAGTGTGTGAATGAGATTCCGATCATAATGAAAAAAGCTACGTGTGCGAAAGAGATTATAATATAATTGCCGTAAAACCACTTTGAAACTATTTGGAGTCTTTTGGAGTCCTGTCAAAAAATTATCTCTCGTTATTTTATTGATTTAATTTAAATTTATTTTGTGTTTTATAAGACGAATATAAAAAATCATAATGGTGTCGTGTTCCGTGTTGGAATGTAGTGTAACTTACACCAACAACCCAAATAAAGAAACATTTCACAGGTAAATACGATCAGTACAATACTACTTTCATGAGGCTTGTTTTCACATATGTTTCTCTTAAAATTATTTAGTAATACATTCATTAAATGCAGTAAACGTCCTATTTTCTAAATAATATGTAATTTTAAATAATTATGTGTTAGATAAAAAATTATTGTGTACGTGAAAAAGGAACCGTTTCGCATAGAGATTGCACAAAATCTATCGATATGTCGATATTTTTGAAATATGTTTTTTCTACCACCTAGCTCCCTCCGTTCATGTCTCGTCAGATTCTGGTATTTTTTTTTAATATTGTTACTGAAACGGTTTTCGATTCAGCCTTCCAATGAATATACCGAACTTATTATTTCAGAAAATGCATTAAGTTATTAAAAGTAGTATTATTGTGATTTATTAATTAATATTGAACGAAAGATATGGGATGTACAAGCAGGTTTTAGAAAAGGAATGGGATGCACGGACCAGGTTTTTGCATTACGGTCCATAAGCGAAAAGTTTTTGGCTCAAAACCAAAAGATCTTTTGCGCTTTTGTGGACTTAGAAAAAGCCTATGACAGAGTGGTTCGGAATGAACTGTGGTCCACGCTGCGCATGTATGGAGTGGATAGTAAATTGATACAGGCGCTGAAATCTCTGTATAAGAATTCCAGTGCCTGTGTCAGGATTAACGGGGCGTACACTGACTGGTTCGGCATCTCTCGAGGGGTCCGACAGGGATGTGTAGCGTCCCCGTGGCTATTTAATTTATTCATGGACAGTTGTTTGGAAGAGCTGAAAGAGAGTGAATGTGGATTAAGAATGAATGAGTTGCTGGTCAAATGTCTGTTGTACGCCGATGATCAAGTTCTACTTGCATCGTCGGCGAATGACTTGCAGGCGATGGTGACTTGCATGAATGAATCGTTTAAAAAGAAAGGAATGAAAGTGAATGTAAGTAAGACAAAAGTTATGGTGTTAGAGAGGAATGATAATGACGACCGTACCTTATGTAGTATTATGATTGGTGATGAAAAATTGGAACAGGTGAATGAGTTTGTGTACTTGGGATGCATGTTTACCAGAGACGGTAAGTGTCAGAGTGATATTGAGAGAAGAGTGAATGCCGGAAATAGGGTAAATGGAGCTCTGAATTCCTTTGTGAAAAGCCAACACGTGTCCAAAAAGGCACGGATGGCAGTTCATAATGGAGTGTTAGTCCCGACATTGATGTATGGAAGTGAATCTTGGGTATGGCAGAAGACGCATGAAAGTAGGATTAACGCAGTGGAAATACGCTCATTGAGAAGTATGTGTGGTGTAAATGTGATGGATAAATTGAAAAATAGTTTTATTAGAGAACGCTGTGGTCTGAAAGAGGATGTAGTGACAAAAATAGAGAAAGGTATGTTGCGATGGTTTGGTCATGTGGAAAGAATGGGTGAGAGCAGATTGACGAGAGCAATTTATAAGGCAAGCGTAAGTGGAAATGTTGGAAGGGGACGGCCTAGACGTACATATACGGACCAAATTGGCGACGTGCTTAAGAAGGGCCAGGTCAGATCTACCCGAAACCGACGAGCATGCATGAAAGGTCTTATGAATGTGGAGGAAGCTAGAGAGGTATGTCAGGATCGTAGCAGGTGGCGTTCCGTTGTCTCTGCCTACCCCAGTGGGAGACAGGCGTGAGAATATGTATGTATGTATGTATTAATATTGTTTTATTTATTACTCAGCTATTCTGCACCTGCGTTTTCGAAATATGTTTTTTTTTTTCATTCGTATGTTTCCAACCTCTTGTATGGGGATGAACCACGCACGCCACACAGGACATCGTAGCGAGATAAAATACATACCAGTTTTTTTAGGTCTAATTATTTGATTTTAAACTCGAACTCAAATCCATTTTTTTTTTTTCAAAATAATGTTTTTTTGTTCAAAACAATATCAAATTAATAGCTTTCTGACGTCATGTTTTTGACTGTACCACCGCGTCGGAAGTGTTTCGCTGTAGAGAAGGTGTGGCCAGAAACTCAACAACACATAGGTTTCACACAATAAGTTTCATCATAATCGGATGTAACATCCGTCATATTGATTTTGTTTGTATAAAATGTATCCTCTATGTCACCCAGACCATAAATAATAAAATAACGAATCGATTGCCACCTCATTCATCAACATCGGCTCAGTAGTTTAGGTGCTACGGCGGAACATAAACGTAAACGCATGGAATCAAAATCAGCATAATTTATTATACTTAATCATGAGAAATGAGAACCGTGGTTCCTTTCTCTTTGAAACACTGCTATGCTAGTTTCAATTATGTATCGCAAAATTCTTCAAAATTATATTGCACCTGTACATTCTGTGAAGAAAACAGGATATGTTTTTAAGTTTTGGCTACTACAGCAGGTTTTTATTATTTTCATAAATTGGATTCCATATCAAAAATAAAGAAATCTTTGATTCAGGGACCCCTATACACTATAGTCATATACTTTTATTACAAAATATTTTCAATGCTCAGACACACATTTCAATTTTATAATAAGTACGGTAGTGTATGTAGATAAATTATAGCCCAGCAGACTAAAACCTTATATATGTCGGTGTGATTATGATATCAATAAGGCGGATACGTCAATGTCACATCACTAAAACTCATACACATATCAATTTCGCACATACTGACATTTCGGTTTCGGTGATGCGATAATGAGGAGTCACTTGAGCCTCTACCCGCACATTCGAACTTCGCAATTGCGTGAACATTTTCATTCCAAATTCAACTCTATTACAATGAACTGCGGACCGAAACAGTGGCGATATAGCGAACATCGAAAGTGCGGGTACAGGGCTTGGTCTACTCGGTAGTATCTTTTAAATCGAAAAAACAGCACACGCACGTGATGCGCGCCCTTTTCGTGGGGCTGGGCAATCGCGTTGTTCATAGAAAATATTCGTCGACCTATGGCCTATGACCTAAGTAACAGTTTTATAACAGTGTAGGTAGGTAGATGGATTGTAAGCCTAGCCGATTTAGACTTCGTAATATAAAAATATAATAGTAGTAGTGACTACTATAAATTAGTGATGTAACATTGACGCATTCGCGATTATCGTATCAAAATCACATCGACTACTAAGTAGTCGATAATCTGATATCGATGATTTTGATATCGATAATCGCGAATACGTCAATGTCACATCACTAGAACTCACACACGTATCAATTTCGCACATATTGACATTTCGGTTTCGGTGATGCGATATTGAGGAGTTCCTCGGTCTACTCGGAAGTATAATATGTTTATGGTCAGCATATTAAGAAGGACACTGTATACACGAAAAAAAAAATCTATCGTAACTTCGTTCTCTCATTAAAAAATTCCCACCTACTTAAATTGAGAATTATATTTTTTAATGAATAATCTTAACTATTATAAAACTGTAACATAAATTTGTCTGTACATTGAAGATATTTACAAAAAAAAAATTACGAAATGGTTTTTAGATGTCCCTGATTCCAAATCACCAATTTTTGGATTTTTTGTCTGTCTGTTTGTTTGTTTGTTTGTTTGTTTGTTTGTTTGTTCGTTTGTTTGTTTGGGTGTTTGTTTGTTCGAGTATCACGCAAAAACTACTGAACCGATTTTGATGAAACTTTTTTTGTTTGATAGCTTATCATCTGACTTAAAATCTGGTATATAATTTATGCGGACGAAGTCGCGGGTAAAAGCGTATTTAATAAAATCATGTTTGTACACAGTATCTACTGTAGGGAAAGGTATAAAAAGCGAAAAAAAAATATCAAAGGAAAAGTTGTTTACTAGTGTTTACTAGTTATATTATAAAAGCCGACAATCACACAGCATAGTCTCTGTTGCATTTTATTAGAATCGGTTATACAGGGTGTAAGGAAAAGTATCATTAACCTTTAAACCACATTCTACCCATCAAACTGAACTACTTTTTACCATGGGTGTAATTCGTCAGAACCAAAAAAATCAGCTGTCTCATACATTTGAGTCGAGTAGGTATTGCAGTTTTGTATGGAACAGCAGATTTTTTCTTTGATCTGAATGGTTTGCTCCGATAGTAAAAGTTGTTCAGTTTGATGAGTATGTGGTTTTACTGATACTTTTCCTTACATCCTGTATAGTTGGTTTACATAAAGCTGTAACAGACATAAAACAACAAAATACACTTTCGGATCTATAACTTTAGTGTACCTATACAGGATGTTAGGGTAAAAAGTTGAATTACTTTAAGGGGTAATTGTACACGTGATACTGAAAAACGTTCCCTAAGAAACATACAGGAAATTAATAAATTGCGAATATCCCTCTATTCTTTAGGCAACATTGTTCAGTATCATGATTAAAATAACCCATTAAAGTACCTAATGCAACTATTTACCCCCACACCCTGTATATTTTCGTTATACTGGTTTTCTTCGCGTTTTCATTAATGGTGGTCCACCACAGTTATCTATCATTATCAAGCAGACCGACATACGTAAACAAGAAGTAGTTTGTTGCATTATCATTCATGATACGGTCTGCAATTAATTCAGCTAGTCGACCGTGGGTACTGATAAGCTTGTACGAGATCTAATTAAACATCGTATATGATAAATAGAGATAGATTAATGTTTAAAATAATCTGACATTGCCAATTTTACATCTATATCTATACACGAGCTTTTACCCGCGACTTCGTCCGCATAAATTATATACCAGATTTTAAGTCAGATGATAAGCTATCAAACAAAAACAGTTTTATCAAAATCGGTTCAGTAGTTTTTGCGTGATACTCGAACAAACAAACACCCAAACAAACAAACAAACAAATAAACAAACAAACAAACAGACAGACAAAAAATCCAAAAATTGGTGATTTGGAATCAGGGACAGGTAAAAACCATGTCGTAATTTTTTTTTCTAAATATCTTCTATGTACAGACACATTTCGGTTACAGTTTTATAATAGTTTAGATTTAATGAAATTGTAAACTAGGCGTGGATGTACTTACACACGGCGACAGATCAACCTACCCATAGTTCGACCTTATGTCCATGATCATAGACTCCAACTATGGGTAGGTTGATCTGTTGCCGTGTGTACATTAAAGATACTTGCAAAAATCTTATAAAAAGTAAATTTCTAGAAAGAGCCTCATGCTCCTACCGTATAAAACAAAAGGGGCCAACTTTCTTAGGTTGGTGTGAGTAAGGCGCCATACAAATTATGTCTGTGTGCGTGTATATTGATAGGGTTTAGTTAGAGCCCAGTACTCGTTGCAATTTTTTTCTACGCTTTCGTAGCTTCGACTGTGAATCTTGACATACCTTCCTTCTTAATATGCTGACACTTTTTTAAGGGGATGATCAGATCATCAAACTGAACAACTTTCTCTATGGGACCAATAACGAAATCGCGAAAAAAAAAACTGCTGTCCCATACATTTGGCTCGAGTAAGTTTGCAGTTTTGTATGGACGAACAGTTTTTTTTTTCGCGAATTCGATGTTGGTGCCATAGAGAAAGTTGGTCAGTTTGACGGTCTGATCATCCCCTTAAAATTTCATTTCATTTCATTTTTCATTTATTTATTTCCATTTAAAAAGGTGTCAGCATATTAAGAAGGACCCTATATAACTTATCCAAGGCAAGAATATTAATTGGAGTCGTTTAGGATACGAATTGGGGTCGTTTAGTATACGGAATGGAATGCATAGAATTTTTGTCTGTTTGTGCACGCATCACTTAAAAACTACTGAACCGATTTGGATGGGGTTTCGCCAGAAGCGTAGGGCTTAGTTTAGATTAACATTTAGGTTTTATTTCAAAGCATTCGGTTAATTAATTTAAAAGTTATGATTATATCAAGTCAGTGGTCTGCGCGCACGTAGTAAAAGTTGTTCAGTTTAGTCTGCTCATCCTCTTAAGTGGCCTATTCGAGCTCAGTGGCGCCCTCATCACAATAATAAAGATTTCTCAATGAAGAAAGCCTGCATTAAAAAAGTGCCCAATAGATAAACTACAAAAGCCTTCAAGCTATTTTCATAGTACTTTTATAGGTTTTTTAAATAAACGTCTAAACATAAAAATTTTGAAAGAAGAAAAAAAAACGGCCGTGAAATGTTTTTATTCGAAATTATTAACCCAGTAAAATTAGATAAATCAGAAGAAATAATTTCCGGAGTTTTGGAACTTTTTTTAAACGTTCCTTTGGTACGTAATATTGAAGAAAAAAAAAGTCCTGGTGAGGGGGGGGGGGGGGGGGGGGGGGTGAGCTCGAGGAAGGGGGGGGCTGTAAAGGTATCTTTTTTCAATTTTTCGCTTATTTCTTGAAATCTGAAAGTCGTATCGAAATACTTTGTATGGACAAATTAAACCTAACAAAATTTCCTACAAAACAAGTGGTATGCATTTTTGTCATAGGACTTAACCTTTGAGGGCTACGGGGCCGAGAAAGTAACAGCATTTCAAAAATTATGAAATTTGTATGGCGACCCTCATGAAAGTTGAAGATAAAAACAAAATGATTTCATATTCTTAATCAGCAGCCCCGAAAACCCCCAGATACAAATTTTCAGTCGGTTCGGGGAACCCTTAAAAGTTGCATTGGCGTTTGAAATTTCCATGGTAGCCATCTTGGATATCGCAATTTTTGATTTTTTTTCACCGCCAACCAAATCTGACCAGGGTCCTCTATGACATTTGTTCGAGTTCCATAACCCTATCTGTCATAGTTTCCGCGGGCCGTTGACCTCATCCATCAGGAGTCGACCTTCTGGCTGCCATGGAAATTTCAAACGCCAATGCAGCTTTTAAGGGTTCTCCGAACCGACAGAAAATTTGTATCTGGGGGTTTTCGGGGTTGCTGAATAAGAATATGAAATCATTTTGTTTTTATCTTCAACTTTCATGAGGGTCACCATACAAATTTCATAATTTTTGAAATGCTTTTACTTTCTCGGCCCCTTAGCCCTCAAAGGTTAAGTCCTATGGCAAAAATGCATACCACTTGTTTCGTAGGAAATTTTGTCAGGTTTAATTTTTCAATACAAAACATTTCGATACGACTTGCAGATTTCGAGAAATAAGTGAAAAAAAGTTTCAGAACTCCGGAAATTACTTCTCCTGATTGGTATATTTCAGCTTAATTTTACTGGGTCATATCTAAAAGTGGAATGTTTAGAACCTATAAAAGTATTTTAAGGCTTTTGTAGTTTATCTATTGGGCACTTTTTTATGTTGGCTTTCTTTATTGAGAAATCTTTATTATTGTGACGAGGGCGCCACTGAGCTCGAATAGCCCTCTTAACCGACAGCATATTGCTAAGGACCCTGTATAGTTATTATTATTAATTAAGTAAAATAAGCAATGTCCGATTATTTCATTCGTTAATCTATAATAAGTATCTTTTTTAATTAAGCCAAGGAAGTAAAATTAACTACTGTGGGAAGTTGTATGATAAAACAAGCAACAATATTCAAGCTAACAATGTAGGCAACTAGGCATGGGCATGACTACATTGAGTCATCATTATTACGCATTATATCATTCAAAGATTGGTATAGCCCAGTCATTTTACGGAGTTTTGTTAGAAGGGGTAGGGAGTAATTATGAATTGGACTTTTAAACTGTAACCGGCACCATTTAGTGACAAAAAGACTATCTTTAAACATATTAAAATAAAATTCGCTACGCAACATACAAATCGAAATTGTATCTCCCAGAATGCTTTTAAATTAATAACATTTTAATTAGATTTAACAATATAAATTATTTTTGAGCGATAAATACGCATTCAAATTTAAAAAATTAGATATTTAATAGAAAATACTAATATATTTTTCAAAGCCTTCTAAATAGCCAAAAATATTAACACCATGTTTGAAGTATGTATAATGTTAATGGTAGAGCCTAAAAAGCTTGCAAAAAAAAAATTTCCATTCGTTTTTTAGAACGAGATAAATGCTAAATTTAAAATATGGGGCTGTTGCTGACGTGATATTTTTTTAATTTTGGTACATTTCTAAGCTCAAATTGGCTCTTAAATACCGAAAAAAAAAATGTTTTGTTAGTCCCGGCTCAAACCGTAAAATGACTGGGCTAGTATTTTGAGTAATATTACAGAGTACTATAATTACTGTAATATAGTTGAATCGTATAATAAATAGTATTGTCTAACACATTGTACTTATATTAAGTTTACGGTCTAACAGTATTGTTGTTAGTGTGAACTACATTGGTACCGATTCGGACTGTGCCACGACTTAACTAAATTTATTCCTGTCACTTTCTAAAATAAGATTAAGAAAAGAGACAGAAACCAACAACTGACTTTAGTGCTGCCAAAGTGACGTTACACGCCCAAAATAAGATGCCATCATAATGTACGCCATCTTATTTAAGGCGTTTTTGGGCGTGTAACGTCACTTTGACAGCACTAAAGTCAGCTGTTGGTTTTCTGTCTCTTTTCTTAATCTTATTTTAGAAAGTGACAGGAATAAATTTAGTTAAGTAGTGGCACAGTCCGAATCGTCTACTATTTTACTACATTATCATTATACTATTAAAAAATACGAATAATACTACAAACCGCGGTAAAAGCTAGTAATATACAAATGTGTTAGGGTAGACAATAATTGTATTACTGTAAGGGGTGATGGTACTCATGATACTGAAAAACGTTTCCAAAGGAACAAAGAGAAATTCGCAATAAATAATTTCCACTTTTTATACAAAGGACAACCGCCGCTCTCCCTTGAAAAAATACCTTAAAGTGTATAGAAGTTTCGACTGAAGTCAAATGTGTAATAAATTATGGGGTTTTATAAAAACGACTCAGATAGTATCATTTATTTTTATTTAACGAGTTATTTAATCATTTATTATTAATACATTATAAAAAAGCAGCAACCCCAAAATGGCTGTCAATGTTGTTTAGTAGGAGGTGTTGCACGCACAATATTTTTTTTTATAAAAATGATAAAAACTAATAAATCATTATAAAATAAACGAATGCCTGCAGTTAGTTTCTAGTGTTCCATAGTCCATAATAAAAATAGAAGGACGGTTATACATTTTTAAGGTATTATGTGCCGGAAGTCCATTCTATTCGCTGATTGCATAAAGTCAAAAAAAATTGGTTTCTTATTTTATTTTATGTTATTGTATAGGTACAAGAGGTTCTTAGGGAATGTTGTTCAGTATCATGGGTATAAATCACCCCTTAAAGTAATGCAACTGTTTACCATAACACCCTGTACAGATTATTGGGTGTAAAATTAAATGCGTTAAATATTGGACAGGGTGCTTCAGACCATCAAACTGAACAGTTTTCACTATGGAGCCAAAATTGAGAAAAAAATCGAAATCTGCTGTTTTATACAAAATTATAGTTAACTACTCGACTCAAATGTATAGGACAGTAGATTTTTAAATTCTTTTATTGGCTTTGTTTCGAAGGTTTATATTGCCGCACCCCGCTCGCGAAATGTCCGCGCCACGTCACTTCTGTTTAAACGCTCCCTTACACCTTGTATGTATGCTTGAAAGAACTTTGCACACAAATAGATAGACAGAAATAGCAACTTCGTTTAATTCGTTTTACACTATTTAGTAAAGGACGTGCCCAGAAGGTGGGATTGTTGGGATTTATCCCTCCATGAAATCCGAATAAGTATATACTTATTCCAAATTTCCCAACTATCCCACCCTCTGGCAACGTGCTTGTCTAAATAGTGTAAAACGAAGTCGCTATTTCTGTCTATCTATTTGTGTGCAAAGTTCTCTCAAACTACGCAATAGATTTTGATGAGGATTTCACCATCATTTAGAGAAGTTTATGTGTTATTTATTACTTATTAGTAATACATTTATGTTAACTTAGAGTTTACCCGCGACCTCGTCCGCACAAATTACGTACCAGGAGTGCGATTTTTGAATCTCATACGTTGAACTCAGCAGTTGAAAATGTATGGAGATACGCATCTTCTTACTGCTGATTTGACTTTCAAAAATCGCACTCCTGTAGTATGATTTTTTAATGACAAATCAGCAGTAGAAAGATGCACGTCTCCATAGTAATATTGACATTTTCAACTGCGGAGTTCAAAGAATGAGTTTCAAAAATCGCACTCCTGATTTAAAGTCAAATCATAAGCTAGCAAACAAAATGAGTTTCATCAAAATCGGTTCGGTAATTTTTGCGTGATGCTCGAACAAACAAACAGATGGACAAAAATTCTAAAAAAGGTTGATTTAGAGATTTTAGGGTCAGATACCTAGAAACCATATCGTAATCTTTTCTTGTAAATATCTTCAATGTTCAGACACACTTCTGTTACATAGTTTTATAACAGTTTAGAATTTTAGATTATACGCGTGGGATATATTATTTTAATAGATCCCACCAGGGCGAAGAAAGGGCGGGTCATTAGTATAATAAAGTGAGCTAGCGTTGTCTATCGACTATCGATAGTAGATATAACGATTTTCTGTAGTTCGCGGACGATAGCAGACTTTCGAAATTCGATAGAATCGTTCTTCAGAAATTCGATCTAGTATAGTATTTGCACTCTGTCAATAGTAATGCCTCGTTTCGAGCTATCGAATTTTTAAATGAAAACTATCGATTGTAAAACTAGGTATCGATAATTCGGCAAAACTACTACTAACTACTATACAGGGTGTCCAAAAACTCAGCATCAAGCCGAAAACAGAAAATATTTGAGTTTACTGTTCTGTGTGAACTTTGAACTCTTGTACTTTTTACCTATGATGATTGATGACGAATAAATGTTTCTGATTTCTGAAGTCTGGCAGAAAAAAGTGTTTTCTGTTAAAAGTATGGAACTAATCCTTTATTTTTGAATTGGGTCGGCTGAAAAAGTTATTCTGTATTTCGTAACAAGTATTTTTATGAAAAAAATTATTAACTGCTTCTAAAAGTTGAGCGCAGGGTGGCGATTTTTCCAATAATGTTAAACAAAAACCCATAATTTAGAAAACTATCAAACTTGGATTTTTTTTGTATTTTTCCCTGAGCAGGTATAATCCCACCTATCTCCTGTTTTCGGCTTGCCGTTGAATTTTGGGACACCTGTATATGGAGCGTATGTTAAACTTGGAGGTGAGTTTCTAACTTGTGTTACTTACGGAATATAGACTGATAAAAATAATTCTTAGGAAATTAACTTCAAGATCTAAGAAATACATTATGTTATTTTGTTAAAATTACACAATTAAATCTAAGTACTTACCTATTATTTTATTTCTTACCTTGCAAAGTTGACCAATGTCAATAGAGTTGTTTCCAACAATTGTGTGATTATAAGAGGACCTTCCAGCCTCAGAAGTGGTACCCTAAAACAAGTTTATGAAGTTGTCAAGTTCAATGGTAACAAACCAAACAAATTATTTTTTAATTATTATTTCAATAATTAATCTAATGACTAATATTGAATGTATGATGTGATGAGGTCATATACTATGCAAGATTAATGTATTATGATTTTATCACATATTGTATAATTAAGATTAATGAATTAAGTATATGTAGTTAAGTTAATGACTTAAGGGGCTATGTGAAAAAAATAGGATTCTTCAAAGCTTCATATATCATGAATTACTAACAGTAGGAGTATGATTTTCGGATATGTGTAAATTGAACATATAATTGAAGTTTTGATTAGAGCCAAAACACGATTAAGACACATTTTCTCGATAGAAAAACAAGCCAAAGTAGCCTCTGTTTTTATCTATAAACGCTTGGAACTGCTAAACGGTGAATAATAGAAACACGAGACTTGATTTAAAAAAAAGAGATTGATATTTTCTAAGTTTTGATTAGAGCAGAATTGAAATAACATAAATAGTACAATCACAATTAAATAAAGTTTGATTTGGCGCTCGATTCGCTTCAGGCGCGCGCGGCTCCCCATCTCTTTCTCTCGCATCAGGCCGTAATATAAGCTATCCCACGCCTGTTTCGCTTAAATTATTTTTCGACATAGGCTCAAATGAAAAAAAAAAGGTTTATTGTTTAAAGTTTTAAACTATGCTAACTAACCCTGCACCATACTAGTAAAAGCATTTATGGTCTCCCGGGGTAAAAGCAACTATGGAGAAATTGCACTTATATTTCTAGATCATAATTCGGTTTTTTGATTCACCAAATTATTACCCAAAACAGTAGGTAAATTTTTGTTTGTAATACAATAGGTAACAATTAGTATTATTTACCAAACGTTTGGATTCAAATGTACTGTAGCTATTTTAGTTTTACATTTGTACAGTACAACCAGAAAAATAATTCCCTTCGTCAATCTTCGTACCAGACCAGACTCAAGTCCCCATCAAAACAAATTCATTTAGTAATCAAATGATGCAGCGAAAAGGGCGCGAAAACACTTAGCCAATCGCGGCAAGGAATTTCGAGCCCGCGAAGTTGACACATCCTGATTGGCTAATACAATTTTGTGCGCTATTAAAACTTGACAACTGTGCAGGTACATCGGTGAGACTTATAAACCTGCACTGGTAGCATGCACACCCGCGATAGCCGTGATACGGCTTTATCACGTCTTTTATCTCGTTCGTTCGCGCGCAAAAGAACGAGATAAAAGACGTGATAAAGCCGTATCACCAAGCGTATCACGGTGCATGCTACCAGTGCTGGTACTACTTGTACCTAGGTATTTCATTTAAAGAACTTACCTAGGGAATGCAACCGAGCCTTCTTCTATGGCGCTCAATCGGACATCCTTGCAAGTTAAATCTTTTAGGAAAGCGAAAAACTCGGGCTCTACATTATCAGGTAAAGTCTGCATTAAATATGCAATATCTGAAATACACAAATTCTCTTAGAATCTGCAATTGAGGGCAAAAGTGGAATATAAATAAAAAATTATAAATAGGTCTAGGTCAAACTTGTGAACTATAATTTGATAACAGAGGAAAGATGAGTCTTGTGTTATCTTTATCTAATATGTTTTTTTTACTTGGAAATCCCAGGGAACTCAGTTTTTCCCAAAATTGAAAAATATTATACCTACAAGACGATAACTTGTAGTGATAAGAACAACATTGTCCTGTGTTTTATTATCATTTTAGACCCAGTTAAACCCAAATTTCGTCAGAGTTTCGGTACTACTGGGAGAAGGAAAACATGGATTTTCAGAATATCTCTGAGGGAAATACCCCCTTGGGGAATATAGTCGCGTGCGCTACTATGACTGCTATGCTTGAATTCAAATCTTGAATTAGTTATTTTGCAATTATACCTACTGTAGGGACGTGTCATATTATTTTGTTCTAATTCAGTACGCAAGACTGAATGGAACATTCTCAATCTGAACAAAACATCTTTCTCTATGGGTTGGTCCAACATTGAAATTGCGAGGTTTGCAGTTTTGCATGGAAAAAGCAGATTTTTTTTCTTTTATTTTTTTATCATCAGAAGAATTATGTATTTTGAAACATAACAATTTTAGAATCACATATCGAGGCTGTCTCGATAACCGAACAAAAAAATTTTAATTTACAAAATAATCTTACCACTATCGGAGTAATGAAAGTTTTCGAGAAACTTGAGACACTCCTCCAGTCCAGCAAATATAGTAAATTCTCCTTGGAATGGATTGTTACGGAAAAATAAATCAAATACAGCCACATCCTCTACTTTGCCCGCCTTCCAATATGCATATGCCATTGTTATTTGGTAAAGATCTGGAAAAATTAAAAAAATTAATTGATTTATTTTTTTTTGTGTCGGAGATCCAAATAAATGATTTTTTTTTCTTGTTTCTTTCTTTAATTATATTGTATTAAAACTATACACCTAGGTAGGCATGTGCCCTGCAGTGGGACATACAGGATCCTTCTTAATATGCTGACACTTTTTTAAGGGGTTATCAGACCATCAAACTCAACAACTTTCTCTATGGCACCGTGATGGCACCAACATCAAAAGTGCGAAAAAAAATCTGCTCTTCCATACAAAACTGCAAACCTGCTTGAGCAGACTGTATGGGATAGCTGTTTTTTTCCCCGATTTCGATGTTGGTCCTATAGAGAAAGTTTTTCAGTTTGATGGTCTGATCATCCCCTTAAACAAGTGTCAGCATATTAAGAAGGACCCTGTATAATAGGCTGATAATGAAAACCGTTTTAATATAAGTGTAACCATTTTAAGATAATGAAAAGGGTTTTTTTGTCGAACGTTTAAGATTAGTGAGTTTATGCATGTGTGTGTATTAATAATGTTATTGTCTAGTCAATATATCTTCGAACTCAAAATTATAATTGAATCAATTTAGGAACTTGAAGCCTATTTATTAAATGTAAAATCTTTTTTGAAGCTGCCAATGGGTCGGGACATGACAGAAGATGCAGCCAGAAACACTACAACTTACTACCTACTTGTTAATTCAATTAAGCTAACTATTCTAAATCTAAAAATCTTTTCTAACAAGCAAAACAAGACATCCACTGCTGGGCATAGCCAACCCCCACAATGTTTATTTATTCTTATCACTAAAAATGATAAAAACTTGGCTATTACACCATGAAACCTTGAAAATTTATCATAATAAAAAGCAGAACACATTGTTAGATAATATAATCGCTTTATCTCCAATAATATACATTTTTAGGGTTCCGTACCCAAAGGGTAAAAACGGGACCCTATTACTAAGCCTACGTTGTCCGTTCGTCCGTCCATCTTTTGAACTGTAATAGCTAGATAGTTGAAATTTTCCCTGATTATGCGTTATTACGGCGGATTTGTTATTGTTAACAAATAATAAAAATTTCAAAAAGTTAAAAATTAAGGGGCTCAACAAGAAACTAGTTTTTATCAAAGTTTTTTCTTCACGCTCTACCGTAAAATCGGTAATACATACAAGCGTCAAACTTAATGTGATTATAGAGTAAACTCTACAGAACAACAACAAATACTAAAAACCGGCCAAGTGTGAGTCGGTCTCGCACTAAAGGACCCGGACAAAAAAAGTTTTTTTTTTCTAAGTCTATAATGTTGTGTTCTGTGGTTGTGTGGTACGGAACCCTCGGTGCGCGAGCAGCCCGACTCGCACTTGACCGGTTTTATTTAGTATTTTCTAATGCTGCGTTTGTATCAAGTGGATTATCTATGCATTTAATAAATTTTAAAATAACTGTAAATAATTTATTTTAAAAAAGATAAATGCCTCATAGATTGTACTTTATTCGACACAAGATCCCAGAGGCTGGCGCTACAAACTCAAAAGAAAATTTTAGCCATTCAGTGGTCTTGGGTACCACCGTACCCTATAAGGACCCTGCGCCACAAGCACATAGCTAGAGGGATAGATAGGTAGGACTTATCCCCCCCAAATAGATCAGTGTGTTGATTGATTTATTTTTCATTGTTTTTCGATGATTATCCCTACCCGAAAATGAATGTTGTTGTCCCTCACTAAGTTTGGATATGTTCTTGTTGCACCACTTCCTAGTTTGTTAGTATTAAGATACGGTAATACCCCTTTACACAAGAGATGCGTTCCAGGGAAAATGTTATTATTTATTAAAGCTAAAAGGTAGATAAATATAACATCACCTATTATGTTTTTTTTGTACAATTAAGAATCTATGAATCTATGAACATAGCGGAAAATTTTTTTACTGTTCCGAAACTTTCAGGGGTGACCATCAGGTTCAGACCATCAAACTGAACAACTTTTATTAGGTATGGGACCATACCCGAAATCGTGAAAAAAAATCAGCTGTTCCATACTAAACTGCAATGCTTAGTAGACTCAAAAATGTATGAGACAGCCGTTTTCTTTTTTACGAATTCACTTTTGCTTCCATAGTAAAAGTTGTTCAGTTTCATGGTCTGAACCACCCCTGAAAGTTTCAGAACGGTAAAAAAATCAACCGGTATATTTATAATATTATACATATACGAGCTTTTACCCGCGACTTCGTCCGCATAAATTATATACCAGATTTTAAGTCAGATGTTACGCTACCAAACAAAAAAAGTTTCATCAAAATCGCTTCAGTAGTTCTTGCGTGATACTCGAACAAACAAACACCCAAACAAACAAACAAACTAAATTCTTTTTTCAAAAATTTACAGTTTTATAATAGTCGAGATACGGGTTACGGGAACTTTATACAGGGTCTCGTAAAGGAGGGTATTACTGTATTTACTTTTTCTTTTTTATTTTCAAGTTCCTGTTAATATTTTACTTATTTTATAAATAAGAAAAACTTAAATTAATTGTTAATCATTTAGGGTTTCATTAAATGTAAATATTAATTGATGCATAATAATTTTGAAGTTCCACAGACAGCAATTTTTGTTTTTTGACACTTCGCTTAATGTGAACATTTCTGATCGCCCCGAAAGGGATTACAGTCTTGAGTTTATGTATGTATGTAAGTTAAACCGAATCATTAACTATTATAATTAATTACAGAACATAAATTCTGGCAAATAACCTAGAGGGAAGTATACTTTATAGGTAAGTACTTACACATAAATAAACTAGTATCTGAATATTAGTTGCTAAAGTTCCAAAGTCTAAAAGAATGATAATCAATTTGACGTCGATACAGGTATTTTGAAATTCGCTCCAAATTAAAGTATTATTGTAACTTGACTCACCTGTTAGCAAAGGTTGCACAATACCATTTTGGCGAGCCATTTTTCTTGTGTTTACTAGTTCGTTGTTAGACATTATTGATAACAAGAGACAGACGTAGTTGAATACGTGAGGAATGTATGATAACTGCCGTAAGACTAAAAGTAAAAGGAATAAATTTCATCGTGATATATATACGAAGTGCTTATCAGCGCGCCAAACATTATTTGACAGAAGAGAAAATTTACGCATGCGCATTTATTTTCCTATCGACTAATTTCAGAACAGAGGTCATTTTGAAGGACAACACTTGATTTCTTTCTTTATTTATTTGATTTATATTTTTTGTTTTAATGTTTATAGAACGACACTGACAATACCACGGTTTCTGAAAATCCTTGACAGAAAAATATTATAAAGCCTCGGTTACATTGGTCAAGTACCTAGCGAGTCGTGTCAACTGTCAAGTACGAGTAGTGTAAAGCAGCGATTACATTAACCTACATTTAGAGCCGATTTCGGCATACATTGCTTGCTTTGATCATTACATAATATTAAAAATAGAGAGAGCAAATCCGGCAATGTATACCAAAATAGGGCCCGACCAACTGCAAGTGTAGAGTTTTAAATCTACCGTAGTCTACCAAATCGTGAGGTAGACTACCGGTAGGCTACATAAGCTACGGTAGCAATTGTAGATTATTCAGTCGTAGAAATTTTGGCTAGTTCACAATATTTTAGGCGGCTGCCATTTATTATTTGTGATAAATAAGCTAAGAGAGCTTCAGCAATAATTTTAGGGAAAGTAAAAATCTATCAAGAACGCGAAAAAAGGACATTGACATACACCATTTTATAAAAGGTTGTTTAAAATGTGATATTATGCACTAAGCCACGATAGCCTAGCTCCTAGGGGTATGGGTTCGATCCCCAGGGCACGTACGTACTACTGAAATGTGGTTTTTATGAGTTATATTTTTCATGTCGGTACGGACGGTTTTAAACAATTATCGTTGGCTTTTTGGTGAAGGAAAACATTTATGTCCGAAAAGAGGGGCAATTTATAGGCTAATGACAATTTAAAATCTTTAAAGTTTAAAATCGTCTTTTGAAGACATTTTAAAATATTTACATAATGTTAATTAATTTGTATTGATTAGTACTTGCTCATATTACATATTACATGAACAAAAAACATTTTTTTTTTTTTTAATTAATCAACGATTTTTCATTTGAAATCTACATAATCTACGGTATGAATCGGTAGTCTACCGTAGTCTACCATAGTCTACCGGTAGACTACCGTAGGCAGTGGTAGGCTACGTAGCATTTACAATTCTATGCAAGTGTAATCGCTGCTTAAACAGGCCAGTAGGCCTCGCATGCCTCTAAAAAGAAATAAAATCGAGATGCGCCTCCATCTTTGTTATTTTACTTATGCCAAAAAGAGCGCGCATGACGTTTTTCCCGTTCTCGCTGTCGTAGGTGGCATGCTAGTTGTGCAGGACAATCACTGTTTCAGTAGGCTTAGCATGCCTTCCCCGACAAAACGAGAAAAATCGAGATTCGAATGTTTTTCCAAATATTGCTCCCCTGGGCAACTTAGATTATTCTGGACAAATATAATTATATTATAGCCGCCCCTCATAAATGCAGCTTGCCGGCGGCGCGCGGCAGGCTTGTAGCCAAGATTTGTGCCAGCAAATATATGATCATAATAAGTTCCACAAGTTCTATCCAAATCTGGCCATGTAACCCGGACATTCGATGTTCGATATAATATGGCCACTGTTTCGGTCCGCATTTCATTGTAATAGAGTTGACATTGGAACAAAAACGTTCGCGCAATTGCGAATTTCGAACGTTCGGGTAGAGGCCCTGTAGCGAGCTTCAGCCAGGCGGAGCGAGCGAAGCAAGCACGAATTTTTATAACATTACGACTGGGTTATTAAAGAAATCTTATTTGGTATATTAGGCAATGCGACCGCTCTGTCGTGCCTCTAGCTATTTAATTTCATTGGGCAATGGGCATCAAATCAAATCAAATCAAATCAAATCAAATAATTTATTGCATGAATTACAGGTGAATCATAACATATCATCATATCATCATATCATCCTGCCTATGTGTACGGCCCAGCAGGCCGCCCTTACCACTTGCCCATTTTGCCCTAAGGAAAATACGCCCCTGCGGGGTGGGTGGGGTTGAGGGAGGTCACCGATGACGACAGCAAACTAGTGCCGCCGCCGCTGGGAACCTGCCTGTTGTATGTGTATTCGACCTTATGGTAACTTAGGTAATCTATGGTTTTCTGCACTGGTAGCATGCACACCCGCGATAGCCGTGATACGGCTTTATCACGTCTTTTATCTCGGACGTTCGCGCGCAAAAGAACGAGATAAAAGACGTGATAAAGCCGCATCACGGCTATCGCGGGTTGTCATGCTGCCAGTGCAGAGAGACATAGGCTGAGATTCAAAGACGATTTTTTAAGTCATAGTTCGAACTAAGTAGGGTCAAAATGTATGGATTTTGACATACGGGAGTTCGAACTAAGACTTAAAAATCGTCTCTGAATCTCGGCCATAGAGTTTCCCACCAGCACTCGTAGCATGCACACCCGCGATAGCCGTGATGCGGCTTTATCACGTCTTTTATCTCGTTCTTTTGCGCGCAAACGAAAGAGATAAAAGACGTGATAAAGCCGTATCACGGCTATCGCGGGTTGTCATGCTACCAGTGCTGGTTTTTGACATGTTGGATGTCATGTCAGCTGTATTGATAAATAAATAAAGTAAATTCATAAAGTATTAGTGGAGTCACGTTGCAGGAACTGACCCGAGCTCACGTCTCGCTCTTCTTGTTCTTGTCCAAAAACAATCCCTGAGATTGGGATAGATTCTCCCAATAAACTACTTGACACTGGCGGAAATGCAGTGCTAACGCACAAGCAAGAGTCCATTAATTGATAAAAAAAAAGTATTAGTGATTTTATAGCATGTTGCGCGTGATACCGCTATATCACGCCATTTATCTCGTTCGTTTGCGCGCAAATAGAACGAGAGCGAAGTGGCGATAGCGCTGTAGCACGCTGCCATACTACGGCGGCTGGACGCTTGACTAGATTGAAAACTATATAGACTTAAACGGATCCAGTAGAGTAGGTAAGTACCCAGTTACTGTGTCAATCTAAACTGGCCATGTAGACAATCCATGCTTCGTGAGCTTCGTCTTTATCAATAAAATGCGGGGGATTCAAAGACATATACAACGTGTTAATGAATTAACGCAAAACTAGAAAGTAGTTTGTTTAGAATCGAGAGCAGAGTCGAATTATCATGGTTTCAACGTAGGTAATTTTTTTCAAAATATTAAATAATTTGTTTGCAAAATTTAAAATTTTCTGAACCCGATGTCAACCCACCGCACATGCACACTCACCCTACTTACTACCAAAACAATATCATAAAAATGTATCCATGAGTACGTTAGCGCTTTCTTTCAGTGCCGAAATGATAACAAATCATTTTTGCCTCAAAACTTAAAATGCTAATAACTTTAAATTTTAACTTTCAAAGTAATTAAATTATTGTTTCAATCTAATTATTTTGTTATAAATCAGTTGGGGTGTATGAGGTTTTGCGCTAAATCATTAACACGTTGTATATTACTAGCGTAAGGACATGGCCTATGAGCTTGACTATTGTCCCCAGTTCGTTGGCTCTAAAATGCAAGGAAAAATGTCAGTTTAGAGCACTCGAAAATATATGACACAATATAGTTCGTATATACGAGTTATGACAGATGGCGCAAATTTTTGTTTCTATGAAGAAGGTTTTTGTAAAATATTCTGACGGGCCTATCATTACGCTAGTAATATATAAATCTATGGGGAGATTCTTGGGTCTTGGGGAGATTTAAAACGTAGTGATTATATTCTCTTTGGGGAGATTCGGAAGCGTGAAGCGTGTAATACCTATAACTTTATGGTAGTTAATTTCTTTGTGGGGGATTCCACACTGACCGATAGCTTCTTTGCCGATAGGGAATTTTGTGGAGAACAGTAGGTAGTGCGATTTTTGAAAATCATACGAGCGACTTGGCAGTAGAAAATGTCAAAATTACTATGGAGATTATGCATCTTTCTACTGCCAAGTCGCTCGTATGATTTTCAAAAATCGCACTTCTGGAAAATGTTGATACGGGCATTAGTTTTAGTGTTTTAGTTGCTTGCTTATCGTGTCGACTTCAACACAACAAAGTCGCTAAATAGTACTTTGCCAGAATTTGGCAACCGATACTGCACCGTCGCTAGCGGTCATGATCAGTGTTTTAGTAGTAGTTAGGTACATAAAAACCACGCTGACGGCTGACGTGGTTTGGTTGGTTACGTTACGGCCTCTGAAGGCCGTAAGGCGGTCTGTAAAAACTCTCGACACCTGGTTTCTGCCCACACGATAAGAAGAAGAAGAAGTAACCAGCAATGTACTCTAATTTGTCATTGTCAAATTATCATTGTCGCCGTGTCGCGTTTATTAAACAGGGCCCTGCTGTCTGAAAAAGAAAGATGCTTCCGTACTTCGGATAGCACGTTAAGCCGTTGGTCCCAGCTACTATCTCTCTACTACCTGTATTAGTAGTCGTTATAAAAAAAAACTACGTCAGAGGGCGAGGCGGTTTGAAAAACTCTGACATAGGGCTTGCTGACCACACGATAAGAAGATAGCCAGGAAGCTGGCATAGGTATTGTCTTACATTTTTAGTCGTATTTTTGCACTGCACATCTAGGTATCGAAAATTGGGAATTAAAAATACCCGTTGACAGGTACATACCTATAGAATAGACGGGGAGCGTGGCAGGGAGCGTGTGAATTCTCTATGGAATAGACAATACCTAGGTTAGGTACCTATGCCAGCTTCCTACCGTTGACATTAAATTAAAAGGCCAGCATGGGTAGCATGCTAGCATACCACCGTGAATACCGTGATACAGCGCTATCACACCTTCGCTCTCTATTTGCGCGCGAACGAACGAGATAAAAGACGTGATACAGCCGTATCACGTGTAGCATGCTACGGCTTCTGGCCACACAGAGGCGGTTTTGCGGGAAAGCGGGCCGGAGGCGGACCTGTAGGCCTAGCATGCCACCCCCGAGAAAACGATAAAAATCGAGATGTGCCTCCATCTTTATTATTTTACGTATGCAAGAAAGGGCGCGCATGACGATTTTCTCGTTTAAACGCTTTGTCGTGGGTGGCATGCTAGCCGTGCTGTGGGAAGCGATTATCTCCGGATCCGCTCGGTTTTCTGTATGTTTTGTTGTGTATGGTGTGGTGTGGTGGTAATGTTCGAGTTTGTATGTAGTTTGTACCCTACCACACAGAAATACGCGCTGGTCCGGAGATATTCGCTTCCCGCAGGTCCGCCTCCAGCCCGCATTCCAGCAAAACCGCCTATGTGTGGCCTGGCCTTAAATTATTCATTATCATCATCATCATCTCAGCCGATGGACGTCCACTGCTGGACATAGGCCTCTCCCAAGGATCGCCATAACGACCGGTCCTGCGCTGCCCTCATCCAAAGTTTTCCCGCCGCCCATTCACCAGGTCGTCGGTCCACCGTGTGAGGGGCCTAACCACGCTGCGCTTTCCGGTACGCGGTCGCGCCACTCGAGAACTTTTCGGCCCCACCGGCCATCGGTTCTGCGAGCAATGTGCCCCGCCCACTGCCACTTAAGTTTAGCAACTCTTTGGGCTATGTCTGTAACTCTGGTTCTTCTGCGGATCTCTTCATTTCTGATTCGATCTCGCAGGGAAACTCCGAGCATAGCCCTCTCCATTGCCCTTTGGGTGACTTTCAGCCTTTTTATGAGGCCTTGAGTGAACGACCATGTCTCTGTTCCATATGTCATCACTGGCAACACACACTGTTCGATGACTTTCGTTTGACTTAAGGCTATTCTACCGTTGGCGCGGTCCATACAAACGTAGTATGGTGATATTTTCAATACTATCTAATTAAAGTCAATGAAATTTTTCAAAAACAATCAAGTAACTAATCTCTATGTCGGTATGAAGTCAGATTTTCGTTATAATATACAGTTTCAATGCTAGGATTAATTTAAGATTTGTATGGAAATATTTATGGCACTGTAACTTTAAAACTATAAATTTTATCGAAAATCTGACTTCATACCGACATAGAAATTAGTTGCTAGATTGTTTTTGAAAAATTTCATTGACTTTAATTGAATAGTATTGAAAATATCACCATACTACGTTTGTATGGAGCGCGCCAACGGTAGAATAGCCTTAAATTATTAGCGTGGTCTATTTTCTTTGTATGCTACAAAGCGTGACGACCATAGGTAGGTACTTCCTATCTCCTGTGATGTGAATATTTTAAGATCTCAAGTAGGTATTATTGTGTTGGTGTAAAATAAAGTATATTTGTTTGTTTGTTTGTTTGTTTGTTTGTATTATCCAGAACTAAATTATGAGTTTTGCTCCGTCTCTTGCGGGCCAGACTCTGGCTGGCGGGGCGCGGGGGCGGCATCAGGAGTGCGATTTTTGAATCTCATACGTCGAACTCAGCAGTTGAAAATGTATGGAGATACGCATCTTTCTACTGCTGATTTGACTTTCAAACATCGCACTCCTGAGCCTCAATCGCCCTAAGTTTGAACGATACTACCAAAACAAAACCACAACCAAAAACGTTACGTTATGCACATTGCACAATTCGTATCGCGCAAATGGAAGATACGTTGATCGAATTTTCTGTATTGTGCGATTTAACCGTTCAGAAAAAAATATCGCGATAGCTTTTTTACTTCAGCTAAACCAAACCAAAACCGTATAAAACTGCGCAATTGAGGCCCAGGAGTATGATTTTTTAATGTCAAATCAGCAGTCGAAAGATTCATGTCTCTATAGTAATATTGACATTTTCAACTGCTGAGTTCAAAGAGTGAGTTTCAAAAATCGCACTCCAGCAGGCCGGCGCAGTCATTCGCATGCCGTGACTCAAGATAGTTCCGAATCTTTCTAATAGGTGTCCCCGAAAAATTCCTTAGTCGACTTGCTCTGTGCGATAACAAGCCGATTCATTCTTGTTTATCTTTTCTCGTAAGAGTGGGTTGGTATAATAATAAGTACCTACCTATCTTGGTTTTTACACTTTATCAATAATTTAACGTAAAAAGAATTATTCATTTCTATAAGGTACTTTACAATACCTAACCTAACTCTAGCTAGCCTAGCCCACAGAGTAGGTAAAAATAATGTAGGTAGATAGATACCCAAAGTACTATAATAGGTATACTTCATTCCAAATAAGACTTTCTCCTATAGGACTCGATCGGTTTGAAAAATCGGACACCTGCCTCCGTAGCATGACAGAGGTGAGAGCGACACAGGCACTGAGTGAGATACTATGGAGATAGCCGCCAATTTGAAGTTTAGAAGTGACCTAAGTCGCTACCACTTCTGTCATGTTACGCAGGCTGGAGTGCGATTTTTGAAACTCATTCTTTTAACTCAGCAGTTGAAAATGTTGAAAATGACAAAATTACTGTGGAGACTTGCATCTTTTTACTGCTGATTTGAATTTCAAAAATCGCACTCCTGAAGTATGATTTTTGAAAGTCAAGTCAGCAGTAGAATGATGCATATCTCCACAGTAATTTTAACATTTTCAACTGCTGAACTCAGCGAATGAGATTCAAAAATCGCACTCCTGGGCGTGCTGCCCACACGATAAGAAGAATAGGGCTCATAAAAAAAACTACTGTTCCTTTATAAAACCAAAGTATAATAAAACTGAGAACCTGTTCGACCCAAATGTATGAGTGATTCAGTTCCGCATTTCTCAACTACACTGGAGTGGCTTGTTTATTTTCAAAAACCCATGGGGATTGTTAGTTTTTTTTCTTGAATTCCCCACTAGATTTCGAAAAAAAATTAACGATCCTCACGGGTTTTTGTGATTATTTTTATCACGTATACTTAGTAACTACAGTTGTCCAATACAAATATATAATTAATCTATGCAGTTTTACACTGTGTACCAAGAAAGAAAAATTTTAATAAGTAGGTACTTACTTACCTAAAATTTTATTTTCAGAACAAATAAGGGAAACTTAAGAGGGGGTCATACCTATTTTGTCTGTTTTCGAACCGATTTTTGATAACCAAATTATTACATTTAATATACAGGGTGAAAATGATATCATTGGCATCCTTTTAAACTAAGAGTCTACCCATCAAATTGAACAACTTTTACTATGGGAGCAAACCGATCGGAGCAAAAAAATAATCTGCTGTTGCATACATTTGAGTCGAGTAGGCGTTGCAGTTTAGTATGGGACAGCTGATTTTTTAGATGCTCCGATCAGTTTGCTCCCATAGTAAAAGTTGTTCAGTTTGATGGGTAGACTCTTAGTTTAAAAGGATGCCAATGATATCGATTTCACCCTGTATATAGTTCACATAACAGTGTATATACATTCTTTCTGCATCTAACCGTTGAAAACACGATTCTATTAAATTTTTTCGATAGAAAAGAGGAGCAAAGTAAGTTCGATTTCAGATTTATAACAAGTTTTACAAGAATCACCCTACACCATTTCTTCTGAATATACCATCATTTGAAAGGTAAATAATTATAGCAGGGCTTCTACCCGATGGATTTTTCCCCAAACACCCAAGAGAAAAGATATTGATGAAAAATACTTTTTCTGCGATCTTGCTTTCAATTGAAGCGGGATGGCTAATTGCAAAAGTTTGCTTGTTAGAAAGAGAGGCTTGCTCTACTAATACCAAGCCTTAATGTGGAAAACTTATATAGAGTAGGTATTTCATATAAAGTGGACAGATCAGTTTACCTCAACGTGAAAATGTTAAACTATTTATAATATTTGGATTCCCTTGTTTGGATTTATGTACCTACGCGTTACACTATTCTCGACTACTGGAATGTTTTATGAATGGACAAACATTTAATTTGGAGATTATCTGATTCAAAGTGTACCTAAGTATATAAAAAATATCACATTTTTCTTTCGTGACTTTTCTATCCATTATTTCTTAAGTTATTTGAAAAATACTGAAAATTTAAAAGCTACGCGCTGGTTAATTCCCAGTAGTACCTTTTGACAGTTCCTTTGAAGGTACTAATGGGACATTTTATTCCCATTAGTTCCTTTGCCAAATCCCAAAGGAACTACTGGGACTTAATTTTGTCCCTTTAACCCAATATACGCGACTCTGCGGGAAGTGATCAAACACTTGGCGATTTTGATAATAAACCTCAAAGTGAAAGTCCTCCATAGTGAAAGTTGTTCAGTTTGATGTTCTGAAGCACCCCCCTAAGTATTACTAGGGTGTTTTGTTACAACCTGTATATGCATCTCTTTTTGAGTGAATAGGACAAAACACGTACACACCTCTATGACTTCTCCCTCTACACTACAGCCCCTTTCATAGATACTTTACAGATGCAAAAGTGAGCGCGCATGACGGCCTTCTCGTTTTGTCGCTTTGTCTACTGTGACATGCTACCCCAAAAGAAAAATCATCGCCGATTCAACTAAGATATCGCAGCGATTGTGTGACAGGTCTCTTACGAGTTTAAAGATAACTTGTTCACTATTGGCTATGTGCGAAGTGGGTGTTGGGAACCGTCAAGTCGATCGCAGCGCACGCTGTGGCAGAAATTTGTACTTTTCCCGGCGAAGTTGTGTCAGATTTGCTTGAATCTATGCAAATCCGAACACTCATTCAATTCTCAAATATCTAAACTAGCAAATACTAAGACATAAAATTTGGCAGTGATGTTTTTATTGCCATCTAAGTGTTCACAAAAAAAAGATTTTTCGCAGTTCAACCCCCAAAGGTGTGAAAACGGGGGTGAAAGTTTGTATGAGAATTTCGTAACAAAGAATGGGAATTTCAGCCAATTAGGTATTATAATATTTTTAATATCGACAATTTTGCTCATTTATTTAGTTTTTACTTTATTTTAATATAAAATAACAAACTTTATCCAAACATTTTATGTGCAAATAATTCACGGGGCCGTGTTGCGCTAGATGGCGCTAGTGTCGTGCACATAGCCAATAGTAAAATTACTTCAATAAAACGTTTTTGGAGATCAGTGCAAGTGGTCGGCCTTTTGTGGAATGTTCTTTGTCGTGGTGAATGAGCAGGCCTCTTCGTGTCACGAACTTTTCAGTGCAGAATGAACACTGGAACGGCTTCTCGCCGGTGTGTTGATACATGTGGTACTGAAAAAAAAATAAAATGATTAATTTTACCAGTGGCGTGTTTTTTTTAAATGTAATTTATGTAGGTACAATTTGTAACACAACTGGCTTTTCGATGAACATCGTGAGAAAACCTGCATGCTTTTATGCATGTATTGTACCTACTGTACATTATAAATGTGAATGGCGACGAGCTCACTTCTCGTCACATTGGACTTTCATCAGACCTTTTGGTACTACTAATAAAAAATAATTAGTGAAACATGGATATTCTGAGTTTACAGAATATCTCTGCCTATCTCCTCGGGGAATATGGCCGTGAGTATATGCATGCATGCATGCATTATGAATTTTAGATGTTTTTTTTTTGCGCCAGAAGGAGGGTTATGTTTTTCGAGCGTATGTATGTATGTATGTTTGTATGTCTATTTCTTTGGCACGGCCTACAGCCTAAACGGCTTGATGGATTTTGACGTATGAGGTGTCGTTAGATTCGTAAAAAATTGTGAGAGTGACATAGGCAATATTTTTTTAATAACGTGGTTGCGAATTAAAAAAAGAGGGGGAATAAAAATTTTTTTTGTTAAAAATTACAATATGGGTATCAAATGAAAGCTTGTTAACAGACAATTCCAAAAATATATATATTATAGTACTTTTATGCTACCATTTCGACACAAGACTAAAAAGTATGAAATAAAATAAAAACCCGACTGCATAAAAAAACTATTATATTATTTTTTCAATCAAGAGCTCTTACAGAGGAGCGACACTTTGCTGTCGCGGTGGGTTGCAGAGCGTCGCGCTCATACATTTTACGGATGCGCGACGGCCGGCGGCCGCAAATTGTCGCTCGTCCGTGAGAGCGCTTACAAACTAAGATATCATCATCAGCCTAAATAGGTATGTCCCACTGGGTGTATGGGCGTTATTCCACCACACGTGCCAAATGCGGATTGGTAGACTTCACACACGCATCGGAATTTCTTCTACAGCATAATGCAGGTTTCCTTACGACTTTTTCCTTCACAGTTTGAGAGCAGTCAGTATTACATACACAAGTTAGAAAAACTCATTGGTACATGGCATGTTGTCCGTGCGCATTCAAACGAGGACCTCAAGATCGAGTTTCCATACCCCTCTGCAACGCGCCACCGACCCTCTTACAAGACACTTAACACTTTAAATTTAAACGATAGGATAAAAGGGCAAATTACCGTAAAATTATCTCTTCTCATGAAGCTATGATCACAGAGTTGGCACTGGTATTTAAATATTCCTTTAACAGGTGTTAGTGTAGTCTTAGGTGCGGCCCGCGGCAGTACTTGGTTCTCCCGCGCCACCGGCCGGCGTCTTATCTTGCCTTCGACGCGGCGCCCGGGGTGCATGCGACTCCTATGCGAGTAGCAGTTACCGGAACTGGCGAAACATTTGTCACAGAATGGACATTTGTAAGGTTTTGCTCCGGTGTGCTGGTTAATGTGGAACTGGAAATTACAATGAATGTTCATTAATCAAATTACTGTGGCAAACCTAGTTTTGAACGGGTTCCCACGCTGCGCTTTCCGGTACGCGGTCGTCAGTCGAGAACTCTTTGGCCCCATCAGCCATCGGTTCTCCGAGCAATGTGCCCCGCTACTTTAATTTAGCAATTCTTTGGGCTACGTCATGGTTCTTATGCAGATCTCTTAATTTCTGATTCGATCTCACAGGGAATCTCGGAGCACAGCCCTCTCCATTACCCTTTGGGTGACTTTCATCCTTTTTATAAGGTCTTGAGTGAGCGACCATATCTCTGTTCCATATGTCATCACTGGCAATACACACAAGTCAACGTTTTCGTTTTGAGACACTGCGATGCGGTATTTGGGACGTAAAGATACTTCGTAACTTTCCGAATACTGCCCTACTACCCGACCATGCTATGCCTACACTAGAATGTTACCTAGAATGTTGTAATTATATTCAACTTTAGCTATACAGGATGTTGGGGTAAACAGTTGCGTTACTTTAAGGGGTAATTGTACCCATGATACTGAACAACTTTCCCTAAGTAAATTATTGGAAATTCACAAACATTTTTGGGATTTCCATACTAAATGCAATCAGCTGATAAAACGTTTTGCGAATTTCCCTTTGTTCCTTTGGGAAAGGTGTTCAGTATCATGGGTACAATCACCCCTTAAAGTAATGCAACTGTTTACCCTAACACCCTGTGTTGATATCTAAACTATTATAAAACTGTAACAGAAATGTGTCTGTACATTGAAGATATTTACAAAAAAAAATTACGACATAGTTTTTATCTGTCACTGATTCCAAATCACAATTTTTTTTTTTGTCTGTCTGTTTGTTTGTTTATTTGTTTGTTTGTTTGGGTGTTTGTTTGTTCGAGCATCACACAAAAACTACTGAACCGATTTTGATGAAACTTTTTTTGTTTGATAGCTTATCATCTGACTTAAAATCTGGTATATAATTTGTGCGGACGAAGTCGCGGATTAACTCTAGTAAGATATAATTTCAGTTGAAGGGATAAAAAAGGTAGTGCAGTGTCTATCTATTCCCTCAACTGTAATAAGTATAGATTATCATTTTTTCATTAGCTTAATACAAACCTTGAGATCCTGGTTTCGTTTAAAGCTCTTCTTACATATATGGCACTGATATGGTCTTTCATTGCTGTGTGTAATACTATGGGTCTTCAGGTTGCTCCGAGTGTTATAGGATCGGCTACAGATCTTGCAGGTGTACGATTGTCCAGACGTAAGGTGCGCTGCCATGTGAGACGCTAGGTTTTGTTCTGTTCTGAAACTGTTGTAAATAATATGTTAAAAGATGTTTCTGGAACAAGGATAGTAGGGTAACAGACTGTATACGATATATTTTAGTTTTATATTCTTATTAAAAAAAATGGGGAATAACACTAAACTCGCATTTTTAGTTATTATTAAGCTTTAATACTATTTTTAATAAAAGGATAAACTATGAAAAGTAACGAAACAACAAAGAAAACAATAAAAAATCCTTAACTGGATAGTAATTTTATCAGCTGTGTGTGACTGCTGTTAGAAGCATTCCATACATTTCTCACTAGATATCCATACTGTATGGATAATACCAATGTAGCACATTACCTGTGTCCAGCCCCGGATCTAGGATTTTTCAGAGCCAGGGCAAAAACTTGATTTTGGCGCCCCTTCCCCAGGAGCACGCAAGCTATATAGCAGCTGTACAGTAGCCGCATAAAGGAAATATCCTTTATGCAGCTACTGTGCAGCTGCTAAATAGCTTGCGTGTTCCTTGGGATCCCTCTAACGGTAGCATTATTTTTTTCCTAGAGAGGCCAGGGAGGGACGGAACTTCGCAATTGTGTGAACGTTTTCGTTCCAATGTCAACTTTATTACAATGAAGTTCGGACCGAAATGGTCGCAATATATCGAAAATCGAAAGTCTGGTCTGGACACAGTGCCAGGTTCACGTTAGGTCGTTACAGTAATACTTTTCTAAAACTTAGAGGGAGCGAAGCAAGCTGAAGATGATTAGCTGGTCACAATAATTATGATCCAAAATCTGGATTGAATTCTGCAATAAGTATGACTACATGACTAGGTAGTCTCAATACAATAAAAACCAGGAGCGAGCGAAGTGAGCTTGATTTTTTTTTTGCAATATTTTCAAGTTGTTGCAATAAATTATTTATCAAATTCTTCATTTTGGCGCCCCCTTAACCTGCCGCCCAGGGCGTGGGCCCCGGTTTGGCCCCCCTAGATCCGGGGCTGCCTGTGTCTGTCCCTTTGTGTAATAATAAAAACCGATGTCAAAAGGGGGACAATGAACAAAATTCCATAATTAGTTCAGCAGTAGGTAGGTAGGTCCTACGACCTACCTACCTACTACTACTACAAAACCTACTACCAAACCACCAAACCAAACCTACCCTACCTACCCTACTACCTACTATCAAATATTAATATCATCTCTATGCCCCTAAGGATGACTGAAAGGCAGAATACAAAGAGAAGTTTCTTAACATTATTTCAAAATGTCAGATCTGCTGGCTAGGGCCTTTGACATGGCTGGCCCAGAAGGAGAACACCTAGGTTTTGACATATTGATGGCGATGTGCAAAGACCTTCTTAAAAAAGACCCTATTTTACAGGAGGCGAAAAAAGTCTCATTATTTCTATTGGCTGTGTGCACGACACTAGCGCCATCTAGCGCACTACGGGCCCGTGGATTATGTGTACATAAAATGTTAAGATAAAGTTTGATATATGGAGTCACGTTGCAGGAACTGACCCGAGTACACGTCTCGCGTGGTTTCGCGCGTCGCGTTTGTGCCTGCCACGAGGCTCCACATTCCTCAATCTCTTCTTGTTCTTGTCCAAAAACAGTCCCAGAGATTGGGATAGATTCTCCCAATAAACTACACTTGACACTGGCGGAAATGCAGTGCTAACGCACAAGCAAGAGTCCATTTAATTATAAATAAAAAAAAAAAAGTTTGTTATTATTTTAATTTAAAATAAAGTAAAAACTAAATAAATGAGTAATATTGACCATATGAAAAATGTTATAATACCTAACTAGCTGGGATTCCCATTCTTTGTTACAAAATTCTCATACAAACTTTTACCACCATTTTCACACCTTTGGGAGTTGAATTGCGAAAAATCTTTTTTTTGTGAACATCCAGATGGCAATAAAAACATCCCTGCCAGATTTTAAGTATTAGTATTTGCTGGTTTGGATATTTGAGTATTGAGTGAGTGTGCGGATTTGCATAGATTCAAGCAAATCTGACACAGCTTCACCGTCAGTAGTACAAATTTCTGCCACAGCGTGCGCTGCGATCGACTTGACAGTTCCCAACACCCACTTCGCACATAGCCAATAAGCATAAAATAAAAAGCCGTGGTGGTCCAGTGGCGAGTAACCTTGCCTGCCGGTGCAGGAGGCGATGGTTCGATCCCCGTCCAGGCCGACTCGTACCAATGAGTTTTTTTGAATTTATGTACGATTTGTAACACCACTGGCTTTTCGGTGAAGGAAAACATCGTGAGGAAACCTGCATGCTTCAATTTTGAGGCATGTATCGTACCTACTGTCCATTACAAGTGGCGACGGGCTCACTCCCCGTCACACTGGACAGAGTTTCGTTTCGGTACTACTAGTGAAATGCGGATGTTCTGAAGTTTAAGAATATCTCTGACTACCCCCTCGGGGAATATAGTCGTGAGCATATGCTTATGCTTATGCTTAAAATAAAAATCTTTAGTATTCAAATCAAATTAATAATAATTGATAAATTATTTGAATACTGAAAATTATCCAAATGACTTCAGTTTTTTCTAGGCTATCCGAAATCAAATTTTATATTGATTTGCATACATAGAGAACTCTATTGTGTTCATACATCACTGTCAATACTTTCATGCCATTCTTGAAGGTATTACAATATATAAATATAATGATTACTTACACTCTTCCACATAGTTGACACATTCCACTATTCCTATGCTCCTTCAGGTGAGCTATCAGATCACACTTATAATCAAAGCTGTCACTACAGGAGGAGCATTTGTAACGCTGATTCGACTTGTCTTCATTTATGTGAATCCATGAGTGGTTCCTCAAAGCCAGTTCCGTAGTAAAGCTTCTTTTGCACGTAACACATGGGAACGGCTTCCAATTGTATTCTTTCTTGTCAACGTTGGATTCTACGGGTTTATCTCCTCTCTTAATCAATTTAATAGTAACATTTTCACCATCAACACCATGTAAATATGTGACATCTTCAGATATATCTTCAGGATTCGGCGAAAGAAGCTCTTCGGAGTTCTGCAGCACCATCATTGGGTCTACGCTGACCTCCATTCCAGAGAATTTGGCTTCGTCATCAGAATATACTTCAGTTTTAATGTCTGTAACGTTGACATTTGAAAATTCGTTCACGCATGTGTCGTTTATCTCTTCAAGCATTATGCTGCGATTGACTAGATACTCTTGAGCCTTGCGGGCGGTGTCTATGAAGTCACATACGGTTTGGAGCTTGGTGCAGCATTGAATGCAAATGTTTTTGGGTAACTTGTCATCTTCATCGACCTGGAATGTCGCACAATTTATATTTAGATGCCAAGAATAAGACGATGCAATGGGTTTGAAGGAACCAGAAAAAATCTGAGAATGTAATGGTTACTTTGGGTTACGGCATTGAATTTGATATGTGGAAGAGTTTAGGGGAGACCTTTGCCCAGCAATGGGATGAAACTGGTAAAAAAATTTAATGTTTATCATGTTTAAAATTTTTAGTGCATATCATGGCCTGGAATCTTAAAAGAAAAAATATTGCCTTAATTTTTGACCATAGACACAGGGTACCTATCATAGCACATGATTAATTCCCACCCTCCCACTTGTATCCCCCTCAACTTCTGTAACATTCTGTGCCAGATAATAATTAAAAAAGTAAACAAATGTCCAATTCTATTGTACTGTGCCGGTATTGGTTGTTCTTAGATTCCCGTCCCGTAGTTTGTGGTTCATATCATTTTTTTTCTACTAAATCATGTTGGTAGGTAAAAGGATGTTGACCGGAAAAACATTATAATATTAGAAGCTTTTTACAAGACATGGCCAACTTGAACATAGCCAATTTGCTTTTGTAGTAGGTACCTTTTATATACGGACCAAACTGGTGCCATGGGCCAGAGAGGTTTGTCAGGATCGTAGCAGGTGGCGTTCCGTTGTCTCTGCCTACCCCAGTGGGAGACAGGCGTGAGAATATGTATGTATTTACAGCCCGGGCGAATTAACTTGGCACCTGGCTCGCACGTGGCTCGGAAATCAACACTCCTCCTGCTACCCCCCGCAGGACCCCTCCGTCACTGTGAGGCCAGTAGCATAGCATCTCAGTTACCGCTGCACATGTCCATGCACTTAAGCATTTTCGAGTTATTCTTTCAGAGTTTTACGAATTAACTTTGCACCTTTTCCAAGTTAATTCGCCCGTGTGGTACTTATTATTATCAGATAGCGGTTAAATAGGCGGGAAGGTCAAATATTCGTGTAAATAAATGGATCTTACCTCAATCAATAAATACTTGTTCAACTTGTTCTGCAGAAGCATAACTTCGGCTTCTGCGCTGAATATCATTATGGTAACATCCTGCTCTTCGGCGCAGAGCCGGCAGCATCTTTCGAAGCTGGCTTCCAAGCTTATCGCCATGGTTATGATGCAAATCCCATTGCTATGTCCTCGCACCGTGTCTTAGTATACTGTAATGATTTTTCCACTTTCCGTTTTTCGTATGGGTGACGACGCATGCGCGTTGAGAGATAGCGTTGTCGCATTTTGTATAGTTCATTTTTATTGATATTTTTAGAAGGTATAACATGTGAACACCTAATGCGCAAACTCGTAAACTGAACGTCAATTTTAGCGGCGGGCGGCGCGGCGTCAGCTTTCTTTGCTGCAAGTCGTCTGATTTCAAATTCTCTGTCTACGGATTTCAAGATAAAGTACTGGATGGCAACTACGAAATTAGAGTTAACTAACTTGCGAAATGTTAACAACTGTTAACAACAAGCAAAAGTTATTAAAACAAAACAAAACCAACTTTAACCTCACCTCAAAAATCTAAAAATTCAAAAATTTTCTGACAGATTTTGGGTTGCCGTGTTTAAAATACGAAATAGCCGTATTTTACGAAAAAATTCTAATCTTCTTATCGTTGTTATTGTGTGGGCAGAGCCGGTGTGTCAGAGTTTTTTTTAGACCGCCTTACAGCCTTAAATTCGAATTAAATGACATAGCGTAGGACGCATGTTGATTGAACGATTGAACAAAGTTTGCTATGCTTCTCTGCCCTCCCACCAATTTTATTCTCACCCTCGCTTGGTAGGAAACGTGGCAAAAAATGTCGGCATAGTGGCGCATTCCTGTCTCGCTCTCACTCATTTAGTATCGCAGTCGCACATACTCTATACTCAAGAGTACTCATTCTTCTACCCAAAGAGTACTAATACCTCTTGTAAATTTTTCCCATTTGTATGAAATAAAACAACGTGTCGTGCCCACCTACTAGGTACATCGTGCAACGGTTTCTGAGCGCTTGGCGAAAATAGTTGGGATCTTCACGCAGGCAGATGACATAAATGGTGACCGCCCGCCACATACAAGGTGAAATTGATATCATTAGCATCCTTTTAAACTAAGAGTCTACCCATCAAACCGAAAAAGTTTTACTATGGGAGCAAACCGATCGGAGCAACTAAAAAATCAGCTGTCCCATACTAAACTGCAGTGCCTACTCGACTCAAATGTATACAACAGCAGATTTTTTAGTTTGCTCAGATCGGTTTGCTCCCATAGTAAAAGTTGTTCAGTTTGATGGGTAGACTCTTAGCTTAAGAGGATGCCAATGGTATCAATTTCACCCTGTAGACCCGAATTTGTTTTCTGTGCATTCAAGGTCAGCGCTCATTAACCGTTGCGCGACCCAGTTGTATATAGGTACATACAAGCTCCCAAAAATGGAATTTAGACGAAAATAGTGCATAGTGCCTTGTACATACGGTCAGCGCATTCAAGGTCAGCGCTAGAGATTCGTGCCGCGACTTAGGTATAGGTACGAGGTACCCAATGTAAATGTTTTCGCAGAAGTAACATTTCGAAACAAATAAATTGAAAGTAGGTAGGTATCAATATTCTAATCATTGAATAAATATGACTACACTGCCCAGCTGTGAATGGTTGCTTGCTTTTCTGATGTTCATCCCGGTCATAAAGGTGATAAAGTTATAGGGGAAAGAAAGTTTTAATTTTAACGTCTGTGTTGGTTTACAAAACAGTAACTTTTACATCTTTTTTATTTACCCCAATTTTCTAAACTCTCCCTTAGCCCTGTTTACAACTCTGAGTTGGCAACACAATACTGCAAAAAAAATTCATTCGTTCACTCCAAAGATAAGTTCACTCTGTCTGTCAGTCGGTCACTCCACAGATTACTGATACCAATGATACAAATGCGACAGTGAAATTTTCACTTAGTTCCTATAGGTCCGTTGTGGCGCTGCCGCTGCTGTCGTCAAGCTAATTTGTATAGAACTTCTAGTTATACATATGTATGTATACAATGATTCCAGAATGCAAAAATAGGGATATTTGACCAAGGAACAAACTAATCAAAGATATTATTATGCCATACAATGGAGAAAAATTAGTGCTTCTCAAGATATCTCAACTCAAGCGAAAATAAAAGGAAAAACATTAGATATTAGCTTCTGACACAAATACACGGTATGGCGCTGCTGTTGCTGTAAGTTTAATATGGCATCCTATGATGGCGTTTCATGGGAAAATGTGACTGCAGCGCCACAACGGATCTATCGGAACTAAACCTGTCATAGGCCTGCCCTGGGCTGGAGGGTCACACACAGTGAAGTGAGTGAGTGAGTGACTCACTCATTCATTCATCATACATTCATTCATAATTCAAATTTTTTTTTATGTTGTGTTGATTTATTTTGTTTACAAAATAAAAGTGATAAAACTGATAAATAAAACAAAAGTCTGGATTAGTGTGTTGTCTAGTCCTAACTACATTTTTCGTGGATTATTATTATACTGCTAAAATCAATGTGAGTTTTTAAAATCAACGGTAAGGCTTACGGTATGTGATAGCACAGGTGATAGTGTAGTAATTTATTTACGCTATGGTAGTGCCCTTAGCTTTATATAGAACAAGATTTATATATTGTTTCTAGTGAATATAATTATTTTAGATCCAATAGGTACTAAAATGGCCTCGATTCGGAGTGTACCACGACTAAACTAAACTAAATGTATTCCTGTCACTTTCTAAAATAAGATTAAGAAAAGAGACAGAAAACCAACAGCTGACTTTAGTTCTGTCAAAGTGACGTTAAACGCCCAAAAACGACTTAAATAAGATGGCGTACATTATGATGCCATCTTATTTTGCGCATTTAACGTCACTTTGACAGCACTAAAGTCAGCTGTTGGTTTTCTGTCTCTTTTCTTAATCTTATTTTAGAAAGTGACAGGAATACATTTAGTTTAGTTTATTCGTGGTACACTCCGAATCGAGGCCAATGTCAGTCGATTTAATGGAACTACCTACTAGGCATTTGCTTCGAGTTGGCCGCTCCCACGCTTCCCGCTTCACCGTACCGCGCCCCTAACAGACCCTATTAAACGCAACTCTAACCTTAGACGGGCAACCAACCCGCATGCGGCCTGCCAAGGCCGAATCGCGCGGCAGCAAAATTGCCCGTCTAAAGGCCGAAAGCACGATCGCAAATCCGGTCTCAGCCAATAGGGAGCGCGCGTTGATCCCCTCCAACATTTTTTTTTGTTTTGGCCTTGATAGAAAGCAGCATTCAGTTGCCCGTCTAAAGGCCAGGCCACACAGAGGCGGTTTTGCGGGAAAGCGGGCCGGAGCCGGAGCGGAGGCGGACCTGCGGGAAGCGAATATCTCCAGACCAGCTCGGTTTTCTGTGTGTTTTGTTGTGTATGGTATGGTGTGGTGGTAATGTTCGAGTTTGTATGTAGCCTACCACACAGAAATACGCGCTGGTCCGGAGAAATTCGCTTCCCGCAGGTCCGCCTCCGGCGGCCCGCTTTCCCGCAAAACCGCTTCTGTGTGGCCTGGCCTTTAAGGGTGCTTTAGCAATGCAACCACGTACAGCCCGAGCGAATTAACTTGGCACCTGGCTCGAACGACGTTGGTGTAAACAATAACAAATAATCCAAATTTTGTAACGGTCATCGACGGCCAACTCGAAGCAAACGGTTGGTAAGTACCTACCTAAGGTACTATCGCGCCGCGGACTTTTCCGTCTGACCACCACTGGGCTCATTTTTGCTTGCATACTAAAAAATAAAAGCGCTGTCTAGTCCCACTCTATTGATGAATAGACCAATGAATGAATATTTAATGTTTCCAAACATGCCCGAAATTTCGCTCAATTTGACGATATTATGAATTTATTTCCCCGCATAATTATGCGATAAAAAATGTAAGTGATCGTAGGCTGAAAAGTTCGCGATAGTACCTTCCTTAAATTTAATCGAAGTAAGTACTTACACTACATCACATTTCATAAACAAAAAAAATACAGTAGATAAGATACCACCTATAGGGATCCCTATCCCTTAGTTGCCTCGTACCCATGACATCTCATAGAGTTGCGGCAGATTGAGAGGTGGCAACCCTAGTTTTTCCTGTTCTTTAGACTTGTCGCCTTCTGAGTACACCTCACTTACTTCCCAAACAAATAGGTGAAATTGTTGGAAAATATTGTAGGTACCAAAAATCATCATGGTAAAGGTACTTGCGGCGAGATTTTTTTAGGTAACCCAGCGGCGTTGTATGAACCCCTGTATAAACTTTAACTAGAATCACATTTCTTTCGCCAAACAAATACATAAGGTGCATAATTTTACGGTCGGATCTTGGACCATTGTATTTGTATAGGTATGATAGGTACGATACTCGGATAGGACGGTAATCTAGGTTTATAAATTTTCCGAATTTCCGCCTCTTGTTCGTCGAATGTCTTAGTCTGATACCTACCTACGATAGGTGTTAAATAAAAAGTGAGAATTACAAAGACGTAGTTATCTTTTAATCCAACTTATTAAATTTTTCAACACAGTCATCTTTTCAGTTAATACACTTGATATATCTTTTTTCTAGACTTAAAATTCGCTTAGTAAAAAATTCTTTATCCTGAGCCTCTAAAAAACCTACTGAAAAAAACTAAATACTTACTGCGGCGACTACTGCATCATCGACTTCAAATTTTGGCCTCTGAGGTACTCTATCAACTGCGGAAAAATATAGAAATCACTAGGGGCGAGGTCCGGTGAATATGGAGGATGTTCCATCAGTTCAAAGCCAGCATCTTCAATGGTAGCTATCGCAACGAACGCTGGACTTGTGCGTTATCTTGGTGAAAAAAAAGAACTTTATTCAGTTTGCCACGCCGTTTCTCGCGTATTTCGTTGCGTAATTTTTTTTATTTGTCCTGCTTATAAATTCCCCATGATAGTAGCTCCATGATTGAGGTATTCGATCATTACCACCCCTTGGCTGTCTCAGAAAAGAGAGCCCATGATCTTACCGGCGGATGGAGTTGCCTTCTTAAGAGTTGGAGATGACCGTCTCTTCCAAGTCATGGACTGCTGTTTCGTTTCCGGGTCATAATGATGAAGCCATGTTTCATCCATGGTTATGAATCGAGACAAAAATCGGTCAGGATCTTGCTGCAACAAATCCAAGCAGCTTCGCGAAGTCCTTAGTCTGTTTTGTTTCTGCGCGTTCGTAAGCATTCTGGGCACCCAGCGCACGGACACTTTTTTCATGCCCAGGTGGTCGTGCATAATATTATAGACACTCCTTTTCGAAATCTTCATTTCTTCAGCTATAAAATGAACTGTAACACGACTATCCGCCAAAAAAAAAAACTTTTTTATGATTTGTTCGGTTACTGCCGCCGCAGGGCACCCCGAGCGTGGGTCATCATTGATGGAAGATCTTTCTCGCTTAAACTCAGCACATCAACGAGCAACTAGAATATGGAGGAGCATGAACCCCTAATGTTCCTTGCAATTCTTGATTTACCTGCTCTGTAGTCCGTAGTAAATTTTTTGAAGCAGGGATATTTAATTACCGCGTGAAATCGTGAATTTCAATTTTCTTTATTTTCGAGAACACGTTTCGTAAGTTCGTAACGTAGAAAACAAATGACTACAATTTTTAAAAAACAAATGAGAATCGAACGCTTTTCTAATTATTATTATAACAAATGTCTAAGCTTTGCCTGCCAGTATAAATTTTTTTCGTACCAAGGAGTATCTACTCGTATTTCATTCTCACTTTTAATTGAACACCCCTAGTAACTTAATTGCCTAGTAATCCTACTATGTATAATAAATATTATGTTTTCCATTTTGAGGCTGCTCATACCTACCATTAAATAAATATAAACAAAGTATAAATGCATTTAGTTATCATAACTTGGAAGACAATGATTTTTATGTTTGTCTAACTGTAATACTAATAATGTATTACCTAAGAATAATAAATTCTGAATTGTTTTTTTCCAGAAAAAATCCTTTCTTGGAGTGCTAGAAAGAATTAATTACATAGGTATTAGGTAAGTACTACCTAGATAAGTACAGTATTTTTGTTCAGTATTTTGCTTTCATTTGGGTTTATTTCGCTTTTTGCTTTGTCTTATTGGAAAATGACTGATTGCTTTTTAAGATCAATACAATGTTATTGTCTGGGAGCTAGGTTAGATTTTATATTCTGTGGTTTGGTCTCTGTATTGATGTTATCAATGTATTCATAATAATATGATGATTTACTAACATACCTACTACTTGCTTAATTTATTTATCTATATTAAGGTTCCTTTTAGCTTTATTCCGTTGCTTTGCTCCTTTTGCTAAGACAAATATTACTATGTTCAGGTTAAGTACCTACTTAATTTAATTATTCGAAACGAAAACAAAAACCTTGTGGTAGGTGTATTATAATAAGTGCTGCAGAAAGGTCCTACTTATGTACAAGTGTTTCGAGTTGCACGACAGGCAAGCAAAGGAGATAGTATGTAGGTAAGCTGTAAGCAAGCAGAGCGGGGTGAGGGGCACCGTTCTCGAAGACCGGTCTGCGCGGGTGGTGCGGCGGGTGCGCGTGGGCAGGAGCCTTGCGCGGCGCGGGCGCGGGCGGGGCACTGCGTCAGTCAGTCGCGCAGCGAGCGCTATATTACAAGTACGTCGGGTGGCGCCGGGCCGGCCCGTTTCGTGCTAGTGTTGTGTCACAGCGGTGGGCCAGGTCGGTTTCGAGATTCCTTCGTCCCGACTAAACCATGGCTCTCAATTCGGACGGTGAACAGAAATCGAACCTGGTCCTCCGCGTGGACCAGGATTCGGACTCGGTTCTGCAGTCATTGTTCGACACAGTGCTCAAGCCGGACTCAAAACGGCCGCTACAGGTGCCTCTACGTATGCGACAGCTTCCAAAGTCGTTCTTTAACCCGCCGTCGACCGGTTCCAAGTCGCCATCTGTGTCTCACTCGCGAGAAAACTCGGCTGACTCGGCGTTCGGATCGTCGTCCGCTACTGGCTCGGCACCCGTGTCCCACTCTCGAGCGCACTCCTCACCTGCGAGCTTGCAACAGACTTATGCCGCTGGACAACAAAATCAGCAACCGCCATTGCATCATCAGCACTCAAAACAGAGATCCTACGACGTTGGATCACATCTTACAGATGAGATAGGACCTCTACCTGCTGGCTGGGAACAAGCTCGCACTCCAGAGGGACAGATTTACTATCTCAAGTAAGTAACTCTTTACCTAATTGGTTAATTCTTATTGCTTAATTACTTTATTACTATGGAGAGAAAACGTACGAAGAGAATAGGTACGTGCTTGTTTACATAATATTGTAATTATATACGTATAAGATTGTATAGGTAAGTACCTGCTTATTTTAACATCGAATATAATATAGAATCAACAGTATTTTTCAAAAACTCTGACACCAGGGCTCTGCCCACACGATAAGAAGAATAAGAACAGTATTTTTCAGCAATCGAAAGAAAAACAATACTTCTTAAATACTGGGAATTTATGAAACAAGTTCTTAGCTTTGTCTAAGAAAATGTTGACAAAAGTTACAGGCACGCAGAAGCAGTTTTAGTTTAAAATAAGTTTATACCTACTTTTTATAATGTGTCCTTACTGCTTACATAACAATAAGCATCTATCGAGGGTAATTATTTCAAGGTCAGACTATATCTTCAACTTGGTGTTTTGCAATTTTTGCAATGCGATACTTGCAATTTTGTGTAGCTTACAATCTAGCTCCATGCCTTTGTTCGGCCAGCCATCACTGCACTACAATGGCTTCATGTTACTAGACAGGTAACATAGGTAGGTTTAAAATTAATGTCATTAACTACTAGAATTGAAGCAAAAGTGATTGATTCGTGACACTGGCTACCTATTAGTACCTACATCTGATGATCAACTGATTTTAAGTTTATTTTCAAATCGGTTGGTTGACTACCTAATTTAAAGGATATTACCTGAAAAAAAAATCACCAAGTCTACTTCTTCTAAACTAGACGGAGAAGAACAACAATGATTTAAATATTTAATAGAAAATCAAACGACTTTGGTAGTATCGTGATTTCTGGCATACCAAAGAATTATCTAAGAAATTGTTACATAGATTATCAGGTCCCATTGAAAGTGACAGAATTTAGCCCAGACTTGTGTAATTGATGACAATACAACGATATAGATACAAACAAAACATACATGACTCGCGTACAAAAAATATTAATAAAATTATTTGCCCCTTACGGGATTGACCCATGACCCTTAGATCAGCTGGTAGGTTCACTACTTCCCAACTGAGCTATCGGGCCATCTTCTGTTCCATTTAATGCTATTCACTTGGTTTGGAAATAAAGGCAAGAAATAATAATTTTGATCCTGAATATACCTATAGGTTAGGTACCTACCGTGGAGTAATAAGTTAGCGCTCACCAAATTATTGTGAACAAAGGCAATGAAAGAACGTAATTAAAAAATCAACTTGCGTACCTACAACTTTATGAAAAAAAACTTAAATCCAAAATAATGTTTTGTAATAATAGCAGAGACAAGTTACCTCGTTATCTTTACGCTGAAAACTCATTGTCGTCATTGAATATCTTATCTAGCTAGATCATATACCTTCTGTAAGTGTACAATGATAAAATATGATAAGACTAAGGAAATGAATCATTATAAAGCAGGCAGGTAGGTACGAATTCTACATAAAAAACTTTAAAGTAATAGCTTGCCCAATGAAGATGATCGCTGGTGTAGGTATTAATTTAAATAATTGGGGCTTGTATTTATATTTTAATTAATGAGAAACAAATGAAGATGATCGCTGGTGTAGGTATTAATTTAAATAATTGGGGCTTGTATTTATATTTTAATTAATGAGAAACAAAAAAGTGATTGGTAAATGTGCCCATGAAGTCTCTATAATAGAAGGCTCGATTTTCGGGGACAAAAACAATTTTGGGTGTGTGACAGTCACAATATGCATAGGTATAGACGTATTATACAATTACATACACCTGCAATGAGTGAAAAAAACTGGCCAAGTGCGTGTCGGACCACGCGCAGGATAGGGTCCCGTAGTTGCCCGTCACAATATAATAATGGACTTAGAAGGAGGCTTTTTGTTATATATATACAGTAAAACAGTACATTTTATTATTTGGTCGACTATTACTCGTAAACTTGTAAAGCCTACTTAGCGGTGATAGTTTTCCTTTTAAATTCGTTATATATGCTATTGTCGTGAATTTTTTCACATCTCCAACTAGGTACAACCGTTTAGCTGGGAGAGGGGGGGGGGGGGACACTTGACTCTAACCAAAATTTTCGCTTTAATGCTTAATATTTCGCTAACGGATCCCTAAATCAAAAAATGGTTTTCGCAAACCCATAATATTTTTAAAAGACCTATCCATCAATATCCCACAACATGAGATAGAAGAGAAACAAAAAATCATCCCCACTTCACGTGTAGGGGAGGTAAGGTACCCTAAAAAAATAAGATTTTATTTTACCACTTTGTCGGCGTGATTAATATGTATACATATGCCAAATTACAGCTTTTTAGTATTAAGCGTCTCTGAGCTAAGCCGCGGACAGACGGACGGACAGACAGACGGACAGACGGACGGACATGGCGAAACTATAAGGGTTCCTTTTTGATTTCGGAACCCTAACAATGACAAAATGAAAAGAAAAGAAATCGGTTATTTGATTCAAAACTCATTAAATAATAACGCTAGGTAGGTAGGTACTCTCATTTATTCTGCTCACACGTGTAGGAAGGTAAATAACAAGAAAGTACAAAGGCGAGTAGGTAGTAGTTACATAGCTAAAGTTAATTTTTACTTAATTAAGAACCGCGTAACTCAATTAAACTGTAGTAGGTACATATTATATTTATATTTATGAAAGTATAGGTACCGCAGACACATAAAACTGCCACGCATTGAAATTTTATATAGTAGGTAGGTACGTTAAAAATGTATAATCAACGTATCAACGTGTATATTAATGTATAAAATGTATAACCTTGCAGATTTGCGAATTTATTTCCCACTTGGATCGAAACATACTAACGAACAAAATCGTATATCATCATCAGCTTATAATTTATACAGATGTAACAAAACACCAAAGTACCTAATATTTAAAGGGGTGACCATCGAACTGAACAACTTTCATTATTGTAGAGCCAACATCCAAATAAAAATTCTACTGTTTTATATTATTATGAAAACTGCAGCACTACCTACCGACTGACAACAACTCATAATATATGGGACTTTAGATTTTTTAATTTTTCGTTGACGGTGTCTCCTGGGAAGTTGTTCAGTGTGTTGCTCTAAACCACTTCTTTAAATATTACTAGGGTGTTTTGTTACACCTTGTAAATACAGTCTCATCTCATCTGTCCCGTGCTGCGATTAGGCACAGGTCTGTTCTAACGTTGTTCAGTTTGATGGTCTAATCTAGACCACTTCTATAAATATTACTAGAGTGTTTTGTTACACCTTGTAAATACAGTTTCATCTCATCTGTCCCGTGCTGCGATGAGGCACAGGTCTGTTCTAACGTTGATCAGTTTGATGGTCTAATCTAAACCACTTCTTTAGTTTTGTTATACCTACAGTCCCATCTGTCCCGTGCATGTAACCGAACCGACTAAAATCGAAAAATCTACTCGAATCGAATCATTTTATCAGTCAAACAAAACGATATCAACAAAAAGATCGAGTCCAGCTCCTGATGGATAAAACGAACCGACGTGCACGTGCCATAACTCCATTTTAGGATATCGTTCGTTGTCCTATTATTTTCATAATCTTAGTAAAACATTAACTAGATTATTTAATAGAACATTCAGCAACATATCATAATTTGTAATGTTATGCTTACAAGAATCAAAATAGATTTTATATTCATTTTATTCAAGCAGATGCGGCGCTAAAGCTTGAAGCCGGGTCGAGTAGGTATATGGTATTGAAGTAGTTAGGTATATCGATCGGTAATTTAATTACTGCACGTCTGGCGCCGATTCCATTATTGTCACTTTCTTTGTTTTCTGGTACCTAGGTAATAGTCGTCAGAGTGGTCTGATCTAGGTATAATATTTAAAGACTAGCTTTTGCCTTGCCCGCGTTAAATTAGAATATTGCAAAATCCTTTCTTAGTTCACTCCACTATAGAGTATGTATTCCAAATTTCATGTTTCTATCTTCTGCGATTTAGGCTGTGCGTTGTCCTTGTCTGTCAGTTACGGAACTGTTTTTTATTTATAAGTGTAAATAAATATCATCAATCATCATCTTCATATGAGGAGTTGCAATAAGTAACATAAATATTCTTTATTTGCACACCAAAAATAGACAAATACAATTTCAATTCATAACAAGAATGAGAAGGGTACTAAGGGCGATCTTATCTCTAAAAGCTTCCAGACAAACATTGGATGCAAGAATATGACAGTGCACTATTAGTAGGTAGGTAACTGTATAGTTATTTACACATACAGTAAATATAATTAATATTTATATACTTACAACACAAATCATATGCATAACATACATACACAAATATGGATTCATACATGTACTTATATTGTTAAATAAATATCGTAGGTAAAAGGACACCGTCTAGGTAATCAAATCAAAGAGAGAGATATTGGTCTTTGAGCAGTCTTTACAAGTACATACAATTTGACGAATTTAACTGCTTACCTACTGTCTAAATTCAAAACTTAAATCATATTACTTATGTCTGATAAAGGAATAAACTGAACCATTTTATTTATTAATCGAATTTTGTTATGTAAATTTAAATGCGACTTAATTATAAACTTATTGCTACATTAGGTATTTTAATACGAGTTTGAATCAATTTTGGTTTAATTTTCCTTAAAACTATAATTCATTGAGTGTGCTGTGTGGTATTATGATTATGAAGTATCAAAATGACAATATATAAAAGTATTCATTCGGTTCCGTTGTTAATTATGTAACAGTTATGTAAATAAATTGATCTCTATAGTTAATTTCGTTATATACAAAATGTAGGAAGCCTGGGTATAAATATGTAAGTACTTTCAAATTTACAAGTCATAACATAACCATCTAAATTGTATTGTAGGTTAAAGATACCTCTTAGTCATCATCATCATCTCAGCCGATGGACGTCCACTGCTGGATATAGGCCTCCCCCAAGGATCGCCATAACGACCGGTCCTGCGCTTCCCTTCCCTCATCCCGCCGCCTTCACCAGGTCGTAATGCCAATACTCATGAAATAATCATGTGTCAGGTTATTGATGTCATTGCTGAACCTAGATAGTATTATGATGAAGTAGTATTAACGTGGCTGCCCTGTTAGTCTGTGGTAGTTAGTTACCGTCAAAATCTGGTCTCACACCGCCATCGAAATCGCCTACCCGCTGTGCGTGGACGCCAGCCAACGCGACATCAAAGATTTTGCCACCTCGTAAATAAACACTTTCATTCGATGTAGTTAGTACACTGCACTGCTCAAAATTCGAGATTGCGCGATACAAAGAACTACATTCGTAGATGCTGATGGTTTTTGCGTTATTTTGAAAAAAGTGCAAGAAAATATCTACAACAGAAACAAAATTCTTAATAGGTACTTAGATTGTTCACAGGAATATAATTAAGTTAATCCAAATCTTAAAATAAATTCGAAGATAAATTATGCAACAGTGTTGCTGGAACTAAATGAATGCTTTTTAGACGGTCTACATTTCACATATCTCGGTTCGTTAGTACACGTCAGGATTGCCAACGCGGAAGGCCTGCATGCATCTTGCAACGACGCACTTCATAAGCTCCCTGAAAATATTGATATTTCGAATATCAAAGGTATTAATTTAGACAGGCGGTCGCTTGGCTCTGCTCCCCGAGACGGCGCGCGGCGGCGACGACTGCAAGGAGCATGCCGCGATGGACCATTGCAAGCGGTGCGTCTCTTCCGTGTCGGCAAATAGACGCGCGCGTCGTTTCTTAATTGCAAGCTGGGCCGATGCTTTATAAGCTCCATAACGTCCGTCGGCGTGCGTCTCGACTGCGAAATGTTTGCTTTAATTATTATTGGAATGGAGGGTAATTCTCTGTGGTTTTGTTCGGCTAGACTTGGCGATGTTCCGAAACGGGTAGCGATGCAAATTGCCTTGGCGGACGCCCAACGCGGCGCTATCAGGCTCAGTAGCTACATCACACCGCGTCACACCTTTCTGCTGACTCTTGACCTGAAGTTCCTTGTTGTGTTTTAATTATATTGTGTAATGGGTACATATCAGAATCCCGAAACTCATAATACCTTAATTCAAAATACCTTAGACCAAAATACCCGAATTCATAATACCAAAACATTCATAATACCTTAGCCCAGTTTACCTTACCCTGAAATCCCGAAATTTAAAATACCAAATGCTTATTATGTCAAATGTTCAAAATACCTTAACTTAAAATACCGTAACTTAAAATACCAAAACGAATGGTAGTAATGGTATTGTATACAGAGCATTTTTTTAACCGACTTCATACTATGACAGTATGAAATCCGAAACTATATTAGATACAGGATACAGGGAAAGTGTATGATTGTTTTTTGGCATAGTTGATTTTTTAACCGACTTCAGAAAAGGAGGTTTCTCAATTCGACCGTATATAATTTTTTTTATGTGTGTTTGCGGATAACTTCGTCGTTTATGAACCGATTTTGATGATTCTTTTTTGCTGGAAAGGAGATATCCCAACACGGTGGTACCATGATAAGGAAACCAGGATCTGATGATGGCATCCCAGAGTAATCGAGGGGAACCTTAGAAAATCGTAATAACTTCGGCATTTCTTTACCGATTTGGGTGATTCTTTTTTAGTTTCGAATGATTTACCCTCGAGATGGTTCCATTTAAATTTGGTGAAAATAGGGACATAGCAGAGGTGACAGATTGTGTGGTAAAAAAATATTTGCTCTAGTGTTATTATCCAAGGAGAAAACAGGGTAATACGTTTGTATGGAAAAAACCGTACTGGTCTATAATCTTAAGGTTTCCACATTCAAATAGGTAACATTTCGGTAACGGTTCGGACATGGATGTTACATATTTGTGCCATTGTTGTATGATTCCCATAACAACCTAAGCCTAAGCCTAAGGCTTACCTTGGGATCATTACAATGTATGTGCCTGTGAGCGTTACTTTTTTATTTTATTTGTTCAAAAAATAAATAATTTATTTGTATAATTTAAAATTTACTAAACGTGATGTGAACGTACCGCACGGATACACTCACCCTACCTACCTAATAGTTCATTGCTGAAACAATAAAAAATCATTTTTGCATGAAAAAGTAAAATCAGAACATCTTTCTTTTCTTTTTGAAATGAATAAAATAATGAAATTATTATTCCAATGCAATTATTTGATAATAAATCAGTGGGATTGTGTAAGGTTTTGCGCTTATTCATTAACACGTTGTATGACACACATACCTACCTACATACATACTAACCTACATACATACACATACATACATGCATACACACGTTTTCGTATTCATCATAAAAATGCGTGTGCCCACACACAGCACAGATATTCGAACCCATATCCCTCAGATCAGAGTCCAACACTTAAGCCAACGAGCTTTCCTAATCCATCTCCACCGCCGTCTGCGTATGGTACCTACAGAAATAAAAAACTACATAACGATCTGTATGGGTAGCATGCCACCGTGATACAGCGCTATCAATTATATAGAGATGCCGAGGTCTTGACGGTACGGCAACTTTATATCCTACGTATAATAATCAGGAAGCACAGCCGTGTCCCAGCTCAAACTGATTCTAGAAAGCGTAGTTATAAGGCTATCTGCCCTATCGACAAGCACAAAACTGCATTCGCTACGAGACAGTTAAATGTGTTGGGTTCTAGGCTCTATAACAAAATAAATAACAAACTGAATATCTACCCATTAAGTAGAATGGAAGTTATCTTCAAGGTTAAAAATTGGTTACAAAACATAAACTACACCGAAACTGAATCCCTCCTTCAATGCTGATCCTATTTACTTCAACCGTGCCTTCTTTCATCCACACACTCACATATCCACAAATACACACACACACACCCTCATAAACACACACACACACACACAAACATACGCACACACACACGCACACACACACTCACTCATACTGTATACAAAATTATATTAAATACTACTTAGGTTATAACTTTTGCTCATTTTTTTTATAGATTCTAAACTAAAGCAACTTGCACGTTTATGTCCTATATGCAGATTTTAAAATAGGTATGTAACCGCCCGGAAGAATCACTGACTCTTAGGTAACAAGGCCTTTTAGGTCCCGTCTAAGAATCAGGGATACCAAAAATTGTCTTATCAACATAATTAGAAAATATTGTCTCATATATACTTGTTAATTTATAAGGCATATTGTAATCGCTTATCTGAGTCTAATAAATATTTTTATTATTATTATATGTCTTACGTTCCGTAATCACGGGCAATTAAGTCCCGGACCTTTGGAAGGCGTGCATGGGGCCGAAGCCAATGTAGAGGCCCGTTCAAAAGACAAGTTAATCTAAATGTAAGGGATACACAAATGGCGGATACCATCTCCGAGCGTACAACATGATACACACGGGGATGGCCCCCGCCATTTGTGTAAAGACTATTGGAGTACGGCGCTATGGCCGCGATGGAAAAATAAGGTCTTGGGCTATGGAGGTGAAAGTTGGATGGATGGATACTGGGTTATGGGAGGAGACTAACGGACGCCTGCCATGACAACTAGTCTCAAAATTGTAAATAGGGCAGGCGGTGACTCGCCGACTCGTCGAGTGGGCCCCATAAAACGGCCGCACGCACAAAGTGCGACAATGGGGCAACATCTCATTGAGCGGCTGAAGGTTGTCGAGAGGTGCGGTTCCGGTTTCACCATCGCGGGGTTTACCCCCGTGAGCGGGTTTCCCCGTTATTACGCCATTACGTGCAATACACTTCCAACCTGGAGCATAGGTTCTGCTCTTGCGATTCCACTCTGGACGGCCAATGAAGGCAAGCCAGAGGTAGGGGGGTGTGTTACTGTGTGTGTGGGTGTGGGGGTGTGTGTGTGGGTGTGTGTGTGTGTGAGCGCATGTCTGTATGGTCCCCCTGGATAGGGGTCCGCGGTGTCGCCACTCACCGTCAGCTCGCCACAAGCTGCCCCCGCGGGGTTATTATTATTATTATTATCACACCTTCGTTCTCTTTGTATTTGCGCGCGAACGAACGAGATAAAAGACGTGATACAGCCGTATCACGTGTAGCATGCTACGGCTTCTGGAGTGCGATTTTTGAACATCACCCGTTCAAATCAGCAGTAGAAAGATGCATAATCTCCATCTAATTGTAATTTTTACATTTTCTACTGCTGATTTGACCATGTGATATTCAAAAATCGCACTCCGGATTTAAACAAGGTTTAAAAGACAAACATATTTTTGCTGTTATATCGGCTTCTAATATAATTAGTAATTAGTTTACCAACCGCAAAAATCCGTGTCAACAATCAATAGCAACTTGAACAACGAAAAATTTTTCTATGGGAGCAAACCGATCGGAGCTTTAATAAAAAATACAGCTGTTCCATACTAAACTGCAATGCCTAATCGACTCAAATGCATGCCGATCGGTTTGCTTCTATAGTGAAAGATGTTCAGTTTGATGGGTAGACTCTTAGTTTACCCTCCTGTATATCCCTACATCCTCTCTCCTCATCCTCTTAGGTACTCATATCGGCAATCTACAGGGTGAAATTGATATCATTAGCATCCTTTTAAACTAAGAGTCTACCCCTCAAACTGAACAACTTTTACTATGGGAGCAAACCGATCGGAGCAACAAAAAAATCAGCTGTTCCATACTAAACTGCAGTGCCTACTCGACTCAAATGTATGCAACAGCTGATTTTTTAGTTGCTCCGATTGATTTGCTGCCATAGTCAAAGTTGTTCAGTTTGATGGGTAGACTCTTAGTTTAAAAGGATGCTAATGATATCAATTTCACCCTGTATAATTAATTAGGTAGGTATAACAAAACACGAATATTTAATTTCTAACAAAATTTTAAGGGTGTATTCAGACAAAGAAGGAACTTGGGTCAAAAAGGTGTTTTTTTTGGACGTCCCATACAAACGCCGCGGATCAGCCGATCGATTTTCTACAGGGTGTAAGGAAAAGTATCATCATTTAAAAAACTTTCTCCATGGCACCAAAATCGAAATCGCGAAAAAAAAATCAGCTCTCCCATTGTTACAAAACTGCAAACCTACTCGAGCCAAATGTATGGGACAGCTGTATTTTTTTTCGCGGTTTTGATGTTGGTGCCATGGAGAAAGTTGTTCAATTTCACGGTCTGATCATCCCCTTAAAAAAGAGTCAGCATATTAAGAATAAACTGTCCTTCTCAATATGCTGAAGGTTTTTTAAGGGGATGCTCGGACCATCAAACTGAACAACTCTCTCTCTATGGCACCATCACCTAACCCGCAAAAAGAAATCAACTATTCATACAAACCTGCAATCCTTTTACACCCAAATAATATGGACAGCTGATGTTTTTTTTCGCAATTTCAATGTCGGGCCCATCCCATAGATTATCTGATCATCCCCTAAAAACCGTCAGCATATTAAGTTGGACCTGTATACATACCTACCTGCCTACCTACATATATAGATACATTAATTTATACATACAGGTTGTAGCCTAGCATATGCTGAAACGGTGAACTCCAACCATTAAACTGAACAAATTTCACATTGGAGCCTACCTCAGGAAACGCGAAAAAATATGCTGTCCCATACAAAACTGCTGTTCCTACCTACCCGACAAAAATTTATGGGAATAATATGTCTAAAAAACTTGACAAAGCGTTAAAATAGGTAACAAAACATTGAACTTAAACGTAAACGGTGTAACGATACTAACTTACGCTAGAATGTTTTGAATTTTGACTATTTAAAATAAGTTATTTTAGTCATTTGTATTTTGAAATAAGGTCTTTTGGGTTCGGGTAATTTAAACATTCGGTATTATAAACTTTTGGTATTTTGAATTTTTGGTATTTTAAGTTTAAGGTGTTTTGAATTCGGGTATTTTGGTCTAAGGTATTTTAAGTTAAGGTATTATGAGTTTCGGGATTCTGATATGTACCCTGTGTAATACCTACTAATTGTAGCAATTTGATATTAACATCGTTATTCGCATATTTTGTTTAGGATGTTTACTAGGCATCTGTGTACCTATTCACTTTTAGTACCTTTCCAAAAAAAGTACTCACAGATTGGATCAATGATAAGTTGATAACAGTCAGGTCCAAAAAATTACCAGTAGAATAACAGTCTACCGCGTACCCACACTCACCCGATATTCTATACGCATTCACCAGGCCAGCAAACTTATTGAGCTTCGGGCAATATTTCCTTTTAAGTGTCGTCCTTTGAATCCTTAATCAGAGAAACTTCTTGAGTTGAATACAAAGGAACAAACATCGCACGAAAAAGATAGATCTCAAGTTCATTCAACTCCGCTTTATTTAGACGGGCATTAAGGTTACATTATATCAAGCGCCATACATGACCAGCAGTATACAAGTTTTAAAACGTCTTCTTTTAGATGTAAAGTGATATTTCCAACTAAGTGGTAGCGAGTAGGTACTTTTTAACTTAACGAGTTTAATAATTCTTAAAACTATTGTTTCCACTGATTGCATGCAATTATTTGCAATAGACTTGAGTATTTTGTTATTCGACAATGTAGGTAACGATTCCATAGCATAATGGCGTGTACACACACTTAGACACGTTCTGTGTACAGTATCTAGGTACTCGGCGAAAGGAATCGCCTCTCAGACGTCTTTGGCAAGGCCGTCCATTACAGCCACCCGACTAGCCGAGCGGTTTGTCTGGTTAGTGGGTGTTCAACTGTCCAACGCTCTGTGATACAAACAACACTTAACTTATATTAAATTTAAGAAACCTGTTTCGAGTTGAATTAATTGACACCTGTGTACTTTAATCGTATTTAAGTATTAACATTATATTCCTGTTCTTGTATATTGATTAGAAGACGGAAATTCATTCATTATTGTAATGGGAAGGAGCGTAACACGATTTATTAGTAACGAGGTGATTAGCTAAAACTTCACGACTGTTTCTGAGAAAGTCATGGTGGAACAGTCACATACACAACGAGTCGACTTATCGGAGAAGTGTATTCACTGCGATAACATTAAAATACAGCTCACTATCGCCTTCCGAGAACTCGTCCGTCCGTCGAGCTGGCGGAGGCGACAGGTAGCTCCAGCTAACGGAACTGCCGAGAATACGTCGGTATTTTGGTTTTAGAACAAAGTTGTATGTTGTAGGTAATATGGTAATAATAATATTATGTGAAACGAGTCTTGGACAAACTTGTCTATTTTTTCGAATCACAGTAGGGTTTCATGTGTTTCGTATTTCACAGTTATAGAAAGATATCAAGATTAGTAAATAATTAGCAAACTGTAAATTATTGATAAATAACCAAACTCTCGTAGCTACTAGGTAAATACCGATAAAATTAAAATAAGAAAGAAAAGCCAAGAAATATAAATAAGGCAACAATTATAAATATAAGTACTTACCTAATTAAATTTTCTTTATAGCCCAGTCATTTTACGGTTTGAGCCGGGCCCGGGACTAATTAGTAATTGGTATTTTTTTTCGGTACAGTATTTAAGAGCCAATTTGAGCTTAGAAATGTACCAAAATTAAAAAAGAATCTCGTCAGCAACAGTTCCAAATTTACAATTTTGGTATTATCTCGTTATGAAAAAACCGGATGGAAATTTTTTTCTGGACATATTTAAGGCATTATCGTTATACATACTTCAAACATGGTGTTTGGCTAATTATAAGGTTTTGAAAAATACATTCGTATTTTCTAATAAAAACCTCTTTTTTTAAATTTCAATGCCTATTTTCTTGCTAAAATAATTTACATTGTAAAATCTTATTCAAATGAGTGCATGGTATTAATATCATTAATTTCAAAGTGTTCTGGGACTCACAATTTTGATTTCTATGTTGCGTAGCGATTTTTTTTAAATTTGTTTTCAGACAGTCTTTCTGTCACTTAATAGTACCGGTTGCAGATTAAAAGTCCAATTAGTAATTACTTCCTACCTCTCCTAACAAAAGTCCGTAAAATGACTGGGCTATTAGTGCAAATGCAAAACATTTATAGGTAGGTAGGTATTTACTTTAAAGTCATTTTAACATAATCCTTTAATGACTGTAGTACCTACAATGCATAATGAATGATTAATGATTGTGTTGTGTTTTCCTGGCAGGTTTTTGATGGCGACTTTATTTCCTTATCCGAATTATAGTAAATTTTTTGATTTTGTATACCTACCTTATACCTATTAAAGTTAAAAATGAATTGTCTCTTTGCAACAAAACAACATATTTTTTAAATGTTAGTTGTGTTTATAATATAATTATGTACTTAAATAATTATTTAAGTTTTATTCAGAGTTAAGAGAAAAATCCTATTGCAACGAATGGAGAGATACCTAGTAGGTCTAGGTATTATCTACCGCATTGAATAGAGATATGTGGAAGAGATTAGAGGAGACCTTTGCCCAGTAGTGGGACGAAGTAAATTAAAAAAAAAGGGGAAATTTAATTAGACATTGACTTATTTAGAATTAGAGTACCTACTACAGGTTTACCTACATAGCTAGGTATTATAATCATACTTTATTTAAACTTAGGTAGTTACACTTAGCTAACTCTGTATTCTCCATTTCATAATAGGTACTTTATTAATATGACATTTACATCCTTATGTGACTACGATAGCGTTAAGTATTGTGATGAGAACAACAGTTTACATTACAACGTATTTTGAAATCTAATACTTCGCCAGAAAGATCATAATAGTTCGCCAGAGACGCAGTTGATACGAGGTACCTATCTCAGTTTCCACGCTCTGATTACTGGGTGTTGGCTCTAGCTAGACAGCGTCTTTATCGGCGACGATCAGAAACTAGGCTCAGCGGGAGTGCTCTGAGAAATCGATCCAATGTCCAGTTCAGATGCTAAATAATAGGAAACCGTAAACCACATGAACCTTTGGACCGAGAATAAAAATCTTGTGGTTCATGTTTCCACAATAATAAGCACTACAAAAACGATACTGTGCATTCAGTGACGACCATTGCGAGTAAGTATTTACAAACCTTAGGTCTTAGCTCGTAATACCTAGGTTGAAAGCATCAATAGGTAGGTACATAGAACCAATATTAACAATTATACCTAAACTCATAACAATTTGGATCAATTAAAAATCATTTGACTTTACGATTCTTTATCTTGTTAAGATATTTGAATTAAAAAATAAAGATTTTGATTAAGTACGTACCTAACAAAATTTAATATCAACCATAGTTTTGTGAAATCTGAAGAAAAGATGTCTATAGTATTGAATTAATTATTAATGTGATTATTTGCTAAATATAAGTGTATAAATTCAATGTATACGTACTTAATTTTTTTTTTTAATTTATTTTACAAAGAAAAAGTTTCATATTTGTTTTCCTACTTAAGCTTTCCTACTGCAAACCTTATAAGGTTTAATTGCAGGAAGCCTAAGAATACCTATTGTATGCCTTCTGGCGGATCACATTGAACATAATAATATAATGTAACAACCTATCAACCTGTGTATCACAATAAAGAATTTATTTATGATTTATGATGTAATTTGATGGAATTGTGTTATCACTTTTGAACTTAGGGTAAAAAACCGGGTACTGGCCGCGTTTTTTATTTTATTATAGTTACCGTCACCTGGAAAATAAATCAAGATATCTATATCGGGAACTCAATACAATAACGCTGCAAAAACATATTGAAATGTTTAATTTCTGAAAAATACATACCTATAGGTAACTATCGTGTTTTTTTCCTGCTCATAACCACTAGTTTCACCAGAAACTCTCCAGATTACAAATGAATGCAGCAACACCACTTGAAATATTATAAATTCTTTAAATGCCTTGTTGCTTCAAGTTGCTTGTAACAAATGCGTCTAATTTACTTTGTGTCTCCAACTTATGTACCTACTTTCGTACACTGCTGTGTAGATTCTTCGCGGCTCTTTCAAGTGTAGATCTTTGTTCGTGATGCGCTGCATTATCGACCTGTGTGGACACAGATGGCTCTCATCTGCTTGTGTCATCGGTATTAATGTGCTCCAGTAATACTTGGCGTGGTCAACAAAGCTGGCTTACCGATAAAGAGAGAGACAGAGTATTCAGTCAGACCACACACCGCTGCGGCGCTACCAGTTAGTAGATATAGGTACACCTACTATGTTTTCATTTTCCATCTAACTAGTGAGACGCGACTATACCATTACCTCTATCAACTCTCCTTATCGTTGCATTTTCATTGCGTTTTCCAAGAGGAGTCTAAATAAAAATCCTATCGACGTTAAAAAACTGTTAAAAAATACATGTTAATATCTTAAACCCAGGTGGATTGAGTGCGACTCACCTAAATATTCTTAGTATATGGAAACACCCTTACACCTGGAGAATATACATGTGGAATTGACAAATTGGTCCGTAAAATAAGGGGATCGATAAAAACATATCGATATCGATCGGATAGCAAAATTTTTGAGATTGTACAATTATAATGCCATCTATCCAGTATAGTAGGATCACTAAACTATTGTTTTTAATGGTAACGTTGTTAGTCGCTGAGGTTAGTCATCTATGTACCTACCAGGAAGCTGGCATAGGTACTTGGTACCTACCTACTTGTAGGTGATCTACTTATTTTTGAAAAGCTTTTATTTTTATAAAATGAGAATCGGTATAACTTGTCTCATTGGTGAATAAGATCAGTTAGACTCGTACAAACTAAAGAATAAGGAGTCTTATTGGTTATACAGAGTATCACCATTCCTAATTGTAGGATCAAACGGGGTCAAGTGTTGTACGTTGACGGCGCCTTAGGTTAGGGCCAGCATCATTCGCGGTTATGTAGGAACTAACTTTAGAATATACATTAAAGATTTACGATTTCTTCTACATTTGTTTCATCATAAAATTTATGTTTGTGACACTCATTGAAAATATTTAGACATGAAAGACATTTCCGAGTAATTTTCTTAAGCTTGTGTGCCTAAATCGTAAACATAACGTATCTCTGGAATAAATAATGTAGTGCTTATTTTATAATTAGAGTCAGTTAACGTCAATTACCGAAAAGTACCTAGCTACCAGAATTATTATTAAAATCTAAGCAGAATTTACATCCACGGCAAGTGAGTTCGAAACATACATAAGTACTCATTTTGGAGCAGGATCTTCTAATCTATTTATCTGTAATCAAATCAAAGTAGGAATAATTATTTTGATTTGATTTAATCCAACTACACGTTAGGTAGGTATTTCACATGGATTTGACAAAATGAAAAATATAACTGTTTTTATGTTCAAAATAAAAAAAAATCCCTTCGTTCCCATTAATTTGCCGAAATTATTAAGTGTAGATGTTTTAATATACCTAGGTACTTACACTTAGGTAACATTAAATAAAAGTAAATAGATGCTTTTGGACAGAAAAACTCAAATGTTTAGTTTTAAGTAACATTATTTATAATTTTATTTAATGTTACTAATTTATGGTCTCTGACAAAATAAAGTTATACTTACTCAAATTGAAAACTCAAAACATTAAACAACCAAGAAAGTTAGGAGGTCCCATAAACTTAATAACTATAGTAATCGTTAAGTTTACTGTAGGTCCTGACACTTATAGTCAGAATGTATTTTTTTTGCACATCTCAGATATAGTTTCCTCATTCTAAAATAAGCACTTACCTAATAAAGGGCAGGAGTGCGATTTTTGAATCTCACACGTTGAACTCAGCAGTTGAAAATGTATCGAGATACGCATCTTTCTGCTGCTGATTTGACTTTCAAAAATCGCACTCCTGGAGTGTGATTTTTAAATGTCAAATCAGCAGTAGAAAGATGCACGTCTCCATATCCATATCACAGATATTAGAATACAAGTAATAAATAGTAGTAATATTGACATTTTCAACAGCTGAGTTCAAAGAATGAGTTTCTAAAATCGCACTCCAGTACATGAAGAATAATAGATTATACAACTTTTCTTTAACTCAATAGTCATATAAATGGTGGACTATACGACCAATTAATTGTTTCTGAGAAAGATGCGTATCTCCACGTAGATCTCCACAGTAATTTTGACATTTTCAACTGCTGAACTCAGCGAATGAGATTAAAAAATCGCACTCCTGGACACGGTTGCGCGCCTTCCATTTGATTGTGAGTGGATTGTTTGTTGTGTTCAGTCCTGCGATTACTCATTTTACTTATACGATGTCACAGAATGGTACCTACTGTTTGGTAGTCACTCATTCACTAACAAGCACCGCATAAATGCTACCTACCTTACACCTCTATTGAATACTGATAGCGATTACTCATAGATTACCTACGTAAAACCCATAACGTTTACAGTAGCAACGAATAAAGTATGAGAATCAGAAAACGTTTTGTTTTGTTCTTTTAATTTCTGCCAAGTTTGTGAACTGTGAAGTGATTTTTGACCTACAGTTATTAATTTATTATGCATTTTCGGTACAATGACCGACTATGTTATTATCTTAATGGTCTGTATTCTTTCGGATTCACGCAATATTGAAAGATTGAAATTGGCTGTTCGCCTGGGATACGTTTTACAATAAAATATTGGTATTCTCCATGGACAGTTTCATTCCCAAATCATGCTGTTTGAAGCTCGCCACATACATGGGGAATTATTCCAGACGAAATTATTTCGTATAGATTACTGCCCTGCAGAATTCCGTTCGGAATTACTTAAACATAAAATTCAAAGATCTGTCACATAAATGCCGAATTATTCCGGATGGAATTATGATTTCGTATGGATTTGAAATTCCGTTCGGAATTCTGGAGAGGGAAAGCCCATACGAAATCCAATTCTGATTCGTAATTCGAAGTTTTGTTGTATGGGGCATGGGTTTTTATCTAAAAAGTACCCTACATACTTAGGTTTAGGCACCTATATCTACCTAATCAGTTTTCAAGAAGCAAGACGAGCATGTTCCTGTTTATTTAGGTTTATATGTATTCATTTGTTGTTTGTATTATCCCAATACACAACTGTTGATTGACGTTCAAGTTCTCCATTTAGACCTGCTAATAAATTGACTGAATCTTACGTCATGTTTACGCCAAGCAGATAAGTGTGAGTGAATCTTATCAAAGCGAATAATGTAATCTTATCAAGTGGTCCTGAATAGGGGGCTGAACTGGCGCGGAGTCGTTGGTGGCGCCTCGTGCGTCGTGGCTCGTCGTGTTTACGTCTAATTTTGGCGCGAGCGCCGCGACGTCCGCCCCCGCGCCTCCGCCGCCCGCGATTTGCGGCGCTACCCATTGAACACGGTACGCATGTGGTTATTTCGGCATGGCGAAGGCGCATCGACACAGGGCCGACACGCTGCGATGAAACAGGCTTGCTTCTATGAGTCCTCTTGGAGTTTTAAAAAAATCATGTCTAAGAATGGTGAAGTTCAACTTATCGATAGCATTAGCATTAGCACCCCTCTAGCAGTCTTCGCTTCATGAATCTTGCTTGACACCTTGAAGGATCGAATTTTGATTGTCTTAGTTATTGTTTCTTAAGTCTTAACTAGGTATCAAAATAATTTGATTCAATAGCTAAAAAAATATTTAAAAAAAACGAATCAGCTTCGCAGGCTTCGTCAAACCTTTATCACATTCAACTATATGTATTATCCTATCCGTACCTACCAATCATATACTTGATTCTGAAACATTCATTAGGTATTGGAAACCAAAGTTTGAATTAGTTGGTATAGGAATCTCGTGAAAGAATAATAATAGAACGAGACCGAATTAAGTTTTTTGATTGAGTCGGCATAAAGTGCATCCGCCGTCCGATTTTCACCTTACGGCAAAATTAACGAGCGCACGTCCTGTGAAGTTACCGCGGTGAGCCTTGCCTTGGAGGCTGCGGTGCACTCCAGCTTCTCGGAAACGCCGGGAGGCCTCTGGCCCCGCCTGCCGCCCCTACACCCGCGCCCCTGCACCGCGCCTTGCCTCTCTCAATAACTCGCACATTGATGGTGTGGTATTGTAAATTGCTGAACCATTTATGTTGTCGACATCATTCGTCTGGAAGATTAAAATAATTGTTTCTATTACATTCATGCGAGTGATGAAGAAGATTGCGTAACATGAGTAGGTCTAATAAGGTTGTTGATGATTTTTCGAGAAAGATGATCCAATTATCCCTTAAGATGCAGCTATATCCTTATGTCAGCAATTATTTTCTGACCATCACCAATTTATCATAAAGTAAGTTATGTCGCCCTACAAATCCTACAAAACGAAACATCGATAGGTAGGTATACGTAAAAGGTTTCAACAACGGCGCCTCCCTGCACATTGCCTGTTTGTGTTCAGGTTATTTTATTTTCTTTTGGTACACCTGAGTTGTTAGTAACAAAGGGATTGATTTTTTTCTCTCGGCTCCGCCCGGGCCTTTGAGAGTTTTGCCGCGTTTCTCGGAACCTGCGCCCGATCATTCAGTAATCTCCGACAGTCTACCGATAGAGCCCATGGACCACGCCGAAGCGGATTACAAATAAAACGAATGCTACAAAAACTCTTCTGATGGTATTAGGTACCTCAAAGTTATTCAAGCATCTTTTCTTATTAGCTGTTGGAATTTTAAAGGAGATAGGTAGGTAGGTACCCACTTTCGAAGATTCAAAAGAATGTTTTCCAACATGTTTCAAGAAATTTTAGAAACAAAGCCAATGAAAGAAGCAACGGCACCCTGGAATCATTCAAGACATGTTTGCCTTGTAGGTGTATATATGATTGCTCTTTTGATTTGTGTGAAGCAAAGTTCATGGTGATTCGCTTCGATTAGAATAAACGACCTTGAATTAAACAATTGTATTTGGGGCGCATGTTATGTAAATCACAGCTGACATTTTGCATCTCTGGGCGGAGAGCCTGCGAGCTGCGTTCCCTTTTCGCCTTCAAATTTCGTAACCATATTGCGCGATTGTCCTAGATTTTAACTTTTTATTTAACGATTGTTTACTTGATATAGTTGTTTTATCAAATTGTATATTCGTTTAAAGTTACTGTAGCATAACATACTTAGATAGAGCGTTGGTAACGCCTTCTATTCTTGCGAAAAAGAACCTGTAGATTTTCGCGTCCAGCAAATTTTTTTTATTGATTAAAAGAGGAAATTTTCATAGACGGTTAGATACAATGGCAATAAATATCTACCAGGGTATAACGCCAGGGGTTCAAGGACCGTGAAGTCATTTAGTAGCCAGGTATCCAAGCCATTCGCCTCGAGGCGCAGTTGATACACTCATTTATAATCTGGTTGCGTGTGGGAAATGGGTTATCGTCCTGTCTCCGCCGTTTTCTGTGGCTCTACTAAATTTTGGCAAATTAGTCTGTCATAAGATTTGAATTATTCAGATTACTTACTAGAATGGCAATGAAATGTTAATTGCCACTGGAATTCGTATATTTCTGCACCTGTAATGGTCCTTCCTCAAACAGTTAGTGTTCCATAATTTTGTTGCCATCCACAGACATCATCAATTCATCATACATGATCATTTGAGCATACCTAAGTGTATGAAGAGTAAAGACCCTTAAGGAAAAAAATGTTTTATCGGGAAACTTAGCCTAAGGTACATAAAATAAACATGCTTATCCCATGGTTTACATGAATCGAGGTCCTGCTGTAGATAATAATGAAAGATCAATAAATTGATCTGTCATTGTGTTCCGATCACAGATAAAAATATTGAAGCGCTAAAACTGGAACTGTGGTGACAGCAAACAAAAAGTGCACCGACACGAATCGAGTGAGGTAGGTAATGATGTGATGGTGGCCGGTGAAGGGGGGAGAAAGAGGTGCGAGCGGGATGCAACACACGCGTGCGGGAGTGAACGGGACATGCTTATAAACACTCAGGTCCAAAGTCCACGGCCGCTGGAGGACAGTAGCCTCACTTGCAAGTTGCACTGCACTGGTGTACTCCAGTCAGCATCAGAATAGTAAAGTTGAACTAGCATTCTAATATTGAAATAATAAAATTCCTATACCAGCAGTTTCTAATAAAAACGAAACACTTGTAAAAAATAATAGTTGAGATAAGGCATTTCCTCAAACCTAGGTACGCAGCTGCATTGTATTTTCTCTCGACTATAGATTATTTTACTAAATAGATTCTAAGTAGAAACAATCAGCTTCTTCTTAAGGATTTAAAAGTTTCAATTCGGTTTGTAAAAATTAAACGACTTCATTAGAGCAATAACATTCGTGTTAACTATTCGCAACAGTTGATCAGAAAGGGTTCCCGTCGCGTTAACAGTTTAGTTCCTGTCAACTTCCAGTTCCGGTACAGTGGCGTGGCGACCATTACAGCTTCCTGTGTGTAACACGGTGAATGGCGCTCTATCCGCGACCTGGCTAGCGGCTACAGTGCCATATGAATGAGTAGCGCGTGCACCACAATGAATTATTCGTGCCAGACGCTTCCGTCGGCGCCGGACACATCACATGCTCCGTGTTCTGCCTTTTTACTGATTAACATCTAATTATAGGGCATACTGCTCTCCACATGATTCTCCGTGACTCAGTCGCACTCAATAACTGCACAATACTGTTCGGGACTTAAATGTAGTTGTGTAGGGATTAGGAACGTTGCATTCACAGGCAAGAGTGGGTGTAAGTTTATGACGATCGGTCTGGAGTGCTGGCTCTGTTTCCTTAAACCTGACGTATACATGTGGACTTTCCATGAAATTCTCTTCCATATTCTGTGTGATGAACTGATGATCTAATGAACTTTCTTTTGAACGTCAAAGTATTTTACAAAATAATTAGGTACAATCTCACGTTTTTAACTCTAGAGTCTGTTTCATGAGACGTTATTGACGTAGTTTGCTATACAGATTCCCTTTACACGTTTCTAAACGTGACGTTTATGAGCACTTTTGCGAAATATTTTATGACTCTTTTAGAAATAACTTCATTACTGCTTCCAAATATACTTTCTTCGTGGGTTTTCATGAAGTTATTCATGTTTTTGAAGATAGATGTGTTAGTAATGTTAGCACAAAATAAATGTGTTACCTAGTTGTAATATTTACTTACAATGATTTATTTTTAAGTACGTAGGAAGGTTACAAAATGAAAACCTCATACGTTTTATACGTTTTATCGATTATTGTCCATTCTTTGCAATGAATTAGCGAATGACAATTACAACCCCAAAACCAGTTTAAAAAATCAGCCATCTTATTTGAAATCATTATTCTGAGAATCATTTGAAATTTTCGAATAAGAATGAGACAGAGGTAAGGCGGTGTTACCGATGACCCGGATGCTGCGGGTCTAAAGTCTAACTAAAGTAAAGCGGCCCTGACTGGCCCTGAGTCAACTCAAAAGCCAGGTCACGAGTCACGACGCCCGCCGCCGGTCCCTGTCGTCTTTCATTTCATACAACCAATTATCTGTATGATATTTCCTATATACCCTAGTACCTACGTAATTATTAATAATTGACGGCCATTTAAGGTCCTTTGAAAGTTTAAATAAACCTACACGATAGTATGACTGGAACTGGAAGTAAGCCTACCTTCGATTTCACTTAGCTCTTTCGCCATACAACTGTTCACACTTAATAACAATAGTTCAAGGATTGTCTTGTAAGTTAAATGCCGTATTATATTGTGTACAGTCCCCCAACGGCTCCGACTGTTATCAGACCGGTGCTTACTTATGTGTGTAAATTTTGCTAAGATAACGCGAATGACTACGTGGATGTGTATTATCTAGTTACTTTCTAAAGTTAGACGAAAAAAACACGTTGTTAACCTCTGGCAGCGAGAGGCAGGCCACCAAGCGGCAAGGCCGACTGGTCGCCTAGCCAGCCGCGCCAGGCCGCGGTCGTCTGCACTGCCTTGCGATCGTTGAGTGCGTATAACACATGCCTATTTATTTACACATAATGATTCATCTACATTTTACACACTGCAATACACAAACACTATATATTCCTCCACATGAGTAGTATACTAACTACCTACCTATATCATGATAAATATCAGAAAACAAATACCTAGATTCTCATGTTTAGATTCTCATGATTCAGTTTAAGAACGATACCAGTGTAAAAGCCTTACAGCCTAGATATAGGATATAGCCATTCCTTTTATACTGCTCTACTAAAATTGAAATGAAATGTTTATTTTATTATTTATTTTTATTTTTAACCCATTTCATCCCACTGCTACGCAAAGGCTTCCTCTTTAATCCTCCAACCATCTCTCTGCTCTGGCCACGCGTCGTCGAAAGCATCCAGATCGTCCCGCCACCTCTACCTGGGTCGACCTGGAGGCCGACGACCATTTTCTGGGATCCAGGGCGTGACAATTCTTGCCCACCTTTCCCTGTGCATTTGACAGACGTGGCCTGCCCAATCCCACTTTAATCTGGCGGTTTTTTCCCCAGCATCGGGACACGATCAGGTCTTTTAACACCCAGTGTATTACGCACCATTGCCCTCTGGCAAACCTTGAGTTTGGACTTTTGAGATTCAGTGAGAGACCAGGTCTGGGCACCGTAGGTTAGGATAGGCAGGATACACATTGTCTTCGTTTACCCTTCATTAACTCCTTCATGGACCAGTAGCTATTCCAGCTCTTCCTCTTCTTCAATTTCTTCTTCAAATTGACAAAATTACAAAATGAAATTATCATTTGATGAGATGAATCTAAATGCAGACACAGGCCTCAAATTAAAGCAATCTTTTGTGAGTGATTGGGGATTTGGGAAGACTTGGCAAGTCTTATCTGGTCAATTAAGAAGATTACTTTTCTAAAAACATGCGCTTACCTAATTATTTATTCAGAGTTTAAATTGTACTGAAAGTTCAACGAATACAAAATCAAAACAGCTTTTGATGTTACAGTGTGTATAAATCAATCGGTTTCTTGTTGCAAATGAGAGCGCGCGTGGCGCGACCGCGGGCGGCGACGTCGCGGCGGCGCGGCGGCGCGGGCGTCGCCTGGCGTACCTATAGTAGGTTTTATGCCAGTCCTTATTTGTTTTGAGCTGAAGTAGTACCACAAACCCTTTAGTTAGTCCTCTGAGCACCAATCTCACTGACAAATTGACTAGGTACGTGAATACCATGTAGATATCGTGTAGGCTCTCGTTGAATATTCCCTTAGGAAAGCAATCTAACCTCTTTACATTACAGCCGGACAGTAGAAGATCCCGTAATAAAATAATCGGCCGGAAGTCGATGCGTCACTAGTTCGTTTTCGTTCGTCGCGTTTGTGTGGGTATATGCTCGCTAGAATGAGTAGGTGGACAGAATAGACGGCATAATATTTTGGCTGTCGATTGTCTTTCGCATTGAGCTTCAGCATAGTGTACGTCTTCTGACAGAACATTTGTGACTCTACCACGCACAGACAAAGCCTATGAAACTGTTCATTTACGTGAATAGACGCTTGTATAGTGTTACTCATTATTCGTGTGTGCGTTTATTTACGTACGCGAGCACCGACTCGTCCGAGATTCAAATTTAGAACGCAGTCTCCGCCATGTTGTTCTCGGTGAAAAACCTACGAGCCATCGTTTGGAAATTGTGGAACTGTCACAAATACAATAAAATTGTTATTGAACCCCGAGAAAATCCTCAATAGAAAATGAATTGTCTCCCACGCCTGACAACAATGAAATCTTGGCAATTATTATAATCTTTATACTTCTTAGGTATTTCATCAATATCTGCCCTTTTATTTTCTTTATCAAATCGTGAAGAAGACGATGATTTTGGTACTTTTACCTATATTTCATTATGGTCAAAGATACCGCTAACGTAAATAAATTTAGCTGCCTAGTAAACTGTAAGTGCATTCATATGAATGAATGACTCACTGCCAGAATTGGTTCAGTCATACCTACACCAGATTGTTACGAAATACTTAATTCCTACTATCATTTTTCAATTTGTAACCGTGTTATTGTCATCCCAGATCTCGGGGACTATACTGAAAATAAAGCATCTGTATTTTCACCTGGTTTTTAGGGTTCCGAAGTCAACAAGGAACCCTTATAGTTTCGCATTGTCCGTCCGTCTGTCCGTCCGTCCGTCTGTCCGCGGCTTAGCTCAGAGACGCTTAGTACTGGAAAGCTATAATTTGGCATGGATATACATATTAATCACGCCGATTTAGGGGGGTACCTCCCCTACACGTGAAGTGGGGATGAAATTTTTTTTTCTCGTCTATCCCATGTTGTGTGGTCCTATGGATAGGTCTTTTAAAAATATTATGGGTTTGGGAAAACCATTTTTCGATTTAGGGATCCGTTAGCGAAATATTAAGGGCCTATGGTAGGGCCTATGTCGAAAAATAATTTAAGCGAAACGGGCGTGTGATAGCTTATATTACTGCCAGATGCGAGAGAAAGAGATGGGGCGGCGCGCGCGCCTGAAGTGCGATTTTTGAAAATCATACGAGCGGTTTGGCAGTAGAAAGATGCATAATCTCTATAGTAATTTTGACATTTTCTACTGCCAAGTCGCTCGTATGATTTTCAAAAATCGCACTTCTGGATCGAATCAAGCGAAAAAACAAACTTTATTTAATTGTGATTGTACTATTTATGTAAGTTCAATTCTGCTCTAATCAAAACTTAGATAATAGCAATCTCTTTTTTTTAAATTCTCATGTTTCTATTATTCACCGTTTAGTAGTTACAAGCGTTTATAGATAAAAACGGAGGCTACTTTGGCTTGTTTTTCAAAATTTGTCTTAATCGTGTTTTGGCTCTAATCAAAACTTTAATTAAGTATATGTTCAATTTACACATATCCGAAAATCATACTCCTACTGTTAGTACTTCATGATATACGAAGCTTTGAAGAATCCTATTTTTTACATAGCCCCTTAATCAGAAAAAACATGAATGAAAACTTTGCCTTAATTATTGATGCCATAATTATAATTGTTTGTTAATAGTTACAGGCCACAAAAAGAAAATAGGAAGATATAAATTCCCTTATTAGTTATAAGTTTACTACAATATACCTACACTTGAGCACCAAGACTTATCTATTGGATTATGCGAAAATCTAATAAGGTAAACAGGTTTCCAACGATTGCACAGCCAAGCCAAGCTGTAATTCTCGTTTTGATTAGTCTGTTTTCCGGGGTTTGAATTACTTTGTCTCATAACTTTCTGTGCAATAATTTAACCGCTTGGTTACGTCATTAATTTCCAGGGTAAATAAAGCTGTTTATTTAGAGGTTACTCCTTGATGTTCGTTTAGCCCAGTCATTTTACGGTTTAAGCCGGGACTAATTAATAATCGTTTTTTTTTTTGGTATAGTATTTAAGAGCCAATTTGAGCTTAAAAATGTACTAAATTTAAAAAATATCACGTCAGCAACAGCCCCAAATTTTAAATTTAGCATTTATCTCGTTCTAAAAAAACGAAGGATATTTTTTTTTTGCAAGCTTTTATGGACTCCATGTCTGAAATAAACTATTTTATTATTATTATTATTTATTAAGTCTTTACCATTATACTTCAAACATGGTGTTGGACGTTGTTTGACGTGACGACGCATGTGCGGATTTATTTATTTTATTGACGATGCTTGTTGGTGTTAATATTTTTGTCAACTTCTATTAAATATCTCATTTTTTAAATTTCAATGCCTATTTTATTGCTAAAAAGTAATTTATATTGTTAAATCTAGTTAAAATGAGTGCATTGGTAGTAATATTAATTAGTCAAAAGCCTTCTGGGAGATACAATTTTGATTTCTATGTTGCGTAGCGATTTCTTATGTTTTCAGATCGTCTTTTTGTCACTAAATGATGTCGGTTACGGTTTAAAAGTCCCATTAATAATTTTATTACTCCCCACCCCTCCTAACAAAACTCCGTAAAATGACTGGGCTATGTGCAATGTTCTCGTAAGTCAAGTGTAAAGGCGGGGAAATAACGCACCAGACAGACGAACGAACGGGATGTGCGTCTGACATGACGCGCATCCGGCGGCCACCAGCGCCATCTTAGGAGCGATACCCGGCTTGTGCAGATTGGACTCGATTTAACTATCTAATTGACTTCTGTATGCGGTTTCACTGGATCAGTTTATTGCGTAAACTAAATGTGGATTTAGACCTAACGAACTTAGAGCTCTAGAACAAGAACCAGAAGTGCGATTTTTGAAGATCATACGAGCGACTCGGCCGTAGAAAATGTCAAAATTACTATGGAGATTATGCATCTTTCTACTGCCAATTCGCTCGTATGATGTTCAAAAATCGCACTTCAGAGCATTCTTTCGTAGTCTTTATTCGAAACGACACGACAATTCTTTTTCACCGTTCGGACATGGTTTAGACCAGCCCCCTTACCCGCACTTTCGATCTTCACTATATCGCCACTGTTTCGGTCCGCACTTCATTGTAATAGAGTTGAAATTGGAACGAAAACATTCACGCAAAAGTTCGAATCGAATGTGCGGGTAGACCCTCTGGATTTCTCAAATGGCGTACGCGTACTGCTAGTACCTACGCCAGTATACGCCAGGCTACGCCAGTTTTTCGTAGGGGGTACGCGGAAAGATTTACATCGTAATATGTTACCTACCTATAATAGGGATGATGACTGATCCTGGAAATTCATATCTTATAATGAATTTAAAAAAAGGCTTAATTCAATAACAAAATGTTAAAACGAAATTACAATCATCGTTTTTATCATTTTTTTTTTATTATCGTTTTTTATCGTCTTCTATCTCTTTCATGCAAAACGAATGTTTGTTTGACACTTCGTTATTATTTGTATTAAAATACGAGGGTATGACGTCACTCCCTTTATATCTGCCTCTCGCTCTAACCGTAAATTTTAAACACTTATATTTCGGTAATTTTTGAAGATATTAATAAATCTGTTTCATTTTAGTGTTTAAGATATCAAACAGTTTTAAAAAAAGAAATAAAATAAAAATTGTAATCATCCCTATTGTCATAATTTGTGAGAAAATACAGGCCCAGCAGCAATACATTATAAGCGTCAAACTTAGAGTGATTATAGTGCGAACTCTAAAGTAAAACAACAATTAGGTATAATAAAAACCGTCCAAGCGCGAGTCGTTCTCGTGCTAAGATTCCTGAACTGAATGAAAGAAAAAAAATGTGTTGGTTAACTAGGAGATAACAACATGAAGTAAGTATAGGATATTATTCCTTACAATTATTATAATTATGTTCTCGGTAATCGATGATGAACGTATTGCCATATTTAATGCGCTATTAAATAGTAGTGCGCCATATCGTGGTCGTGAACGAGTATGTATTAAGTAGGGATGCAACGATTACGAAGCGGTGAATCGTTTTGCATCTGAAATCGTAATAATCACGATTAATAACGATGCAATGCACCGTAGTAAGAATCGTACGATTATTTAAATCGAATTGAAAACTTCAATGGGATGGCACTTGTTGACAAATACCAGACCTGAATACTATATTCTAGAGCCGAAAAACAACCTTAAAAAAATCGGATCTCTCGCTGTCATTTTAGCTCATTTTGAGCTAAATCTGACATTTTGGTCAGATTTTACTCTGGTTTTATTTATTTTTTTAATTCTACTCAGGTCTATGATTTGATTTTCGGTTTGAAGTATTAATACATTTTCGATCTCGCGATATTTCATCCACATTTTAAAAGATTAATATCTTCCACGTAAATCGGACGAGATATAGCTTGATTAACAAGATTATCCAGAATCATGTTCCTTAATGTTTTTTTTCAAAGCAAATTGGCCTCTACGCATCCTAAAATCAGAATCCTGACCAAGTGAACCTTTGACTTCGATCTCAAATTAGTAGAAAAAGTTATAAAATCTTTGACTTTTTTAAAGTTTTTTTTTTAATGATTTAACTTTCATTGGAATGCAAAGAAACAGTATGAGAACTCATGCTGAGGATAATCTCAACTAAATTTGTTTAAATAATCGTAATGCATCGGTTATCCTAATAAATAACGATTAATATCGTAATCGTAATCGTAATGGCCGAATCGTTGCATCCCTAGTATTAAGATATTGGCGTTAGAATGAGATTGAGACATCAGCATCACGGTTATTTTAATTGTTCAAGTAACATCGAGTAATGTAATGAAGCACCATCTAATTCATGCTTTTACATGCAGCATTCATAATGACTTTGAATTCTATAATGAAGCGAAATTGTCTACCCGTCAAGCCCTTTATAACTTTATATACCTACATCTTTATAAGAAGACCTACAAAAAAATAACGGAGCGAGCGAAGCGAGCTCAATTTTTTTTAGCATAAACTTGTTTTTTGGTCAGACAATTTGTGGTCAGACATCTTTTGATCAATTCAATTCGATCAATTTGAGCGAGCGAAGCGAGCTCGACTTTTCTTCTAAATATGAATCAGTCAGAGAAGCTTTTTACTTACAATAATGTGCAAAGTAACCTAAATGAGCGCTATGGATCGAAGCAAACTAGAAATTTTTAGCACCACGTCTTAACCAGAACTGTTTAGGATTATGTGTAGGTACAATCACGAAAGCAGAGACTTGAGCGAACAAAGTGAGCTTGACTTTTCTCTGTGTTATAGACAGAGCTCAATTAATCAATGTTTTCCCGAATTTGTCGCCCCTAGTAAAGTGCCGCCCGGGGCATTTGCCCCCCCTCGCTACGCTACTGTACTGACTAGACGCACGCAATACATAAACAAACTGTTCTCGGGCATAGACGTTCCGCTGGCGTCTGACTCAGTTATTGGACTTGTAAGTAGTTGCAGTACCTGCCATGCCTATACAAGGAAGTAAGGAAAAGTATCAATTAACCTTTAAACCAACCCAATCAAACTGAACAACTTTGACTATGGGAGCAAACCTGTCAGCGAAAAAAAAAACAGCTGTTCCATACTAAACTGCAATGCCTACACGACTTAAATGTCTGAAACAGCAGATTTTTATTGTTCTGACTGGTTTGCTCCCATAAAAGTAGTTCAGTTTGATGGGTAGAGTATGTGGTTTAAAGGTTAATGATACTTTCCTTACTCCCTGTATAATGTATAATGTTATGTTATGTTTGTTGTATGGTTCCCAAATCAAAAACGAGATCACAAAAGAGGTTTACTTGGGATCATTACAATGTATGTGCCTGTGAGCGTTATTTATTATTATTTATTATTAATGTTAAGTATAAAATAATTATGCTACATTATATTTCTTAATGTGACTGATTTACCCAGCATGTCGCATGACTAGTTGTTCTGAGTTGGTGGCGAGCTCTAGCGAACAAGCGATTGTTGTGTAAGAGTAGCAGGCCTTCGCGAGAGAGAAATGGCGAGCTATTTCTCAATAGGTACTAGAGTCATCTGGCAATTTAATACAGGGTCCTTAATATGTTGATATTTTTTTAAGGGGATGATCAATCAGACCAAACTGAACAACTTTCTCTATGGGATAAACATCGAAACCGCGAATAAAAATCAGCTGTCATCACATTGTGGGCTTGAGTAACTTATCTTGCAGTCTTGTATAGAAGATCAGTTTTTTTTCGCGATTTCGATGTTGGCGCCATGGAGAAAGTTGTTCAGTTTGACGGTCTGACCATCCTCTTGAAAAATCTAATTAGGTATCTGCAAGCTACGAATAAAAATGTAAATATTTGTAATCCAGCTCAAAATGTGGTACCAAAAAATCTATACCGTGTTCTTTTGTTCTTTAAAAACTCTACCTTGCCGCCAAAACTCTAGGTGCCAAAAACGATGTTGATTTTGTTAAGAGTCTGCTAGGGTTCTTCTTTTATCAGACTAAAATAAAAAAGTGGGGTACGTAAAAACCTGTATAAGTGAAAGAAAAATAAATGCCGAAAAAGACCCAGATTTGTCCTAATTGGTACTTATTTTCTAGTTTTTGGCAATAAAACCGTTGCGTCCGCGTCAAAGATTTAAGTCTTTCAAGAGTGTTCTGTTTCATTAAAAATGTAATAGTAGATGAACTAGGTATAAATAGGATTAGTAGTTGAAGTGCGTCTGATCATTGAAAAATGAAGTCCCACCCACGTTAGCGTTAGTTGTACGCACGGCACGCTACTATGAAGAAAATTACAATTACACGATGTGGGTAGAAAATTATTACGTTTCCTTACTAAACAATGGTTTCTTACTCAATATCCTTACTAATAAGTACATAGGTACCCATATCATATTATAAATAAATACGAATATAATTGTGTCTGTATTCTATCTCAAATAGGTTCTAAAAATGTGCGTCTGTATCTAGGTACCTACCTACGTTTGATGTAAAAACGTCTAAGAAAAACGGAGATGTACGTTTTCACGTCAAAAGTAGGTACTTGCTGAACCAATTTTAATGTTTGTTTTGTAAGTTCGTAAAAAAATAAGTAAGTAAACAGTTAGTACTCATTAAAAAAATACATACTTACGCTCGAAAAACATAACCCTCCTTCTGGCACAGTCGGGTAAGTAGGCAAATTGCCGCCAAAAGTTAGAGCTACATAAATATCTTACTATTACTAATTTACTTTCATTTGCTTTACCAATAAATTCATACCTAATTTAGGTGCACTGTCGAAACATGAATATTTTGCCACAGTCGTCGTCTTGATTGTTTTCAAGTCATTGCCTAGAAAGTGGACCCGCGTGTGACTAATGTTAGCCAGGTGTTCAGGCCACCTAGCGCTGCCAATTTAGATGTTAGGTTTCTTGGAACAAACGATTACGTGTTTCGCGGACAGGGTGTGAGTAAATAATACGATTGTGTACAAACACGATGCACGGGTGCAAGACGCGAATTAAACAAATTGGTTGCTGTTGTACAACCAGAGCCAGATACATCCCCCGCTCCGCCTGGTAGTATTGCACTGTTGCTTCTCCATACTATGATCTCTAATTCTTATGCCTAAAATTCCTTTGTCTTTATCACGTATTTACCTCTTGGTTTTTGGATACTACTGGACCCCCTCTATGTAAACGCAACTGATATGGCTAGCCAGACTTTGGACGTAAGCGAGTGAAATTAGATTAAGATTACGGAGAAGCACAACATTATCATAACTAAATCACGTGTTTTCTTTATTAAGCGACTCCTGGACCAAGTGGTTTCTTCAGGTTGGATGCCACAATCGCTAAGTTATTTAGTTCAGTACTGATAACTATTTACCTATCTAAAAGTACCTATTTACCAAAATTCACAACTGTATTCCTCGGTTAGGTTCAAACTTTGCGACAAGTAACTATCGAGCACTTTTTGCTTTACTCGCTAAAGTTGCACTTTTAACACGGTGCAGTCGGCTTTATGAATTTTAATAGATCCTCGTTAAAGTTTATGAAGAACGGAAAGCGTAGGTAAGTAACTGATAAAAGCCTTTTCCGAATTAACCACGTGGAGCCGTTATGTGCAGATGAGGAACTTTTAACAGCGAAGGACATTGTATTATCTAGAATGGATAGGATGCAGAATGACCTACCTACATCATAGCGGAGGTTTGAATGAAGCACCTGCATTTCCGTTGTTTATTTTATAATACCCCACACAGCACAGAATATCTACTAGATATCTATTAGATATTTTGTAGATATCTATTAGACATCTTGCAGACATTTGTGCTGTTGGAGACAAGAGTAAAAGATAAATGTGGATGACTTATTAAGAAAGTAATGATTGAGTGTCAAAGATAAATTCAGGTCAGACATATTTTCCGCAATAACTACTCGACAGTCGACAGATCACGGTAGGAGGAATTATTTGTGCGTGTTATAAAACTGATAGAAAGTCTAAAGATACAATTTGATCGATTCATTATCACCAATGAGCGCAGTTAACATCGTTGTAGACATAAACCCCCTAATTAAAGAAGTGGATAAGCCACGCCGTGTATCATAATTAATTAAAACAATCGCGTGTTTATATTATACATGCAGTTACATAAATAAGTTAATTGACTTACGCAATCCTTTGTCAGGTAAACTCTGACACCGGAGTCGGAGTAACGTTGACCACACATCATTGAATTCATTGATTAAACACTTCTTACGTAACATCGTAACGTTCCATAACAAAAATGACCTCAAATGCACCCACGTCTTTTACCCACTATTAAAGATTCCAAGTGTGTTACAGAAATCTGGCTGGATACAGGTAGGTAATCTAGAGTAGATCAAACAAATCTGGAGGGATATTCGAGCATTCTAACATTGAGGAACTATGGTGTTCATGTTTTGGTGACACGAGGGTCCCGAATGTGAATCGGACTGACGCAGACGGATAGGTACATAATTAGTTACAATAACTTTCACAATGGTGCCAAATTCGAAAATCCCTCAATAAAATCAGATGTTCCATACAAAACTGCAGTACCGACTCAACTAAAATGTATGGGACATCTGATTTTTCTTTCGCGATTTCGAATTTGGCTCCATACCTACCTAGTGAAAGTTGTTCAGTTTGATGGTTTGAAGTACTCCCTTAAGTATTACTTGGATGTTTTGTTACCTATAAATAAGTATAATGAACATGAACTTGAATAAACCATTTCATGTGCGAAATTTTTTTGAATTCTTTATGAAGAGATACACGTTTGTTAGTCAGGCAAGGCCGCTTCCCAGCTGCGCCGCCTGTGAAAGGTTACACCCATTTAAATTTCCAGGGGAGCAGGAAAAACGATAATGCTAAGTATTGCAGGTGCAGCATATCGCGTACCTACAGGTGGAAGGCTGTCATGACATCAGCAACAGCTGATAGCGCGGTCAAGTTCATTACCGCGGCCGTGCAAATCGATTTGTCGTGGTTACGCCCAGCCCGCTTTCCAATGCAACACTTTTACCTTATCTCTACCACACGTTTTGTTACAAAGTCCATTAGGATGAGAATAAAGTTCTTATTTAATTATGATATCAAAGATTACGATGTAAGTAGTAACTTTTAATCTAAACTATTATAAAACTGTAACAGAAGTGTGTCTGTAAGTAATTCAAGATATTTACAAAAAAAGATTACGATATGGTTTTTAGATGTCCCTGAATCCAAATCACCAATTTTTGGATTTTTTGTCTGTCTGTTTGTTTGTTTGTGTGTTTGTTTGTTCGAGCATCACGCAAAAACTACTGAACCGATTTTGATGAAACTTTTTTGTTTAATAGCTTATGATCTGACTTAAAATCTGGTATGTAATTTATGCGGGCGAAGTCGCGGGTAAAAGCTCGTTTCATTATAAACGTGTTGATTTTATTTGTCACTTCGATAAATAAGTTTCTTTAATAAGCCAGTTATTTTTATTTCATCTAGGTACCTAGGTATCTATAGATCGGTTAGGTAAACACGATTTGCGTTCAGTTCATAGGACAATTTCACCTTATAACTTCATAATATGTAGCAAGCAGTAAAAAGTATAATATTCCTTGACCACGAATTTAACGAGTGCCTACTTTCAGTGAAAGAAAGTAAAAGAGCCATTCATCACAGCGACGCCACAGAAAAAAGATATACAGTACAGCAACTTCATACAATTGCTCGGATCGAAGCACGCACACATCTGTATTTCGGGGCTCAACAGTAGGTACTGGAGACCAATCGCGCTAAATAAATCTCTACTGAACCGTGATTTGACCACGTGCCAACTATAACTTTTAACACATTCTGTATCGCGCTAATCATTTCACATTCGTTAGAGCCGTTTTGACAGATCGCTCAGGCGTGAAAGGCAGTCACATAGTAAATAAGTCAAGATTAGCGCGAAACGGCATTCAGAACAGTTGAATAGTAGTGTAGGTACCTAATTGGATTGCAATGTGATTAGAACTGAAATTAGATTATGATTGAACTTCGATGTTTTAAGATTTAACCCGATTGGAGGCTCGGGGCGGGGCCCTGAAGTACCTACCTTAGCGGTCCGTGTACACACGGCCACACATCAAACTATACAAAACCAAAAGAAGCTGGCCGCGCGTAGTACGAGTAACGTATAACGTCTCGCGACCAGCTTATATTGGTTTTGTACAGCTTGATGAGTCGCCGTGTGTACGCGGCCCTTGTCTGTGTGCGTGCGTTGATTCGAGCGCTTGCATGAATTTGCTTTACTGTTCAATCTCTTATCTGTGGCGAGACGCGGCGCGGTGGCTACGCTACTCACTAGGTCGCAACACTCGCAAGTCGCAACCACGTCCGGTTTACCAACAGATTGGTCACATCGACCGCTAAGTGGGAAGATTCGACTCACACGACGCTTGTGTTACTGTTACTAGTTACCTATGCTTAATTACCTACCTAGTCTATTCCTTTCAAATTCTCACGCTATTCTATTCTTTACTCCATCCTTGCAAGACATTTTTAAAATGCACTTTGTTACCTGGTTTATTAATCGCGGCCGTAATCATGAAATAATTGCGTCCTGTAAATAATTACTTATTTAGGTTAAGATAGGTTAATTGAGCATAGCGCAATCAATCGTTTTAATTAGATACCTAGTTATTTGTGCAGTAGATTGTCGGTACCTATATGGTTGGTATGTTATCATCATCAACCTTTACGTCAACTGCAGGGCACAGGCTTACCCTCAAGGACGATGTATGAGCGTTAATCCACCACGCGTGCCCAATGCGTATTGGTAGACTTCACATACGCATCAGAATTGCTACTTCAACGTATGCAGGTTTCCTAACGATGTTTTCCTACGGTACGTTAATACCTTTAATAGTAAATTCGCTACGTTATATTATGCAGATAGACGTATATAAACATCCACTGCTGGACATAGGCCTCCCCCAAGGATCGCCAAAACGACCGGTCCTGCGCTGCCCACGGGTTCCCGCCGGCTTCACCAGAAAATTTCCTATGAGTAACAAATCTGTAACATAACGTATCTTTTGTTTACAGTCACATAACAAAGACGACGACCTGGGAGGACCCTCGGAAGTCCCTCGCTGCGCAGGCGGTGGCGGGCAGCGTGCAGCACCAGAGTGCCGAGACCCTACTCACACAGACCGCCGCCGTGCCACAGGCCATCAACCCACCCACTACACCTGGTATGTTCTTCATTACAAAACTAAAATTAAAAAGTTTCAAATTGTAAACTAAATTTTTTAAATAAAATTCCGACCACTGCGTAAAATTACTAAAAAGAGAAAAACAAGCTCGATAATAAATTTATGTTCTTTCAGCAAATCGAACTTGAATTTTAATAGATTTTTGCTTAAAGATCAACATATTTTGATTATTGGTTTGTCCGGCCTGCAATAACATTCAAATTATATTTGCTCAAACAACATTTCTATAGATTATTGAGCTTGTTTACCTATTTTCAATTACCTGCCTAGCTTATTTTATTAGGTACTTATATTTTTTTATGCAATCGGGCTTTTCGTTTTTACGTTTTTATCTTTTAAATAATTGAATGCGTTTTTTACACTGTTCATGCAAATATTAACTATTTAGCTTTAGTAGTTACGACACAGTGTGTTCTTTAGCCTGAAAAGCGGTCATAAATAAATAAATAAATAAATAACGCTCACAGGCACATACATTGTAATGATCCCACGTAAGCTCTAACAGGCTTTTTGTTGTGGAAACCATACAACAACGGCACAAACATAACATCCATGACCGAACCGGGATTCGAACCCAGGACCCTGGTTTGGCAGTCCGGCGTGGTAACCATTAGACCAACTGGGTCGTCAGGTCATAATAGGTGAAATGAAGTAGGTAGGCACTAGGCAGGTTAAATTAGAGGTTTCTATTGATGTGTCAGTACTAAAACAAATATACGATTTAAAAAACACTGTCATTTGCTGCGACGAGTTGGATGACTACTTATAAGAGATAAGCGTGCTTTTGGTTACAATCAGCTGCAAGGCTAATTCAGTATTCATAGGGTGTAGAGCATGTCTCTGATGGGGATGGACAGAGCGTCTAGCATGATTACTCTACACGCGCGCGACTCTGGTTTTTTCCATACTACAAGTTGCGGCAAGCGCGGCTCGCGCTCTCCGAAAAGCGCGCGAACAGATTTTGTATGCAGCGAAGCCGAGTCGCGCACGTGTAGAGAAATCATGCTAGACATGCAGGTCTGCCTGCAAGGTCCGACCTTTGAACGGCTGTATTTCCTAAACCGACTGACAGACCATGTCAGTTTTTGTACTGTTCACATAGCTATAGCACAGTATAAGAAAGAATATCGATGCTGTTGTACATACTATAATAATACCAAAGATCAGCCTTGCAGCTGATCGTGAATTTTTTTTACTGACCTTTAAATAAACGTCTCTTACTCCTAAACTGGAGTTGTGCAGGCAGACCTGGTCCATCATCGCCATCACAGAGATACTCTACCCCCTATGAACACTGAATCAGCCTTGCAGCTGATGGTGACCAAAAGTACGGTTATCTGTTATAATTTTAGAGGCACAGACGGCTGATGCACCTTGCCTGCAACGTGACTTTAGGGCACGTATCGAAGTAATCATTTTCAAGCAAGAATGCATTACAGATCCGAGAGCACGTGACATCGCAGTACGCAATATATTTTATCGTATAAAATGAATAACGTCACATTTAAAGACAATTCAAGTCAAATTGCAGCGGATGTTGAAACTTGAAATCTTCTACGGTGCTGAAATTTAGATAACAGCCGTTTTCTCGAATGTTGTGTGACAAAGCTGTCAGTTTGTGACTGGGAGATGTATTGGTAATGTAATGGCGGGTATATAACGCGGATGTGTCGTAACGCGATCGCCTGAAAGCCGCGGCGCCGCCGCCGGCGCGGGCGCAGCGCGCCAGGGACGTGGCATGGCGCGGGCGCCGCGCCGCGACACCAATGTATTTTCCGAACACCTTTCAACGCTCGTCTCGCATCGACCGACGGAAACAACGCGTTAATTCCCGTCATAAAATCTGTTTTAGAATTCGGGTTATTTACTTGTTTTTATTTTAGTACCATGATAATTTTAAACATGGCTCTCTGGCCAATTACCTAGATCACGTGAAAACGAGTTTAGAGTTTTTGGAAAACTAGTTATGTCTAGACCTTATTTCGAACGTCGGTGGTAGGTCTTAGTTTGATAGTAGGTAACTAGGTACACCGTATAGCCTAGATTTGATAGAGTTTCGTTTATTTAATTCTTTTTTGACCTGAAAAACGGCCATGCTTGATCGTTTTCTTCCCGTTTTCATCAGTAAATCCTACCAACTAATGAACCATCAATTAAAACTCCCGGTGTGTCAGTTTTGCTTAAAAATTGAGATAAGTACTTTCCTTTATTTTATTTATTTCTGGAGTTTTCAAAATATCAGTAGATAGATCATCATCATGATCTTATTTAAGAGCTACGCTCTTGTCGGTGGAGTATTCGCCAATCCTGTCTATTTTCAGCCAGTGTCTTCAGTTGTTGATACGACACGACACTTCACTTGGGCTAGATAACTCTGTCTGGGTCTTCCTCTGCCTCTCTTCCCCTCTATCTTTCCCTACAGTATGGTTTTAAAGAAGTTGTCGTTTCGTATCAAGTGTCCGATCATCTTTCCCCTCCGGTTTTCTATTGTCTTCAGAATGTTTCTCCTTTCCTTAACCATTCTTAATACCTCTTCATTTGTTATTCGTTCCGTCCAACTTATCCCCTCCATTCTCTTCCAACACCACATCTCAAAAGCTTCCAGCCTATCTCGATCTCGTTTAGTCAGTGTCCACGTCTCGCTACCGTACAGTGCAATGCTCCAGATGTACACTTTAATTAGGTGTTTTCGGATTTTGCTCGATATTTTTGCTTTCAAAAGGTGTTTTTTGTCTTTGAAAGCTCTTTTTGCCATAGCAATCCTTGCAACGACGTCTGGGGTGCATCTGGAGTCATTTGTAATGAGACTACCCAAATACCTAAATTTATTTACTTATTTACTTAGGTATAACTTCTAAATAAAGCATTTACCTACAACAATAGACACCTCTAATTTTATGTACACTTACTACCTGCCTACCTACTTCACCTGACAATACAAATAATATTGTTTTCATTGCACATTCCTGCCTAATCTAATGTCGCGATAACAATGTTCCACTTTACCTTTCAAGAGCGAAATAATTTTCCTATGACTACATCGCCTAGATTACTGAAGCAGGTAATTTATTACCTAAGTTAACTATCCCAATCTTTTTTTTTTTTTTATTCTTTATTGATTGAAGGGAGTTTGTTCAAAGAGAACATGTCTATCCCAATCTTAAGTCTAAAATAAAAACCACAGTTTAATTAATAACAGAACAACAGATAATCCCACTGAAAACAAATAATTTAGCATCAATAATTAAACATACATACTTACCTATACATAAACTATGTCTTTTTCCAAGAGGGTTAGGCAGAGACTGTGTTCTGCCTTCTGACTCATCTCTCTTGCTTCCTCTAGGTTCATACATCTTGTCATACATTCCCGTCGATTTCGGCTACTTATAACCTAGCATTTTTTAATGACGTCCCTAAGGTACCCATGTCCTCCTAGGTCTGCCTGCCTTTATTTCCTTCCACACTCGCCCTCGGTGGCCGTAGTATAGCAGCGTGATACAGCGCTTATTCGCTCTCTTACGATTTGCACGCGAGCAAACGAAATAAAAGGCGTGATATAGCCGTATCCCGCGCAACATGCTATGGCTTCTAGTTCGTAAATCGACTTTCATTTAGTAGTTAATATTTTCCAGTAGACAGTTTTTTCTTAGAAATATAATTCGATACCAGTAATCGTAAACCGACAAAGGTAATGCCACAATATTGTGGTAATGCATAAACGTTAAGTAATTATCGCATCGGTGCATAGTCGCGCCACAACACTGTTAAGTAATGATGACTTTAAATAATGTTTAATTAGCTTGCGCCTGCACATGACTCGGAAAGCAACAAGCAACAACTATGTTATAAATAGGTTATCTTGATCGTAAGGTGTTGGCAATCTAATTGCCTTCATTGTAGGTTTGAGGAAAAGAAAAGCTACGATAGAGTCTTGTAATTTATTATGTATCAAATATTAGTCAAGCGCTTGATGACTATTTTGCCGTTGTTGTGTTTGTTTTATACGCAATTTAATTTAACTGCGTATCAGGGTAGCTGAGGTTAATCTTTGCATTTTTCCAACCGTTTAGTAATTTTTTTGGCTGTGCTCTCTCTCTGTTTTACATCTAAGGACATTAGGTACAATTTTTAATTTTGATTTATTATCTCCCTTCATCAAACAGCTGATCGTGATCTGATATACCTACTTAGGCAGGTGATAATAGGTATCAAATCCAAGCCTATTTTTTTCCTTTCAGTAAGAAAATAATTACCTATTACTTTCCCTATAACATAACGCAATTTTCATTCATACAGGATAAGAGGTGTACCTATGTGTACTGAGCACCCTATTGCTATAGTCCCAAAATATTTCTATTCTGCAACTGTCCAAGCGGTAGGTACTAGGCAAACCGAAATGTAAAAAAAAGCGAATACACTGACCTGCAAAACTAAGTATCACACTTTAGTTAGACGGCAATTTGAAAAGGAGTGTTTTTGTTTAAAAATAAAGTTTTTTTCAGGCATTCCATAAAAGAAGATAATCGACTATGATTGATATAAAACAAATAAAAAATCCTATTGTTTTGCTTCGAAAATACATCTTATGCCAAAAGGGTAAAGCAATTTTAAAAGTGTAGTACTAAGTTTTGAAGGCCAGTGTAGTTGACAAGCATAATCGTTGTTGTTTATAAATGATCGGTTGTTTGTTAACTGTGTAACACGAGTGTGAGCGTGCCCAAACGACGGTGAGGTGGCCGCGACATCCGTTGCGCTTGCGCGTGCTGATTCATTTCACTGAGTGCGCCAACGCAGCCGCTCTTAGGGCTGCCAACTTTCCTCTCCTTAATGCGGTTAGAATTATCTTTGTTCTTAATTAAAAGTACTCGTTGAAGCGAGGACAGATAGGTACTCAAATAATAGCAGTTGATACTTTAACCGTTTTACTATTTTTTGTAATAGCCTTTTGATAACACTGTTAATAATACAGATTTTATGTTTAATTTTAAATTGTTGACATCATATTCCTCAAACAAAGTTTCGATAGCCCTAGAGAAGTGCGGGCGCACGTCTGGCGCCGTTGTTTTCTTGGAACGAGCTGTGATGACCTTCCCGATGTCCACCTGATTTCCAATCACGTGCGCGTACGTCTTAGTTCATACTGACTTGCAACTAGTCGCTGTTGAGAGGATCAAACACCCAACCTTTGCTTAACGTTCTAGTCATTGATGGAGTACGTCTGATTGATTTCAGCAGCGAAGAGTACAAGTAATAACACGACGTCAGATCCCCTCGGGCCGCTGCCGGACGGCTGGGAGCAGGCGGCGACACCTGAAGGAGAAATCTACTTCATCAATCATGCAGCTCGCACTACGTCCTGGTTTGATCCTAGAATACGTAAGTTTTATGATCTTCTTCTATCGAGTCGATGGCAAGTCTTTTTAAACTGTTTCCAGCCCAACACTTAGCCACACGGATAGCACTGCCGGCAGCGTCCATAAGCTCCGTTCGCGTGCAGGTGTCGGGGCAGGATGAGGTGGGCCATGTCTGTGCGGCAACACCACATTCACACTGGAGGTCCGACCCGTCTACGTAACCCCACTTGAAAGGTTGTCTGTACTCCGGCCCACCTGAGCCTGGCCTGGCCTTTTATGATATCTCATCATTCAACTTTAAAGAACATGGGGTGCAGATTCCTCCTCTATTTAAAGAGTGTATTATCTTATGTAGGTACCTACTTTCTGTTTCCAGCACAACACTTGCAGCGTACACCTGCGGCGGGCGCCGGGGTGGCGGGAGGCGGCTGGGCCAATGCCTCCATACAAGCTTGCCAACAGAAAATCCGCCTGCAGTCATTACAGCAGGAGAGGGACCGGCTGAAACAACGCCAGCAGGAGATCAGACTCCAGGTAAACAGGAATCTGTGTTGTTGATGATGTTATTCATAGTCTTTTTTAATTCCATAAAAATACAAAGTGCGTATCCTCAACAGGCTTCGTCAAATAGAGTAAATAGAGTTCTTAAAGTCTTAATTAAAATAAATAAATTTCTTGGATACCTACTGTCACACAGATTATTTCGTCCCATTGAAAGTACCAGAATCTAGCCCGGACTAGTACCTATTATGATAATTATTGATTAGACAACGATATAAAATACGTACATAATATACATTATACAGGGTCCAACTTAATAAAACGGTTTTTTAAGACGATGATCAGACCATCAAACTTAACAACTTTCTCTATGGGACCAACATCCAAAACACGAAAAAAATCACCTGTCTTAGGTATACATTTGGGTCGAGTAAAATTGCAGTTTTGTATGATTTTGACTTTGGTCCCATTGAGAAAGTTGTTTAATTTGATGGTCTGATAATTCCCTTAAAAACCGTCAGCATATTCAGAAGGACCCAGTATAAATACTTACAAACATCTATGACTCCGATATTCATATTCATCACACAGATATTTGCCCCTTACGGAATTCGAACCTGCGACCCTCGGATCAGCAGGCAGGTTCTCTTCAGTCAGTTAATTACATAACGCTATAGTTCTGTCTGTCAGGACTGCAATTAAAGATCACTGTTAATGTTTCCAGCAAGAATTAATGGCGCGGCAAGCCTCATCTATAGTCTCGTCACTAGCAAGCAGTACGGGGGCGGTCGCGAGTACGGAACTGCCGCTGGACCCGTTCCTATCGGGTCTGACTGACCACCAGCGGCAGGAGTCTGCGGACAGCGGACTCGGCATGGCGGTCACGCAGTCCTACTCCATGCCCCACACGCCCGAGGACTTCCTCGCGGGTATGGACGACCGCATGGACTGCAGCAGCGAGGCCGGCGTCAACCTCGACTCCACGGACATGGCACTCGGCGACAGCATCGACCCTCCAGACGATTTGGTACCTGCCTTACAGGTTATTGTTACACGCTTACTAATATGCTTAGCTAATATTGTTATGCTTACCTTTAATTTAAATCTAGCGTTAACTCTTTGACAGTACTTATTTCGAATTGGAAATGATTCCTAATAAATAATTTGGTCGTATAGCCACGTATAGCTAGTCAAACATCAGACCAAATTAAAGAAAACATCAGACCATAGAGAAATTACGCTTAAGAGCCTACCGAGCCTATTGTGCTGCCCTCAATCGTATTTTTTTTATTTCTAAACAATTCAACAACATTTCCAAAAAGCAAGAATGTCACATTGTAGTCCTGATCGGCTTTCAATATATCGAAATATTACCGATTATTATGTTTTATCCTTTAGCTATTGTATTTTATTCAATATTTTCCAAATGTGGCCACTTTTGGCGGTTTTAACGATAATAACTACAAACATTATAAAAACAAATCTACAGTGACCCTATAAATTGAAAATGAGCAATGACTACAATGTGACATTCTTGTTTTTTGAAAATACTTTTTAATTGTTAAGAAATAAAAAAAATACGATTGGGGGCAGCACAATAGGCTCGGTGCAGCCTTAAAGCACCATTAGACGCATAAAGCACGAGTCGATGAGTAACAAAAATTACTGTACCCTAGACTGTACCTAATATAGCTGATATAAAACTCGACAGTCATATAAATGGTGGACTATACGACCAATTAATTTCAAAGGGAAATAGATTTCAAACAAACAATTGACGAAGAGTAACAAAAATTACAGCCCCTTCGTGCCCCTAATATAACTTTAAACTAATATAACTTTTGGACAACTCATTAGTCATATAAATGGTGGACTATATATACGACCAATTAATTTCGAAGGGAAAAAGATTCCCAACAAACAGTTTGGTCGAATAGTCAAACATTAGGCGCATGGAGTGCCATTTTTGAATCACAATCGCTGAGTTCAGCAGTTGACAATGTCAAAGTTACTATGGAGATAGGCATCTTTCTACTGCTGATTTGACTTTCAAAAATCGCACTCCTGAAGTATGATTTTTGAAAGTCAAATCAGCAGTAGAAAGATGCATATCTCCACAGTAATTTTGTCATTTTCAACTGCAGAACTCAGCGAATGAGTTTCAAAAATCGCACTCCAGTACATGAAGAATAATAATAGATTATACAACTTTTCTATACTTAACTCAATAGTCATATAAATGGTGGACTATATGACCGATTAATTGTTTCTAAGAAATGTTTAAAATTGTTTGACTGTACAGTTGCTATTTCGACAACCTTCATAATAATTAATGAAACAATGTTATTGTTTTCAGCTGAGCGAGTTCACAAACGACATACTGCTAGACGACGTACAGTCGCTGATCAACTCTACGCCGAGCAAGCCTGATAACGTGCTGACTTGGCTGTAGGGGCCTCTTACAAACTTTCAAATTAGGTATTATTTGTTATTAATTTAGTACTTACCGCTTCATGTCGACTACGTTATCAGTATCGGTGACCAAACGGTAATGGTGTAAATTTCACTATGAAAATGACAATAGCGTAAAGCGTGTGTGGTATTTCATGTATGGCTCGTGTGTCTACGTAGTGATAGGAACAGTCGGGGCTGGAAAAGGTCCCTGCCTAATCGCTTGTTATGCAGAATTGCTTTTGTCATCTCTGCATTTATTCAAAAGAGATAGAAATTATACGTAATTCTGTATAATAGGGTGACACTTCATTTAATGTAGAATGTTTGTAAAAGTGTGTATGTACGAGTTTGAGTTGACTGTGTACTAATTACATTTTTATAAATTGTACTTTGAAGTCCTCTATAAATTATGTTTTTGTAAACAATAATAGGGCATTCATGATAGCATGTAAATGAGCGAGAATGTATTAGAAAAGATAAGCCAATAGTTTGCAGTTTCCATGCTACCTGTTTGATTCAGTTCAAAATTAAAAGGGCTAAGAAAGAAAATAAAAAGTGGGCCATGACTATCATAATGGCTAGTCATATTTAGGAACTATATAGTAGGTCTGGTGGCCTCTGCAAGCCTTCTTTCGTCGCCGAAAGTAGAAGTGTTGCAATTCAATCGTTCGTAAGCTAGGTTTCCAATATTCTTTTGATCTAAGATTATCGGAAATCCTTCCTTCATTGGTTATAGGTATTATAATGTAGATTGTGTGTTGGTTGATCTTGACGATATGTTATTTTATCGATAAATCTATGTTTGTGATAACATCTTGACGTAACAGTGCCTTATTGTGCCTTTATAAAATTTATTTATTGCGTTTTGTAATTTTAGACTAAATGTTGAAATATTTCTACACTTTTCTATGTTCAAACTATTGATGTATTAATGAATTGGACAGAATTAAACTACTTATTAGTTAATGTGTTTTGTCTACTTACACCGTCCTTGTGTATTTTCGAGATTATGATTAGATGTTAAGTTTCATACCTAGTTAATCGTGAACTAGAACTAGACAATAAATAATGTTGGCAACTATTATCTTTTCTTATTATATACAATGTTTGGTGCGAAGTGAGCAATGTTACTTTGTGTATGTTTGGTGGCTGCGACTGGTGACTGAACATTTAGATATAATGGGAGTGCGGACAAGCGACGTGATGTCTCTTACTTATCACGTACTATACCTAAAAGTAAAAACTGAAAATGTATCCCCTTGAGTCGGTTGAAATTCTCCTAAGGTTCCTTTTACCATTTAGCGGTGAACCTCATCACATAAATTAGGATTTTTCAATCAAGAAAACCTAAATTAAAAAAGTGCTAATCAAGAGTTTTATACAATACTTTACACTTAGGTTTAAAAAAAAAGAAAATAAAAAGGCATTTTACAACACGGGCGAATTAACTTGGCATCTGGCTCGCACGTGGCTCGGCATAAAAATCTCGGAAAACTCGGAAAGAATAACTCGAACATGCCAACGCGCAGGGCCACGTGCAACGGTAATTGAAATGCTATGCTTCGGCCTAGCACGGCGGCGGCGGGGTCCCGCGGGGGGGGGTAGCAGGAGGGGTGTCAAATTACGAGCCACGTGCGAGCCAGGTGCCTAGTTAATTCGCCCGGGTTGTACATTTATTTAGATTTTCTTAAAAGTGGAATGTTTAGAACCTATACAAATATTCTATAAAAAATAGCTTTTAGTCTTTTATAGAAAGATAGAGTAGCGCTTTTTCATTTTGGGTTTTCATTATTGAGAAATCTTTGTCGTGATTAGGGCGCCACAGAACGGGGAAATGACTCAGAAGAGTGAGAAAATTGTAACTGTGTTTTACCTGGTAGGTAAAGCTTTTTTCATAGTGTTGTCATATGAGAACACGTCGTATTGTTCAATGTTGTGGAGAAGGAAGTGCAATATCCTGACTATTGTCTTTTATGGATTTGATATCCAACTAATTTGGTGCCAACTATGTAGGTATGTTCTAAAACATATTTTTATTGTTGCATATAAGTATTACTTCTATAATGTTATATTTCTAGAACCTTCTGTGCCTTATTATCACTGAAATATTCTTAGAACAACCAAGTCTTCTCAAAATTGTGTTTTAGCCCACCTAGTCTTTAGATTTCATTTTGTGTGAGTGTAATAAATTCTATTAGTTTGATTGAAAATAATGGTATTGAAATTAGGCCTATATTATTAAATGCTACATTGAAAACTTTGCCATATTAGTAAAAGTACTATTATTCTTATAAGATTTAATGTAATCTTCAGTAATGGTAATAAATAGCAATTATTATAGCATCTGTGTACCTATTGTAGCTAGGCGTAATGGTGCTGGGTTTATGATACATTTTTATTTTGTATTCTGAAGATCCGTTCATTGTACTTTATTTTATATTTGTCGTGTATTAATTCTGTACTCCGTAAGTTAGGATGCTTTTCATATTGTTCGGATAATTATTCTTTATTGCTTCCTTGATCCTTTTCTTTCGTATTCATGACAGTACCTATGTACCACAGGGCACTGATCTGTCAAGTTTGGCTTTAGTGTATGTGGCACCGATTGATTTATTATTGCTATAGAATTTGTACGGTCAGCAACAAAAACTTATACAAGGTGTAACAAAACACCCTAGTAATACTTAAGGGGGTGCTTCAGAACATAAAACTGAACAACTTTCACTATGGAGCCAACTTCGAAATAGCGAAAAATAAATCAGCTGTCCCATACAAAACTGCTGTATCGACTCAACTAAAATGTATTGGACAGCTGATTTATTTTTCGCGATTTCGAAGTTGGCTCCATAGTGAAACTTGTTCAGTTTGATGGTCTGAAGAACCCCCTTAAGTATTACTAGTGTGTTTTGTTACACCCTGTATACTTTCGCATACCGTCATAGTAACACGAATAAAAGCAATCACTGGCCACTAGGTGGCGCCACTGGCATGAGATTTAAATAAAATTATCTTTTAGCTTATGGTAATTCTGGACTCATTAATTCAAAAGTTTAAAATTGGCTGGTATATCTGTTAATATGTCAAGGTCCTATTGTATAGCGTCTTTTGCTGCTGGCCGTACATCGTTCTCGCTATACGACACATCGAGAAACATTCCATGTTGCAAACAGTTGGCGGCGCGTGCGCAGCGTACAGTGCGACAGTGCGCGCGCCGGCCCTTACAGAATAATATTCGGAACAATATTTCAAGTGTAAACTGTATCGTTTATTTCATAAGTATAGCCTTTATTATACAAAACATATCTCTTCAGTCTGAAAGCAGATGCAAGTTTTCTCTGTAGTGTATGTAACATTACCTTATCAATGTTAATAGGGAACAATGGAATTAAAAGTGTCAAAGTAATTAATTTACAATAATTTCATTGTAAATAATTCGATATTCTTATATGAATTTAAATAAATATTTGTTTTAATACCTACTTTATTTTTCACTTTCTTTTATAATTCGTTTCTGGGAGTTTTCTGCAGAAAATATAAAAACAATGGTTTAATAATACTGATACTTATTTATCTATTTGGCATTTAAAGTTTTGTACAACGCAAGCTTAATCATATATTATGCAGCATGCAAAGGGTAGGTAGGTACTTATTTAGTACAGTTATGATCCAACACCATACTTCATGACCGCCTTACCTGCAGAATTAAAGCATTAATATAAGCATTATTAAGATCCCTGCACCACCTACATATAGCGCTATCGCACGAGATAAAAGGCACGATATAGCTTTATCGCGCGCATCATGCAGACCCCACTGAATGCGCTTAATTCTATGTACAACTACGACCACGTACATTTGTCATGTCAATCTCCGTTCGCGCAGACAGGGATAAACATTTCCCGATGACACACAAAACCGTTTATAGTATCAACCTTATGATCACTAGTTTAAAGTGTGAAATTGATTGCCGTGCATTCTAATGACCGACCAATTAAGGATTACTCACGGAAGACCGTGTCGGGTCCGAGCCTAGCGTCGGCCGTATTATTATAAGAGATAAGTGTACTTTTTGCAACCATCAGCAGCTTGGCTGATTCAGTCTTTATGGGGTGTAGAGCATCTCTGTGATGGGGATGGACCAGGTCTACCTCTATAACTCCAGTCGGTTTAGGAGTTACTGATGATTAAAGGTCTGTAAAAAATTAACTATCACAGAGAAGCTCTACACCCCATAAACACTGAATCAGCCTTGCTGCTGATGGTTGCAAAAAGTACACTTATCTCTCGGAATATATCGGTTGCCGACGCTCGGGTCGGACCCGGCTCGGAACCGACTCGGTTGCCGCTCGGTATATCGTGAGTGTGTCCATACAAAATATATGTAATATTTGTTGACCGTGCCACGGCCGAGACGCTCGGCTCGGACCCGACACGGTCTAGCGTGAGTCGTCCTTTATTGGTCGGTTGACTATTTTATTTTTATAACCACGGTTGCGCGCCAAAAATGACCCGCTACTATTATAGACCAATAGAACCACTGCAGTTATAAAAATAAAATATTCAACTGCGCAGGTAGCTAAGTCCGTAAGACTTATAAACGTGGTAACACTTAGTAATAAAATTCAACATGGCTATAATTTATCATTAACTCATCAATAATATTGTTGGACATTCTGTGTTAAGTTGCGAAGCAAAATCTCAAACAAGTGCATACAAAACTAAATCTTCTCATTTTGTCTATTAACACTTTAACTGCTGACGACCTACGTGGTAGGTCAGCGACAAATGGGCCGCAGTGCGCACGACTCAAGCGTTGAGTCAGAATTGTATAGCATTCCACAGTGTTAGCACTGCGTGAGTATCATTGTTTTGAGCTTAGCAGCGAAAGTGTTAAACTCAAATCGTCATTTCACACGAAAGGTACCTTTTGGTGGTCGCTTCGGCGGTATCGTTATAAACCCTGTGACACAGAGTTACTCACACAGAGGTGCTGTAAAAATACAAGTAGAATAGTATCTTATCTCTTCGTATCTGTATCTTTTCATGTAGAATAAGTCAAATTAGTTACGAAACAACGCATGCATATGCTTTAGATTTAGATAAAACATGCGAAGCCCTATACTCTATTCCTATAAGACTCTCTGTCTTATGTTATGAATAATAATATGATGTAAAGAAAACCTTTAAATTAATTATTAATTCTTTGTGAATTATTTAATTACCACTTTAATTAAAATTAATTTTCTTCCACAGCATTTTATGTTCCTATTGGAATAGAATATAATTTATAAAAACCTTTGACTACTTATACAGGGTGAAATTGATATCATTAGCATCCTTTTAAACTAGAGTCTACCCATCAAACTTTTACTATGGGAGCAAACCGATCGGAGCAAATAAAAATCTGCTGTTTCGTACTAAACTGCAATGTCGACGCGCGAGTTCGCGACTCAAATGTATGCAACAGCAGATTTTTTTTTTGCTCCGATCGGTTTGCTACCATAGTAAAAGTTGTTCAGTTCGATGGGTAGAGTCTTAATTTAAAAGGATGCTAATGATATCAATTTCACCCTGTATAATGAAAACTAAACTTTCGCATTAAGTACCTAATTAAAATGCTATTTTCTATTAATTATTCGTTAAAATTATTAACTCATGCACTAGCTAGAAGATGTTCAGGAGAGTAATCGCACTAAATAAATCGCTGAACAATGATTGGACCGCGTGCGAACCACAACTTTTAACACATTTGGAATTGCGTTGCGCTATTCATTTGACAGCCGTTAGAGCCGTTTTGACAGATCGGTCAGTTTTAGTTACATAGTAAATAATTCAAGTTTAGCGCGATACGGAATTAAACACAGTTGAATAGTAATTGGATTGCAATGTGATTAGAACAGAAATTAGATAAGGATTGGACTTAGACGTTTTAAATTAGTGCGATCGCCTTCCAGGATATATAGGGAGTGGCATAAACTGACTGTCTATACCAGTAGTGGGTGGATCCAGGTTTTACTATAATGATATTGAATATGAAAATTAGATAACACTTACAGAAGGATGTTTGAACATTTCATCCTGGGGCAGCTCCCTCGTGGCCACCAACTTGCGGAAGTACTCTACAGAGAGTTTGGGGGTCCGGGGTCGGTCCGGGTGCGTTATATCAACGTGGTATAAACCGAAACGCTCGCTGTTAGAAAAACTAATTATTATACAGAGTAAAACAAAACACCCTAGTAATACTCAAGGGGGCGCGACTCACCGAACAGCATACAATTTTTATTTATACAAGGTTTTACAGAAAATAAAAATACTATCAAACTGAACAACTTTCACTATGGGAACAATATTCGGCTACACAACCCCCTTAAATGTTTTAAATTTTTATTTTTACTATTGTAACACCCTGTATGTATAGATTTACCTTAAGCAAAGGCACAGATTATTTAATAGTTACTACCGTAAGCAAAGGTATCATATCAACAACCTAACAAATAAAAGCTAAACCTGTAGGTAAACCCGTTTATGTAGAAAAATTTGTCTACATTATAGGTGGTCCGACGTACCTAGATATGATAAAAGGATTTTTTGTATCAATCTATTCTGCAGGTATAAAGCTATAAAGGCTTTGACTACTCAGGTAAAGTCAGGAGTGCGATCTTTGAAACTCATTCGGTGAGTTCAGCCGTTGTAAATGTCAAAATAACTACAGACATACGCATCTTTCTACTTCTGATTTGACTTTCAAAAATCGCACTCCTGAAGTATGATTTTTGAAAGTCAAATCAGAATTAGAAAGATGCATATCTCCAAAGTTATTTTGACATTTACAACTGCTGAACTCACCGAATGAGTTTCAAAAATCGCACTCCAGGTATAGGTAAATTAAGTAGGGATAACATAACGCGTATTTTACATTTGCTGATAAATGTATTATCTCCTATCTCTTTGCAATTATAAGTAGTTTACTTTTTAGTCTTAGGTAAACACTTTAGGTTTGCGAGTTTTAGTTGAGGCCATCATACCTACCTACTTGAATCAATATGTTTAATGATTATAATTGTCGTAAATATAAGTATTAATTAATAATAACTTACGAAAATCCAGCTCGCCATTCGAAGTTGTCCATGAGGGTCCACGCCGTGTAGCCCAACACCTTAACACCATCCTCGTTGATAACGTTTAGGATTTCAGTTAGGTAATCCTGGAAATCAACATATTAATATTACCTACTTTTATAAGATACGCCGATCAAATTGGCCAAATAGGAAAATTCTTATGGAATAGGTAAGTATAAAAAGGACCGAATCAAATGTAAATAGAATCAACGAGCATATTGTAATGAAGCAATGGATATTGAAAAGGTAGAGAGCTACGTAGGTAAGGTATAGGTACCTTTCAGAATAGCAAGTGGCGATCAAATTGTCTCTGCCTACCCCGATTCGATGTATTTATGTAGGTATAGATTTATTTTCAGAACTGATGTGAACTTCAGAGGTGGCGTGTTTCACGGCACGGATGTTGACGGTGTCTGTATTTCTAAAGAGGATAAAGATATACTAACATTGAAGTACTTGATGCGTCCGTAGTCCTGCAAGGTGCCGCGGTCGGAGCATCCGTTTTCAGTTATGTAAATCGGTGGGTCATTGTAGGTGCTCTTGCACCATCGAAGTAAGTTCGCGAAGCCGGTAGGCACGATCTGTCACGAAAAACAAAGTATAAACTTCTTGGAAAAAATTGCTTATAAACATCAAGGTTGCATTCTTAGTATAGTATTTTTAAGATATCGATGGGTTCACGCTTGGATTCATATAGCCTATTCGTCTTGTGGCAATTTACGTTCCAGAAGGCGGTAAAGCGTTTAAATCGTTCTAGAATGCATGATAGAAAATCTACATACCCTTAGCCATTCAGAAGCGGAATCTCCACCAACTTCCATACTTGTAATTGCACCGATGTCCTTCAACCACGATGGAGACTTAGCAATAGGATCTACACCGGGTCCGGTGATCAAGTGAGTCGTATAATGGTTGATGCCAAGGAAGTCTGAAGTGCCCTTGATCCTTTGGATCCAGTAGTCATCAAATTGCTGCAGGCGAGACCTGGGCAGACCTTCTGCTTCGCTCTGTTGAGCTACATTTTCAATCATGACTGCTGGATAGCCACCTTCGTCGGTAAATATTGGGTGAGCGAACCAACCGAACTGTAAAGTGAATTAAATATCGGTAAATCCATTAACATCTGCTATTGGAATATAATTATTATATGTTCCTGTTTACATAAAGAAGAAGAACTTACTTTAAACTGATTTGCAGCTTCCGCCAAAGCAACTTGTACTGCGTTTTCAGGATCGCTGGGCTCGTACCAGATGGAGTTGATGGAGATCATTATTCTACCGTTCTGCTTCGGTCTATAAGTTTCGTTGTACAAATGGTAAGCTTCAGCATGAGCCTTCAGAAGAGTATCACTGCACAGATAGACGCCGACACCGTGGCTGTCGACTGCTGGGGCCTTCTTCTCGTCTCCATAAGCATCCTCACAGATTTCGTAAGGTTCGTTGAAAGTGATCCACGATTTGATTTTAGTTCCGAATTCCTTGTAGCACAGGTCGGCGTAATCACGGAAGTAGTCGACCATTCTTGGATTAGCCCATCCACCCAAGTCTTGAAGAGATTGTGGTAGGTCCCAGTGGAACAACGTGACTAGTGGTTCGATGTTCTTATCGGCCAGAGCATCGAGGAGATCGTTGTAATAGCGGATTCCGTCGGGGTTGATTTGGTCAACGCGGCCGGTGGGCAGCAAACGGGACCAGGACAGTGAGAACCTGTAGAAGTCGACGCCGAGATAGGCCAGCTCGTCCACATCCTCGCGGTATCGGTGGTACGAGTCGCACGCTACATCACCGTTAGTGCCGTCGGCGATCATGTCGGGACGGGTGTGGGTTAAATGGTCCCATACATTCTCGGATTTACCTAAAAACAAAACCATAGAATTTTATTTGGTACCTACACCTATTTACCTATACAACCATACCGACCCAGTTTTTACTATACAGGTAAATAGCTACTAGGTATTTGCGTGATTTCTGAATTTCAGTACTGGCCCTGTACCCGGACTTTCGGTGTTCGATATATCGCCACTGTTTCGGTCCGCACTTCATTGTAATAGAGTTGACATTGGAACGAAAACGTCCATGCAATTGCGAAGTTCGAATGTGCGGGTAGAGGCCCTGTTCATATACTTTAGATCGCTGTTGTAAAAGCCCTGCTCTCAGACTATTCTTCGTTATGTTTTCGATTTAAAATACCTCGTGTTCTAGGCAGGTACATCTAAGTTTTACAATAATAAGTAGGTATAGGTGGTAGGTATTCTATAGATAAATAATATCTATCGATAAACAGTTTGATTGAGTGTGATATGTTGACACGTTTAACCCTTATAAGTAAGATGAAAAGATAAGAGATTTGTGGTATCGTGTTCTTACTAAGAGAAAAGTAAAGTCAAAACTCACCGCTTACGTTCCATGCTCCTTCGATCTGATGAGAAGCAGTCGCCACGCCGAAGGTGAAACCCTCAGGAAACTTGGTATATTGAGCGATACCCCTAGATAATGTTCAGACAAATTTTATATCACCATCATTGCAGAAAGTATTTTCTATTATTTAAGACGAATCGATAAAATAATAATAACCGTTTCTGATGAGCAGACCATTTAGTCCTTTTACCGTTAAGTGGTGCCCTCTTCATCATATTTCATAATCATTAGGCATAAATTTTGAAATATTGACATTAGTCAATATTAGGTAATGTAAAAACTATAAACGGATCACGTCAGTTACGTTATTTTCTTTGGTTACGTCCTTTTCTCCGAACGTCCACTATGGACCCGAACGTCCAGTTCCCGGTTTCGTCCATTTCCCCGAACGGCCTTTTCCCCGAACGGACATTTACCCGAACGGCCATTTCCCCGAACGGACTCTAGCCCTAGGGTCCCATACTTCTATAAACTACCTATTATAAAATTTAATCAAAATAATGGCAACTAAATGTTGTGCATAATCAACATGGATTAAAATAAGAATAAGAATGCCTTGTCTGTAATGTGGATTCATGAGATATCTAATATCATCCATCAAACAGGTTGTATTTTTTTGTATGTTTATTCATGGAGATTCATGGTCACGAAAGTCACCCAAGCCACCAAGCCAATATTGCACTGCAACTGTCGATACCAAGACAGAGACCAAGATGACATCCGAAGACTTGATGGATGAAAACAGTTCGCAGTGATATATATGACCGAGTGCAATATCCCTGAAGATGACGTCTGGAATAGACCAAGTTGGAGAGAACAGACGCGGAAGGCTGAAGGCTGATTGGATCCTCCAATCCCATATGGGATTCACGGTCAAGAAACGACAAAAGTTACTTATACCTACGCTTATAATCTAGTGGATCAATATAATCAATAACACCAACATTAGTTAGAATGAAACCGTATAGGAAACCACGACAGGTTTGGTGCCTAGAATACAAAATGCATAATTAGCAAAACAAAGCGCTCTATTTGATCAGACAGGTTGATCAAATAATTAATTTAATTGTCGTGTTTGCCTTGACAAGAATTCAAGGCGTTGTTCTCGTCTTTTTGACCGAATCTCCGAATAAATTAAGGCGAAGAATTGTTCACGGCAATAACTATGATAAGGTTACATGTGCAGTTATGTTGATGTTGAATAATTGAATTTTAAACAAACAATTGATGTACTTACGAGTGGCATAGAGCCAATAGTCCGATAAGCGTAGGCCACGCCATTGTTCCGTGCTGCAGGGTCGACTTACTGTGGGGCACTGCCTCGCTAGTATCGAGTGCTCTCTTTTAATCCAGTCCCGATGGTCGTAACGGTAATCTCAAGAGGTTACTTTAACTTTTCAGATAAAGTCACTTTTCATCACCATGAAAGATAAATGTACGTATGGGAGGTTCCTTTGTCATATGTCTATTTAGATTTGTTGATGATAATGTTTGTACCTTGATCTCTACTTAACCTAAATCCTATATTTTTTTACTGTTGAAAATTGAATCGCCATGCGAAAAAAATAACATTTCGTTTTGGATTTTTTAATTATTCTGATTCATAATATTTTTTCATAGAAATTTTGCAATTATGCGGATGTTTGTCCGATACTTGGTATCAGAATTGTGGACAGATTACCGCTCAGCTGCATTTGAATGTCTCCCATCTGAATGCGATACATTATTAATTGACGTTTTGCGAGCAGATCCTCTCTTAGCAGGACGGTCGTCTCCATGCAATGACTTACAATTTATATTTTACAGTTTCTCTCCAAGAGAAACCATTTTCAAGTTCTAATGTTGATAGATCTAATTCTCATCTAGAAGTCCCTGCATAACACAAAGGTAGTCGACAGAGGTGGCCAATGAATGGGCGAGTAGGATGCCTCGGGTCATCACTTCGCGGACCTTCCACACATCCATCATTTGGCAAGGTCTGAAGGCAGCGGACATCGCGCGTCGGGCGATGGCAGCCGGCTGGAAGCGCGACGGTTGGTCTAGCCGCCAACTGAAAACATTTACTACTACTTAGTCTTGGATTTACTGTTTTATAACATCGTTTGGAGGATTTAACTACCTACTCTTAGTACCTAATACCCATATGTTAAAGGATGATGCCGATATTGTTTTAGAAAATGGTTGGGTTGTGGCGTAACAATTTCAAAAAGTATAATGAGATAACCAGTGGAGCTAGCTAGAGATAATATGTCTCTTGTCGCTTGAAAGAGCGAGAGGAAAGACGCGGGATAGCGCTCTGTCATGCATGCTACACAAAGGATGTAAGCTAAAATACTTTTAAAATTTTTGACTATATCCTCAAAATCTACGTTGATACATGGTGTAACAAAAAAGCTTGTAATATTTACGCACTCCGAGAGTGCGATTTTTTAAACTCAGTCTGTGAACTCAGCAGTTGTAAATGTCAAAATTACTATGGAGATATGCATCTTTCTAGGTACATAATCATACTTCACGAGTGCGTTTTTTGAAAGTCAAATCAGCAGTAGAAAGATGCATATCTCCTTTGTAATGTTGATATTTTCAACTGCTGAGTTCAAAGAATTTGTTTCAAAAATCGCACTCCTGACCATCAAACTGAGCAACTTTCACTACATGGAGCAAAATTTTAAAAAAATCTGCTGTTTCATACAAAACTGCACTGCCCAATCGACTTAAATGTAACCATGGAACAGAGAGCTGATGATTTTTTGATGTTAGCTCCATAGTAAAAGTTGTTTAGTTAAGCCCTTGCTAATTTAAATTTAATCAAATACTCCATGCGTGACCGTAAGCAATAACATTAGCGTCTTAATAGTCAATTACCTTAGATAGAGGCTTTCATAAGTGAAGTAAGTGATGATTAGTACGAAGACAGGGTAGATAAGAGGCATGACGACCAGCAGACACAGCAGCAGTGTACCGATGAGTTTGAGGAAGGTGGGGAAGGGAGAGCCGTAGCGCCAGAGCGCCACGATGTCCCCACCGAACTCCCGCGCAAGCACCCGCACGCGACCCAGCCGGGACGCCGAGCGAAGCTGCTAAATAACATACTACTCAGAACTAACAAGAAATTCCACTTAGGTACCAAACAGATATAGGTAAAGGGTCCAACTTAATATGCCGACGGTTCTTAAAGGGCATGATCAGGTCATCAAACTGAACGACTTTCTCTATAATTCTTCCCATACATCTGTGTCGAGTAGGTAGATTTGCAATTTTATATGGAACTGAACTAGCTGTTTTTTTTTGCGATTTCGGTATTGGTCCCGTAGAGAAAATTCAGTTTGATGATCTGATCATCTCCTTAAAACACCGTCAGAATATTAAGTAGGACCCCATAATAAGGCGTGTGTGGAATGAAATATTGGTAGAAAGAGGCAGACGTAGGAGGGCGTACATAAACTAGATCAGGGACGTCGTTAAAAATGTCATTGTCAAGTTAAAAGTAGCCGAAATCGACGGGAATGTCCTCCAGACCTCCTGAATCCTCCCGCCCTCCTCCTGTGACCTCTAGAAGAAGCAACCGAGGTGTGTCAGAAGTCGTCAGAACCGCCCAAAGTGGAGATCCATAGTCTCTGTCTACCCCTCTGGGAAAAAAGCGTGAGTTTATGCATGCTCCACGTCTTTTACAATTGAAAATGATTTTCAATCGGAGTAAGAGGCTTGTTTCAAGCAAAATTGAAAGAACAAGATGGTAAATTTTGTTTTATTTAATTATTTTTTTGAAATCCTCGAAAACCATGACGTTATCTGAGGCTTTAGTCAAAGATATGGCATATTCATACACACTTCTCGTACATGCATAAATTCACGACCGTATTCCCTTTCGAGATAGTCAGAAACCTTGCTGCAACTATATGAACCACGTTATGCCTTTCGTATAAAATCTCTCCTCAGCTCCTGTATCTTTCTACTGATAAAAATTTCCGGGTTGGGTTTAGAAACATGCTACTCTCATTGAGGGGGGAGAGGGTTAGGGTGGTAGGGGGAGGTCCTTCACGTGGAAGCCTTGTTAGGAGCAGGCGGCGGGGCAACCTGCACGTACACCGGCATTACACCGTCGATGTTGTACTACATTGACTTACATACATTATGGACATGACAACAGGAGCGCGATTTTTGAATCTCATTCGCTGAGTTCAGCATTTGAAAATGTCAATATTACCATGGAGATACGCATCTTTCTTCTGCTGATTTGACTTTCAAAAATCGCACTCCTGAAGTATGATTTTTGAAAGTCAAATCAGCAGTAGAAAGATGCATATATCTCCACAGTAATTTTGATATTTTCAACTGCTGAACTCAGCGAATGAGATTCAAAAATCGCACTCCTGGACCCTATTTAATAAACGTGACAATTTGACAATGACAATTCAGAGTACATTGCCGATAATGCACACAGGACACATGTTTGTTACCTACTACAAGTTTAGTGTCATTAGTATCCAGCAATGTAGGTACTCTGAATTTTCATTCTCAATTGTCGCGTTTATTAAACATAAACAGGGCCCAGAACGTCTAGCATGATTTCTCTACACGCGCGCGTCGCGCCTTCGCTGCATACAAAATAACCTGTTCCCGCGCTTTTCGGAGAGTGAAGCCGCGCTTTGCCGCGACTTGTAGTATGGAAAAAAGCCGAGTCGCGCCCAAGTAGAGAAATCATGCTAGAGAGGGTCAGGTCTCATACAAAATTATCGAAAAGTGTCCCAGACTAACTTACCTACGTAATCATAAGTAGGTACATTTTAGTAATATAAACAAACTAAAAACAATGAAAACTGTTGTAATTATTTTTTCATTTTGCTTGCGTATTTTTTACAAATTCTTACAGCACAGCGGTGTCTTGGGCACTTTGGTTGGACGATCAAACGAAGACTGGCGCGTAATTGTTCTCTTTATGCGTTTTGTTACTTTTTTGGTTCGGTCACTTTTGAGAGCTGACCCAACGTCCAGGTATTAGTCAATGCTGAGCTACGAGCGGCCGGGATGAGTTGGAACAAAATAGAATACTAGGCAGGACAGGCAGAGGTGGCGTCGTCTGAAGAGGGTGGTACAGACTACAGAGGGTGTAGTCTGTACCACCGAGGTACCTTAGAATAATAACATAACATTACACTGGTCCTTACTTCCACCATGAACTGTTTATTAGCCCGGCGATACGGTTTCATGCTGAGCTGTTTTTCGGTGAGAGTGCTGTGACTCATAAGGTCTCGATTTGGTCATCATGCTAATATGTCTTCGTTGATCATGCTACTGCATTATCCTGTATCATCTGCGTGGTTTCATTTCAAATTTACTTTTCTTCCATGAATGTTTACAGAAATATTATTTGTATTTCTGTCATTGACCAAGAAGTTTCACTAATGTTTTAGACAGCTGCCAGCTGTCAATTTCGATGCTCGTGAATTTGTGGAGTAAAAGAAACTTCTTGGTTTGTGTTGTGAATAATTTATCAAGGAGTTTTGATGTAACTCTATGGTCGTATTTGTACAAGGGCCGGCGCACATCTGGCGAAGCGCAGCGAAATAATTTTTCACTGCCAAACCATTGCCGACTTTGCTTGCATTGAAATTATATCGAAAAGTCCCCGAGAGCATAGAAGCGATGTTATTTCTAGTGATGAAACGATTATCACTCAGGCGATTACGATTACGATTTCGATTAATTACCCAAATAATCGTCAATTACGAACCCTTATTTTTTTTACAAGCTTTTATTTACCTACTTTCATCTGTCCCGGTGTCTGTACTTAATAGAATCGGGAGTCATATGTAGTTTCGAAAACTGTCGTAGCGTAGCACGCTGGTGCGAAACACTTTTTAACTGCCTCATACGTTCGAAACATTGTACGTTCGAATCACGTAGAGCAAATGATCGCATGAATAAATGAATTATGATTATGAATTACTTTTAAAACCATTTTCATTTGATGTTACTTACCTATATTGCGTATTCAATTGTTCAAAGCACAGTATAAGAAAGAGTATCTATCTAAACTATTATAAAACTGTAAAAGAAGTGTCTGTACGTGGTCTGTACATTGAAGATATTTCCAAAAAAAACATTACGATATGGTTTTTAGGTGTCCCTGACTCTAACTAAATCAATCTTTTATAGAAATTTTGTCTGTCTGTTTGTGTGTTTGTTTGTTTGTTTGATTAATCGAGCATCACGCAAAAACTACTGAACTGATTTTAATGAAACTTTTTTTGTTCGATAGCTTATGATCTGACTTAAAATCTGGTATATAATTTGTGCGGACGAAGTCGCGGGTTAACTCCCTATGGCCCTCTGGTTACCTCGCACTGGTTACTCGTTACCTACGAAGAAATAGAAATATATTTATTTGCCAAAATACTTTGTTATAAAAAGGTGTTACAAAGTTCAGTAGCTGTATTTAGCCTGATTGCAGGAGTGCAAATTTAGTTTGGTTCGATAAACCTTATTAAAGCTAATATACAGTTATCTAGGTACTTATCTTCTACTTTTAATGTCATAGTTCAAATATTCATCTACGCTATAAAAACACAATTCACACAGCCATTTTGTTAATTTAGTTTTGAAAAACTTTCCCTGTAACAGTTTTATACAATCAGGTATATGCTCATATTATACACGTTATGTTTGTATATGTATATTTATGACAAGAAGGCTGGTATAATAAGTGTAAGTATTGTGATCTAGCTTGCCTAGTGTAGACTTCCGAACGCTTTTTATAATATTCGGGATGTTGTTTAATAAAGTAGCAAACATCTCTTATGTACATACAGGGCAGAGAAAGAACATTCAACTCTTGAAAAAGAGGTTTTCAACTCTCTAGGAACCATGCGTTACTGATGGAACGAATGCACTTCTTCTGTAGTTTGAACGCCCTATTAATTTCGACTGAATTTCCCCAAAGTAACAAACCATAGCCAAGTACAGAGGATACATATCCATGGAAGGCCGTGAGAGCTGCCTCCTTAGATATAGGTAGTTTGTCTTAATCGCTTTAATGCGTAAACATAACGTTGTAGTTTACTACAAACGAGCTTTATGTGTCCTTTCCAATTAAGATGCTGGTCAATAATTATGCCTAAGAATTTGAATGTGTCAACTCTGTCAATGTTCAAGCAATTGTGACTAATTTGTAAATTTAGAGTCTGCGTATTATAGGACCTTATTCCATTAACTTTGTTTTTTCTATATTGATATGTATATTATTTATTTTTAGCCATTTAATAACATCAGCAAGAGCTTTATTTACCGTTTGTTCATATTTGTCAGTTTCCGTGCATTTAATGACTAGTGTGGTGTCATCTGCGAATAATATGGATTTTTGATATTAGGGAGATCATTTATATATTTTAAGAATAGAATGGGGGCGAGAACGCTTCCCTGCGGAACACCCTGTGTTATTTACCATGAAGGGTGTCGGTATCGATTTTTGACAAGACTATTTTTATGCTTCGTTATTTTTGAAATTTCAGTGCATTGTTTGCGGTCTTTTAAATAGTTGTACAGCCAATCATGCGCGATCCCTCTAACTCCATATTTTTCCAATTTATTTAACAAAATACGGTGGTCCACAAAATCGAACGCCTTTGACATATCTAGGAAGACTGATAAAATAGGATTTTTATTATTTATACTCTCGGTCACTGTCTTAATCAAATCAAAGCATGCAAGTACTGTAGAGCTCCCTTTGCGAAAACCGAATTGTTAAGAAGACTTAAGGTTCAATTTCTTTGGTTTCGCATGTGCTGACGTCATATTGTCAATATCTTTGTTCAAAGATAAAATGTAGGTAGGTACTTAAAATGGATTGCAATACTTATATGTAAGCGGTTATTTATGTAAAGATTAAAAAATATCAAGAAATAATCAAAAATTTGTTCCAAATTGATATCACTCCTCGGTTTTCATACTTATCTAAGTCTGTGAAATGTGTGTGAAATCAAAACGTGTGCACCACAAATAAAAGGGTTCCGTCGATTATTAATTTGACGTCATTTTACGGAGTTTTGTTAGGTAGGGTAGGGAGTAATTACTAATTGGACTCCATTTGGTGACAAAAATACTATCCTAAACCATATTTAAAAAAAATTGCTATGCATCATAGAAATCAAAATTGTGTGTCCCAGAAGGCTTTAAAATTAATAATATTATAGTCCGAGATCCGACCTATTCCTTAGGCGAACGAAATGTAATTCTAGTGTATGTTTATACAGGGGTTAATTTAACGCCACCAAGTTGCCTAAAAAAATCTTGCCGCAAGTGCCTTTTCCATTATAATTTTTGGTATAACTTTTTCCACGTGTTTGTTAGGGAAATGAATGAGGTGCCATCAGAAGGAGACTGGTCTAAAGTACTTTAAAAACTAGGGTTGCCACCTCTCAATCTGCTGCAACTATAGGGTTGCCAGGTCCAAATATGTCATTTTTGAATCTGGCAACCCTAGTCTTGCGGCAGATTGAGAGGTGGCAACCCTGACATGATTCACTAAACAGAGTACATATGTTCCTTGCACTAAATAGTGTAACTTTCCAAAGAAAACGTAAGTTATTCATTAAAACATCGTAAACTCAAGATTTATGTGCATTATTAAATATTTCAAAGGTACCCCAGCTCTGGGGCAGTTTTGAACGTTTGACTTTCTTCATAAAAACACGAATAGCAGCTTTGTATCTTCTAATTTCATCATTTAAACAAAATAATTGTGTACGTACAGGGATAACTAAGGTAATAATCTATATATATAAAAGAAAGTCGGGTTTGTTCGAACACTTATAACTCGAGAACGGGTGGACCGATTTTCATGATTTTTGATTTGTTGCATTGGTCTCCGTCCCGAATAGCAGAATAACTAATAAAAACATAGGAAAATTTACGAAAAAATAAAAATTCCGCGCGTACGAAGTCGCGGGCAACAGCTAGTAGTTACTAAAAACATGGAGTTATATACGACTGTGTATACGACAGAAAAATAATTACAGGCGTTTGATTAAAAATTGTTCAAATGTGCCTCCTTCTCCCTACGTTTTATTATTTTGTTCAGTGGATTTTTATTCGAAATAATATCAGTCATTATATCACATAATAAGATTTTAGACCAAAAAAAAATCTTTGATCACATAGATAGCTTATGGACGTCATTTTTTAACCGACCTCAAAAAAGGAGGTTTCTCAGTTCGACCGTATATTTTTTTCTTTTTTTTTGTTCGCCGATAACTTCGTCGTTCACGAACCGATTTTGATTATTAAAATACAATATTGCATTCAATGATATTATATACCTACCTACCGAACCGAAGCAGATAATTATGTCACTAGCTCGAGAATGTCCTAATTTTTAGGGTGTATTTCAATAGTCCGCGTCAAACAATACTACATGCATGACGGCTGTGGCGCGGCACAATTATACGCGCCATTTTCTATGGAGGTAACATATCTTATACATAGTGTAACATTGTTAAAACGTAGTGATGAAATAGTTATTTATTGGTAAAAAAAATAAAAGTGGGTAAGTACATTAAAAATAAATAAAAATATTGAGAACCTATAACTAACTTAACCTAAAATATGGTGCAGGTTTGGACCGCGCGGGAGGGTAGCCAAGATGCTGGCAGCATTTCCTCGCTGAACGGCTAGACTGATCCGTTGAGCGAGGAAAGCGCCCGCCAACGTAGTGATTAATTGTTCAGTGGGTTGATGTGTCAACCTCCATACCTCCACATCCCCCCTTGTTTACGGTACTCAAAGACTATTTAAAATACGGAAATACTCTTTCATTTACTCTTTGCTCAACGTTTTTTTCACTACTCCAACCGGTAAACTTTTTTTCGTTATTAAAATCGATTAGTAGACTTCACATTTTCTTGCTTCTTCATACGTATGCGGCGTATGCAGGTTTCCCTAAGAATATAATACTCCCTAGGCGGGAGGTTTCCTCACGATGTATTAGATATACCTATTCAAATTGTGCCAATAAATAGATTTATATCGTCCGCCACGCTCCGTGTCTCCATAAACGGGACCCTAAAGGTTAACGAAACAATACTCCGATAAAGCTATATAAATAAGCACAAATAAATGAACTTAAGTATATAAATCGATACCCTATGATAACAAAACTATTGGTGAAAGTGCATCAAAGGAAAATGTTGTGGGTATTGATTTCGGCTGCATTTATTTGCTTATTTCTGTTGTGCATAGAAAAGTGGCGAAAATGTGAGGAGTTTGACAAGATACCAGGGCCGAAGGGTATCTTCTTTCTGGGCAATAGTCTTGACTTTCTGATGGACCCTGGTATGTAAATTATTATGTTTATTCTGAGTTTTTAAAATACTTGTAGATATTCAAGCACGTATCCACGCCACGGGGGATAGGTGAGATTTATCCGAATATACAGGATGTCCCAAAATTCAACGTCAAGCCGAAAACAGGAGATAGGCATGTTTTTAACTGTTCTGGGAAAAATACCTACAAAAAAAGTCAAAGTTCGAGATTGTGTAAAAAAAATTAACATCGGAAAAATCGCCACGCGGTACCCTGCGCATCGCACCGATGTACTTAGGTAAATTTGTACATTTTTTCATGAAAGTACCTACTTGCTACGCAATCCTGAATAATCTTATGGACCAGTGGACCCAATTCAAAAATAAATAATTAGGATTACCATCCATCCTTTTTAAAGAAAACACTATCTTCCTTCTGCGGTAAAATTGTTTTCTTTGGCAACTTTGAGATTACACCCTGTATAAAAAATTTATGGCGCTAACCTGGGATTCTGGGAAATTATTTCAAAAGTTGACCCATTTAATCAAGTTTTAGTCACCTCTACTTTTCAAAACGTTGGTACCTACTTAGTAATAATTTTTTTCTCGCTGAAGAACCCGATTTCAAAATAATAATTTGCAATGCAAGTATTGTAATGAAAAAATATTACTAAGAACATCCTCAGTCTTAGTATGGGAAAAAGGCTAACAAAAAAAAGCGTATTAGTTGACGTATAGTTATGGATTTATTGGTTTCAATTATTTATGGATTATAGCTTCGGTATAGAGCCGGCTCAATCGAGCTCTTGGGTCGTTAGCCAGATTTGTGTTGTGTGGTCTCTTTGTTGATACAATACAGTATAATTTATCGACTTCTCTCAAAATCTCTGGCCTGGACGACACGATCCTGCCTTATTCTCAAAGTCTCTGGCCTGGACGACGACAAGATCTTGCCTTATTCTTAAAGTATCTGGCCTGGACGACACGATCCTGTCTTATTCGGTCTTTAGTTTCGTTAGTTGACTTTGCCTACTAGACATATCCCTTGCAAAGACTTTAGAGTCTTTGGTCCGCTCTATAGCATCTTTAATATGCTCGGAAAAAGACTTTCAGATCAGCCTATGGTACTTATTTACATCATTCTGAAGACTGCAGAATCATTTTGCGCTTTTCTTCCATGGGCTTATGTGGGTCTTAATGAACTAGAACCTGACCACAAACCCGTTGCTATAATCATCCATGCTACTCCTTAAGCGATATTCGGCTGTATTTATTAAGTAATAAAATAAAACAGAAATCTAATGAAAAGTACTACTTTAACTAATTAATCAATTTTTCTATCACTCCATTGATCACTAATAATTTTTTCGACATAATATTGTCCTTTTATTCAACTAAATCGCGATTTTTAAATATTATTTTCGAGTACCGTTAGTACCGAAATTCCCGGGAAATCCCGGTTCCAAGTCCAGTACCGGAAACCCAGTCCCGGTTCTTGAGATGAAACCGGTACTGCACGTGGGTTGACATCGGGTTCAGTAAATTTTAAATTTTACGCAAAAAATATCTAAAATTTTGAAAAAAATTACCTATGTTGAAACCATGATAATCCGAAACTGCTCTCGATTCTAAACAAACTACTTTCTAGTTTTGCGTTAATTCATTAACACGTTGTATATTATTTTATTTTTCAGTAAAGCTGTTTTACTATTTTAGAGGCCTGGCCAATAAATACAAGCAATTGTTTAAAGTGACTATAGGATTCAGGAAGGTTGTCCTCATATATAATCCGGAGGATGTAGAGGTATGTTAATTAATTTATACCGGAATTAATTTTAGGGTCCTTTCTTAATATGCTGACAAATTTTTAAGGGGCCAAGTCCATCAAGCTGACTACTTTCTCTGTGGGATCAAAATATGCTGTTCCATACAACCCTGCAAACCTAATAGGTATGGCTAATTATAGTACTCTGTGTATACCACAGCTTATTTTTTCTGCGATTTTGATGTTGGTCCCATAGAGAAATATAACTGAACAACTTAAATAATAGTACATTACTGCAGAGGCCAGCAACAGAGGCATTGATGGACGAACGTGTAAATGTGGGCCGAGGCGAAGCCGAGGCACACATACGTAAGTCCATCAATGCCTAGTTGTGGCCAAGGCTTGTATAGTACTTTTCTCAAACAATGCGCGGAAATTAAAACAGTAAATTTTCTCAAATAATTCGCGGAAATTAAAACTCTTTTCAAAATCAATGACGAACAACGAACAACAATTTGTTTTTTTTTTCAATAAACAGCTTTAAAAAAAAACATTCAAAATTTTGCAATCCAGTTCGAAATTTAAATAAAACCTTTTTTGAGTTACCTCCTTGGTCGCCATGTTTCGGAATAAAAGATCGTTCCATTTTTAAATTACACGACAGATATGAGTTTACTATGTAATTTATTTGGCCGCTAAACACGACAGATATGGATTTTCATACAACATTGCCGGCCGCTGCGCGCATGTATTTGGCCAGTACAGCAATTTCGATTTATCTCGAAGAAGGTTGTCAAAATAATGCTCACATTTCCAAGCATGTTTGAGAAAACTATATTTGAAATTAACCCACGACGCAAAAAGAGTGGTGTTGTAAGTTTGACGCCTATGTCGGTCTGTCTGTCTGTCGGTGTCTGTGGCATCGTAGCTCCCAAACGGGTGGACCGATTTCGATGCGGTTTTTTTAATAGAAAGCTAATTTTTGCGGGAGTGTTCTTATTCTTAGCTTTGTTTCATGAAAACCGGTTCAGCAGTTATCAAGTAACTTTAAAAATTACGAAATAACATTAAATTACCAATTTAAAAACCCCCAACGCCAAAAACAAACATTTAAAAAGTGAAAAATTATTCGGTCACCTATTAATAGTAAACATACATTTGCTTACATCAAAAATAATAGGTGATCGAATTATTTTTCACTTTTTAAATGTTTGTTTTTGGCGTTGGAGTTTTTTCTTTATGTGGTAATCTTTTTATAACGTCACCGTTTTTACCGTCCCCAGGCCCCAGCCTGAGCGCTTGTCATCTCATATAGGTATATTTTTTTTAGTGTTCATGAGGTCATACTGAATGCATTGATACCATAATTAATAATTAAACAGTTGCATTACTTTAAGGGATGATTGCACCCATGATACTGAACAACTTTCGCAAAGAAACCTATAGAAAACTCGTAAAAAAATTTTAGACTTCCCATACTAAATGCAATGAGCTGATCGAACTTTTGTTTCTAAAGTTGAATTTTTTTTTTGCGAATTTCCTATAGGTTTCTTTGGGAAAGTTGTTCAGTATCATGGGTACAATCACCTCTTAAAGTAATGCAACTGTTTACCCTAACACCCTGTAGGTATAAAACTAACCTAACGATAAGTAGCAGGTGCACCTATTGATACGTACCTACCTATAAACAAACATGTGATAAGATAAGAAAGAGAAAAATAAGAATCTGAAAATATTCAAGTTCATTAATTAGGGTCGATTCACATCAGAAGAGCATCAGCGAGCAGCGGCAGCGTGCAACAATCTTATCACGCGGGGCGCTTCAAATGAATTTGAACTTTATTCACTAGTGATAAGATTGGCTCCGGGCGCTGCGTAATAAATAACTAATAAGTAGATCGGCGAAATAACAAAATTTTTTCATCGAAATCGGTTCAGTAGTTTTAGCGTGAAGCGCGAACAAACAATTGGTCATTTGATTTGGGATCAGGGACACCTAAAAACCATATCGCAACTTTGTTTTTAGTTACAGTTTTATAATAGGAATAAAATATGACATAACAAACAACACAAAGAACTTTGACGAATTTGGACCCAGCCATTTTTACGAAAACTAAAAGCCCTTCAGGACGGCGGTCATAATTATTATAAACAGAAAAAATTAAGGCAGTTTTAAAAAAAACTTCCTCATCTCTAGAAGTCCGGGTTCAAAAGTAGAAATAACCTACTAGTAAAATATATAAATCATCCAAAAAGCAGTAGCAAAACGCAACCTTAACAGCTATTTTCATCTAATATTATCACTTTTGGACGTTACGGAACGTATTTGGCTTTATTGAACTTGTAGTGCGTGTGATTTCGTTTGATTCCATTATCATAATATTGTACCTACGGTTATCGTGAATTTTCATTAAAACAAACACAATGAATGCGTAGAAGATTGAGTGGGCTACCTACCTAATAAGAAAGATTATGAGTTTCAACACTTGATACAAAAGGTATTTGGATATAAGGAGAAATACCTTTTTCCACCACCAACCAATTTCCTTTTTTGTTAGTTTTGTTTCACTCTAAACGTATTACTAAGTTTCATTTATGTATGGGACCTATATGTCTGGGTCTCACATTATATGGCATTCCGCCAAACTTCAAAGAAGTTTGAATTTTTGAAAAATTTGAATGTAGGTACATCTGAGGTACATCTATAACCGCTTATGCTGCCTGTCCTCAGATCGCTATATCCGGAACAAGACACAACAGTAAAGGTTTTCTCTACAGATTACTGAAGCCGTGGCTGCAAGAAGGTCTTCTTTTGAGCGATGGTAATTTCATGTTTAGATTTATTACAACAAAAATAGCAGATAATAAAATGACCTACACACTTAGATATTTTTATATAATACCTATTCGCGAAGAAACCGTCACCAAAATAATTGAACATCTGTTAATTTCGCTTGATTTGCACAGGTACAAAGTGGCATCAACGGAGGAAAATCCTTACGCCTACCTTCCACTTTAACATCCTGCGGCATTTCCATCCTGTATTAGAAGAGAGCTCCAGTAAAATGGTGGAACAACTCCGCCCAGAAGTTGACAAACCAAAAACAGACGTATCTGCGTTTATTACAAATTTCACATTGAATTCCATTTGTGGTAAGGCATGATATTTACTTGAAGTAGCTTCCAACCCTTTGGAAAAATACTTTCATAGGTATATGCTTCTTTCTAGAAACTGCGATGGGTACCAAACTAGATTCAGAAACATCAGATTTTGGGAAACATTACAAAAACGGAATATATACTCTGGGACAAATAATTGTCTACAGAGCTCAGAGGGTCTGGATGTATCCAGACTGGTTGCATTCACGTACGAATTCAGGAAAAAAACAGTCTGAACTATTGTATTTGTTAAGCTCCTTCAGAGACAGCGTGATTAACAAAAGAAGGAAGGCTGCTAACTGCGATAATTTGATACCAGATGTAAATTGCAATGGTAATGATGATCTTTCGATGTCGGGGAAGAAAAGGTTAGCCATGCTAGATTTGTTGTTGCAAGCTGAGAGGGAAGGCGGTATCACTGCCCAAGGCATTGGCGAAGAAGTAGACACGTTTATGTTTGAGGTTGGTGTCTTTCTTAAACTCATGAATAGGTAGAATGATATTGATGTACAAAAATGTCTCGTCTATTAACTTGTTTATTAATTTCAGGGTCACGATACGACATCAACAGCTCTACAATTCGCTTTAATGACTTTAGCTAATAATCCAGATGTACAGGTAAGTCCAAATATGTAGCATTGCATAGTACAGGGTGTACAATAAAATGGGACAGCTACTCAAAGGGGTGCTTCAGACCATCAAACTGAACAACTTTCTCTATGGGACCAATATCGAAATCGCGAAAAAAAAATCCACTCTCCCATACAAAACTATACACATATACACACTATAACATAACTCGACTGAAATGTATGGGACAGCAGATTTTTTTTTCGCGATTTCGATATATTGGTCCCATAGAGAAAGTTGTTCAGTTTGATGGTCTGAAGCACCCCTTTAAGTAGCTGTCCCATTTTAATGTACACCCTGTATATGCTGATGTAATCCCGTTTTTGTTCCCCACGGCCCCAGGACTCAGTCCGAGATATTCCTAATATTCTGAAAACTGCTACAATTAGACTAGTAGGTACCTATCAGGGTGTGAACCCGTCGCCACTTGTAATATAGGTACAGTGAGTACAATACCTACATGCTTCGAAATTGAAGCCAGTATGTATATAAGTACTTACAAAATAATCAAGGCAAATCATAGATGAGTAGATACAGTGAATTTAAGGTAAAAGAGTCTACATTTTCAACGGTAGAGATTCCCTTTGTTATCCTAATAGCTTCATTATTTATCCAGGCAAAAGTGGTAGAAGAATGTGATCAAATATTCGGATCATCAAGCCGAGCGGCAACGATGAATGATCTGGGGCAAATGAAATACCTCGAATGCTGCATCAAGGAATCTCTGAGGCTTTATCCACCCGTACATTTCATCATGAGGAAAGTTTCGGAGAATTTAAAATTGAGTGAGTCCGCTTGAACTAAATATAGACTAAATATAATGACCGGTAAAGGTCACTGGGCACCTTAGTATGAAACCTATACCCACGACCTACAGAAAAAAAAAGTATAGGTTGTTTAGATAAATGTCTCTAGTTTATGAATATATATGTCGCATTAATGTAGATCATGGGATTCAGGCCAAAAACTAATAAAGAAAAATTTACAATTTTACATTTTCGTACATTTAATAAATTTTCTTACATTTTGTACATTTTAGTACAATTAGTACATTTTATTACAATTAGTACATTTTAGTACAATTAGTACATTTTAGTACATTTTCTTCATTTTGAACATTTTCGTACATTTTGTACATTTTTGGACATTTAGTACGTTTTATTATTATAGTACATTTAGTACATTTTCCCATGGTTTAAAAAATAAATACCTAGGTAACTACATAAAATTGAATGTGGGTTAATACTAAACATTTTAAAACCAATTTGGTTTTTGTAGGAAACATTAGTTAGCTGGGTCAGATTTCGTCCAATGACCTTTCTAGTAGTAGAAGTTGTATTAAAAGTAGTTCAGTTTGATGATCTGAGTTCACCGTTTCAGTCTGCGGAGGGCTGTCCTTTATATCCTGTATATTTTTTTCTGAAGAAATTGCTTGGGAGTAGCGGTAAAAGTATCAATTGTATTCACAGAAAACTTCCAAGTTCCCGCGGGTACAGATTTAACAGTTTTGGTGTACGACCTACATCGAAGGGATGACCAATTTATCGAGCCGCTGGAGTTCAGACCGGAGAGGTTTCTGATCAAACCCACTTGGCACCCGTACAGTTACATACCGTTCAGTGCTGGACCCAGGAACTGCATCGGTGAGTGGGATCAATCATCAGTATATGATAAGATTCTTTGCAGGAGCCTGGATGGGAAGTGAACAGGTCATATTCCATTCCAACCCATAAATCTCAGATTTGGCTTTACAAGCAGTACATCTGAGTTCACGAAGCACAACACAAGGTAAATCTCCAGCGGTCATTAATCAAAGGAGTACTTCAACATAGTAGATAGAATCATATACATGGTGTAACGAAACACCCTAGTAATACTTAAGGGGGTGGTTCAGACCATCAATCGGAACAACTTTCACTATGGAGCCAACGTCGAGAAAAAATAAAAAAAAACTGCCGTCCCATACATTTGAGTCGAGACGGTACTGCAGTTTTGTATGAAAGAGCGGATTTTTTTTTCGCGATTTCGATGTTGGCTCCATAGTGAAAGTTGTTCAGTTTGATGGTCTGAAGCACCTCCTTAAGTATTACTATGGTGTTTTGTTACACCCTGTAGACAAGGTGCGCACCGAATGGCTCAAATCGTGTCGTGCTCAAGCTGATTAGTTTGATTGTATTATAATCAGCCATCAGATCATCACTAAGCTTAGAGTAGGTAACTAACTAGGTGCTATTTAATTCCTTAAGGGTTGAGATAGTTCAGACACATTCTGTCTCAACCTTTATGTAACTGCCTAATATTTTAGGTCTATTCTGAGATTTCTGAGATACACACATTACTCCTGAACGTGGACAACGATGCACCCAGTAGGTATGCATTCGTATACAAAGGTTGAACTCCATTATTGATGTAGGGAATCTTGCACCAGAATGTAAGTAGCCATATGAAGGTGCTAGAATACGAAACACCTTGAATACTTTTTACGTTAAAGCTGCATCGAGCCCCAATCTAATTTTTTTTTATATCTAAACAATTAAACAATATTTCCAAAAAACTAGAATGTCACATTGTAGTCGTTGCTGATTTTCAATTTATCGGGCAATTATCGGGTCACTGCGGATTTGATTTTATAATGTTTGTAGGTAGTTATTATCTTTAAAACTCAAATTTGTAATTAAAACTTTGTTTAACAAAATTTTCAATTAAGTCCGAGAAATTGCTGTCCCCTCCTCTATTTCAAAAAATATAGCCGCATAAGATATGAAAAAAATCAAGAACATCAGAAATAACGTGTAGATGGCGGAAAAATTTTCAGGGTGGCACTAACTAGGATAGTTTTTTTTTCTATACCTAAAAAACTATCACTTGTACTTGGCCGGTTTTTTTGGAATTGTTGTTTAATTGTTTAGAAATAAAAAAATACGACTGAGGGCAGCAAAATAGACTGGGTAGGCTCTTAACATGAAACGTCCCACAGGGCAAAAGTTTGCGATGATGGAGATGAAGCTAGCGCTGTCCGCCGTGCTGCGCCACTACAGACTCCTGCCGGTCACCAAGCCCCAGGACATCGTCTTCATCACCGACTTCATACTACGACCTAAACATCCGATCTATGTCAAGTTTGAGAACAGACACTGATAATAATATGATATATTTTTTTTATATTTTATTTATTTATTTAACTTTTGTATTTAATTTATATTTTTTGTATTTAACTTTTACAAAAATTTTATAATCTAGAATAAACAATTTCTCTCCAAAACTCCTTAAAGAGTTAACTAATTAATTCAAAAGTACGGTTACAGGTCTGAGTTTAATTTTTTGACTACACAGTTAAGTACTTATTTATAATTACTTGGATCCGCGCAAAGATCTACCTACAGGTGCGTAAAGAACAGTCTAGCAAATACTGATACGGTGAATTCAGACCATAAAACTGAACAACTTTCACTATGGAGCCACCCTCAGGAAACGTGAAAAAATCAACCGTTTCATACATTTGAGTCGAGTAGGTACAGCATTTTTGTATGGAGCAGCTGTATTTTATTTCGCATTTCCTGAGGGTGGCTCCATAGTGAAAAATGTTCAGTTTGATGGTCTGAATTCACCGTTTCAGTATTTGCTAGGCTGTCACTTACACCCTGTATTATACCAAAGAGAAACGATGTTACAGTACCTACCCGGCAAACAACTTGAAAAATGCGGGGGCCTGCGCAGTTATAGCGCCTTGGCCAGACGCAAGATCAGCCTGACTTCCATGTAACTTTTGGAACTTCTCCTTTGTTTCTGCCCAGTCTTGCTCAAGATGTTTGCCGGCCATCTTACGCGCGCAAGTGGAGACTTTTAATTGGGACGTCTTTCAATAGTCCATATCAAGCAACGCTGCGCTACGATACGAGTGAGACGGCTGTGGGGAGCGGTTCAATTTTACGCGTCATTTTCTATGAAGGTAAAATAATCTTGTGTAAAATATCGTTGGATAAATTTTAATATTCCATAAATAGGTTTTTACAGTACAGTACAGTTAGCAGCAATTAGTTATACAGGGTGAAATTGATATAATTGGCATCCTTTTAAACTAAGAATCTATCTATCAAACTGAACAACTTTTACTATGGGAGCAAACCGATAGGACCAAAAGGAAAATCAGCTGTTGCATACATTTGGGTCGAGTAGGCATTGCAGTTTAGTATGGGACAGCTCATTTTTTAGTTGCTCCGATTGGTTTGCTCCCATAGTAAAAGTTGTTCAGTTTGATAGATAGATTCTTAGTTTAAAAGGATGCCAATGATATCAATTTCACCCTGTATACACTTTCGTACTACGACGTAGAACAAAAGTGTCATACAATTTATTGCTGCTGACTGTACCTACCTACACGAAGCTGATAACATTTCAATTAAGTATATTATGTTATGATTATGAATGAGTTTTTGTTTATGTTATTGGAATAGAATACTTATACTTAGCATGGCCTTATCAAAAAAAGGTACCTAGGTACCTACTTAATCTATTCAATATTGATAATAATTCACTTATTTTCTAATTACGTGTCCTGATGTTTATTTTACTATTAAATGTCTAATTAATTATCTTCTATATGTAAGTACTAAAGTATAATACTTGTAAGGCCTCGTTCAAGGAGACGATGCACTTCACGCGACACTTCACGCGGCACGTCACGCGGCACTTCAAGCGTATTCTCCGTTCATGGTTCCGTCCGCGGCAGCTGCCGCTACACGCGCCGCGTCGCCCGCCGCGGCTACCGCAGCTTTTTTTGCATCCTGTCAGTCTTTATACAACGTGTTAATGAATTAACGCAAAACCTCATACACCCCAACTGATTTATAACAAAATAATTAGATAGAAACAATAATTTCATTATTTTGATAGTAAAATTAAAAGTTATTCGCATTTTAAGTTTTGAGGCAAAAATGATTTGTTATCATTTCAGCAATGAATGAAAGCGCTAACGTACTCATGGATACATTTAAATAATATTGTTTTGGTAGTAAGTCGGGTGAGTGTGCCTGTGCGGAGGGTTGGCGTTGGGTTCATTAAATTTAAAATTTTAGTCACAAATGAATTAATATTTTGAAAAAAATTACCTATGTTGAAACCATGATAATTCGATTCTGCTCTCGATTCTAAACAAACTACTTTCTAGTTTTGCGTTAATTCATTAACACGTTGTATAAGCTACTTGGTCTTATCCGTAGGAATTCGTTTTAAACCGCCCGTTTCGTTTTAAACCGGTTTAAAACCGCCCGTTTACAACTATAGCCGTGTTGCCCGCCGCTGCACCCGCCGCGTCAGCTGCCGCGTCAGCCGCCGCGTCAGCTGCCGCGTCAGCCGCCGCGTCAGCCGCCGCGTCAGCCGCCGCGTCACCTGCCGCGGCTGCCGCCACATGCGACGCCTCAAATCAAACAAAAGCATGCAAAAACGCTTCTCCGTGAACGCTCTCATACATCTTCATATGTTTGTTTTTCCGGCAGGCCGCGCCGCGTGAAGTGACGCGTGAAGTGCATCGTCTCCTTGAACGAGGCCTAAGACAACTACCTAGTGTATGTGATAGGTTTCCTTTCCGTATAGCGTTGCCAGGCGTCCGGATAAAGCCGGACATAGTTAGGCTTTTTGGATGTGTGTCCGGCCAAAGTAGACGGTGTCCGGCCTGTCCGGCTTTTGTTAGGCTTTTTACATTTGACCAGTCTACTCTATTTTGATGGAAACTGAATTTTTAAAGCAGGTTTCTTGCCACCAAAAATATTGATTATTTTTGTTTCAATGACCTACTTCAGTTTATAAATTAATGAAGAAGTATGGTTTTGGTTAATTTTGTTTTCTATTGCATTGTTTCATAAGAATTTAAGAAGATTTTATAGTAAATGGTAAAAAAAGCATGGTTTCGCATAAATATTTTGTTGTCGTATCAATACTAAAAAATTATGGGTGTTTTTTTACCCAAATGTCCGGCCAAACTGGCGTACCGACACATGACGGGATTCAGGTGCCTCTACAGTTTACGAAATATAGATACATTTTTTTACCAGCACGGCTAGCATGCCACCCTCGACAAAGCGTTTAAACGAGAAAAACGTCATGCGCGGTCTTTCTGGCCTACGTAAAATACTTAATAAAGATGGAGGCACATCTAAATTTTTATCGTTTTCTCGGGGGTGGCATGCAAGGCCTACTGGTAAGCGTGCCAAGCATAATGTGCGCGAGTAGACCGATTCGCACTTGACCGGTTTTTAACCTTTTGCCGGAAATTTTTTCATTGAACGTGCCCCCAGCGCGAGCGCCGCGTCAAATGAAAAACAGTATGAAAACAATAGAAATTAGTCTCATATTTATGAGACGACGGCGGCGTTGTGAGCTTGTTGTGGTACGTCTTATACAATAACAAAACACCCTAGTAATACTTAAGGGCGTGGTTTAGACCATCAAACTGAACAACTTTCACTATGGAGCCAACATCGAGAAATAATAAAAAAAATCATCTGTCCATTGTGGCATTTTAGTCGATTCGGTACTGCAGTTTTGTATGGGACAGCAAATTTTTTTAATTTTTTCTCGTTGGCTCCATAGCGAAAGTTGTTCAGTTTGATGGTCTGAAGCACCCCCTTAAGTGTTACTAGGGTGTTTTGTTACACCCTGTATGCATACATGCATAGTACCTACTTAGATTCAACAAATAAATTATTTGATTAATTGATTGATTATTTAGGAACTATTTAATGGCACTAAAGTAATCCTGATTCCGGTCATGTGTACTATGGACACTATAGTTATTAATTATTATTTAAATAGGATAAGTTACAAAACAAACTATTTTATACTTATACGAATAAAATTTTATTTTATTTTTTATTTCTCTCCACAAATTTAACGTGAACGGGGCCCGTGTGCCTCAAGACGAGGTCAGATGTAAACTGCAAGTCGCTGTCCTGCGTGACTGGTAACAAATCGAAGTTCCTCAATATTGATGACACGCATGATTTCATTTCCATAACAGCAAACTTTTGACCTGAAATAAACATTAACACATATAACAACACATTTACCCGCCCGCACTCTTCCTATTCTCACGTGGCGCATGACGTTTTTTTGTCGTGTTGGTTCTATACGTAGTACATCCCTAATATTCTAATGTGAATGTAAGTTTGTTTGTTACGCTTTCACGCGAAAACTACTTAACCGATCATCATGAAACTTTGTACACATATTCATGGAGGTATTAGAAGTAACATAGGATGCTTGGGGTTTCCCAAACTCCACGCGGACGAAGTCGCGGGCAAAAGCTAGTAAGATTATAATGTGAAAACCTAACGTAGTATAGGTTTTTCCTCAGAATCCAATCCATGACAGAACCTGTTAGGGGCCGTTTAGGGGTGCACTAAAAACGATTTTTTGAAAACAACCCCGAAGCGTGCCCACACAACTGCGACATGTCGCATCGCATCGCAAATATCTGCGATGCGCTGCGTGCAATAATCATACAATGGCCCTGATTCGGACTGTGCCACGACTTAACTAAATTTATTCCTGTCACTTTCTAAAATAAGATTATGAAAAGAGACAGAAAACCAACAGCTGACTTTAGTGCTGTCAAAGTGACGTTACACGCCCAAAATAAGATGCCATCATAATGTACGTCATCTTATTTAAGGCGTTTTTGGGCTTTTGACACTTTGACAGCACTAAAGTCAGCTGTTGGTTTTCTGTCTCTTTTCTTAATCTTATTTTAGAAAGTGACAGGAATAAATTTAGTTAAGTTAAGTCGTGGCACAGTCCGAATCGGGGCCATTATGTCATCGTAATAAAATAAGTCATCGAGCGCTGGAAGATATATTTGCGATGCGATGCGACGTCGCAGTTATGTGTGGGAGCCCTAAAGGGGACGCGGGTGATGTCGCGGGCAAAAGCTAGTTAAGAAATAGGTACGTGACTTATATACTAGTAGGTACCTACCTAAGTTCCTTACTTCCTTGTAGAGTCTAGACTATCGAATGCGTCAATTTAATTTAATTAGACAAGATAAGAGGAACGTAGTAAACAGTTCGAAGTTCACACATTACAAATATGCATAATGCCAGTGTCATATAGGTAATATAAATTGAAATCCCTTGATTCACTTTTATCCATCGATCTGAGAGTAGTTTGTATTAGACCAACTACCTAGACAAAAATTCAGAATTCAGAATCACAATTGATTTGATACCTACCTACGCAATAGTAGGTAGGGTAAGGGGAGGTTATTTCGCGATATAGGTAATTTCGTGATAATTTTTTAAACGTCTGCCGTGGCCTTTCCTATAAAGGGATTGATTCAAAACCGCGTATTATGTAGATGCATTAAAGTGTGCTTGAGATGGTAGTATGATTCTCAGCTCAGTAGCTTTTGAAACAAGCTTGCTATGAGTTTTTTTCTCAGAACGAGGGGCGAAATCGCAATCAGCTGTGACAAATGACGACGGTAGACAATGAAATGAAGTTTTAATTAGTAAATAAGTAAAATATTATAGAATGTGGTATTAAACTGATAGCTAAATGTTTTACGAACAGATTGACGTAAATTGTGCATTGGATTTCAAGAATTTTTCATTGAAATATCCTTGTGTTAGGAGTGCAATATTTTAAGTGATTTAGCAATTTTTTTTTGTGATTTGGTCGAGGTATTTTGTCAATTAATTTTAATCATCTTAAAGTACAATTTTAGGGGTTATTTTGATTGTATGGAAGTCCATACAATCAAAATAACCCCTAAAATTGTAATTGTATAAGTATACACATCTTTAATCTTGTATTTTAGTCTATGCTATGCCTGAATGACGTAGTTTTTTTTATCATGACATTAACTATTTACCAACTTCACTGGCCCATCTAAGCCAAGAGAAGAACCGAAAGTTGAAGAACCTACACAGAAGAAGAGAATAAAGCTAGAAAATAAAAAATCAGGAAAGAAGTTGAGAAAAAATGATATGTTTGGATTTGTTGTATATAGGGTGTTAGGGTAAACAGTTGCATTACTTTAAGGGGTGATTGTACCCATGATACTGAATAAATTTCCCTAAGAACCGTATAGCATATTCGCAAAAAAAAAACTTTTCATACAAACGGTCGATCAACAGATTGCATTTAGTATGGAAACTCATTTTTTTTTTGTTAATTTCTGATAGGTTTCTTTGGGAAAGTTGATCAGTATCAAGGGTACGTTCTGTTCCTAAAAAGGATTTTTTGTATTACCTATTTCATTATTTATTATGCGATGGGCGGATGAGTGTTCGGTGGAGTACAGGATGGAGTGCGGCGTGAGGCAGGGCGGGCTGTCGTCTCCATAGGTCTTCAACCTGTACATGGACCAGCTGATCCGTGAGCTCAGCAGCATGCACGCGGGATGCTCTGTTGATGGTACTAACATCAATAACATCAGCTACGCGGACGATATGGTGCTGTTGAGCCCATCGGTCAGTGCACTCAGGAGACTGTTGCAGGTGTGCGAAACTTACGCTGAAACTCACGGGTTGAAGTACAACACCAAAAAGAGTGAGCTCCTAGTTTTCGCCGCGGGTAGCAGCGCTCCACAGGTAGTGCCACCTGTCAAGCTGTACGGAACTGCGCTGACGAGAGTCGAACGGTTCAAATACCTGGGTCACATCGTTACAGAGGACCTGAAGGATGACCAGGACATAGAGCGGGAACGTAGGGCGTTGGCGGTCAGAAGCAATATGCTCGCCCGTAGGTTTGCTCGTTGCACAGAACAAGTTAAAATAACCCTGTTTAAAGCCTTCTGTCAATCATTCTATACGAGCAGCCTATGGGTAAGATATACGCAGAAGGCCTACAGCACCCTACGTGTCCAATACAACAATGCATTCAGGATGCTTTTGGGGCTGCCGCGCTTCTGCAGTGCATCTGGTATGTTCGCCGAGACTCGTACTGACGGGTTTCACGCGATAATGCGAAAGAAAGTGGCATCGATGATGAGCAGAGTTCACGGCAGCACTAACAGCATCCTGAAGGCGGTCGGAGGTAAACACGAGTGTCCTATTGCCCACCACTGGACAACGGTGCTGATGGCGTAGTTTCTGTTCTCATCTCAACTTTGTTAAATATTCTGACTCTGTACCTGCTATCCAATGTAATATAATAATAATTGAACTACGCTCCTCTTAATTTTATAATGTACTATTTTTATTTTTTATTTAATAATTATAATGAGATGAGACTATTTATATACTAAATTTTGACATTGTTTACATTCTTGACCACAACTTTTTGACATTTTCCATTATTGCAATTATCACAATTTTTATCATGTAATGCTGAACTTGAAGTCTCATATACTAACCTAGTAAGTAAGCAATACTAACAATGAAATTTAATTTGTGACATTGCTATGGAATTTATGTTCTGAAATAAATGATTTGATTTGATTTGATTATTTCGAAATCCTATGAATTTGGTCTATCACGATATTACCTATCCACTATCACGAAATTAACATACCCTATCACGAATTTACCTATATCACTTTATCACCAAGAAAACATTATAAATTTATGAATGAAGGATCTAGTATCAAACTGTGTGTTTCATAAAGTAAGATCAAATATATGCACAAAACTTTAAACAATATCCCATATAAATTAGTTAATCTTTATTTGAGTTAAACAAAAATTGTTTTGGTGTATCACGGAATTACCTCCCCTTACCCTACTCGAAAAGTTGTTTGTAAGTATATTTTAGTTATACTTCAAGAATTATGGTTACAACAACACATTTTTACAAGTACAGTCAACAAAATAATAGGGTTGCCATTGTCACCTTGGATAAGTCATAATTATGTCAAGATAGACAGTCGAAGCTACGAAAGCGTGGAAAAAAATTCAAACCGGCACTTAACTGGCGTCTAACCCCTATCTATACAGGGTGAAATTGTTATCATTAGCATCCTTTTAAACCGAGAGTCTACCCATCAAACAGAACAACTTTTACTATGGGAGTAAACCAATCGGAGCAACAAAAAAATCAGCTGTTGCATACATTTGAGTCGAGTAGGCATTGCAGTTTAGTATGGAACAGCAGATTTTTTAGTTGCTCCGATCGGTTTGCTCCCATAGTAAAAGTTGTTCAGTTTGATGGGTAGACTAGACTCTTAGTTTAAAAGGATGCTAATGATATCAATTTCACCCTGTATACATGCACACAGACATCATTTGTATGACGCCTCACGCACACCGACCTAGGAAAGTTGGCCCCTTTTGTTGTACATTCTGTCAAGAAAGTATCGGGAAATTCAGGAATGGATGATTTGTCTGTGGTTCCAAATTGAATTTTTTGTTGTTGCTGTAGATGTTAGATTGGCACAACTGTAGGCCTACCATGAGTTTTCACTGTACGTTACTACTGTAGTTGCGGCGCCAATTTTGTATGACAGATTTAGTTCTCAACGTAACCACTGGAGGCGCTGTACGAAATTCAATACAAAAACTGTAGTTTACTACAGTAGTTTAACTGTAGTATACTACAGTGTAAACTCATGGTAGGCCTACTGTGTTCCATTTTGGCGCGAAGTTTCAGTTGCATCTGTTATTTAGATTTAATACAGTGCTGTTTTTAGTTATATCATGTCTAGATGTCTAGTCAGCGCCGTAGCTAGAACTGGATTGAAGGTAGGGCATAGGAGGTTTAAGGTAGGGCGGAAGCAAAAGGCTAGTTTTTGGATGAGTAACATTCAGTGTCTGTGACATTTTCTCTCCAGGAAAGACTCAAAACTATGGTGATACTGAGTTCCATTAGCCTACTTACTTCCAAAACATTATTTAAAGTCTAGAGCGAGCGAAGCGAGCTCGAAATTTCACATTCCAAGACTCAGAATGGTGTTGGTATGAGTTCTATCAGCCTACCTTTGCTCATAATATCATAGGCTGGACCGAGCGAAGCGAGCTCAAAATGTCACACTAAAAGACTCAAAAAGGGTGTTGGTATGAGTTCCATTTGCCTACCTACGCTCATATCATAGGCTGGAGCGAGCGAAGCGAGCTCGAAATTTCACACTACAAGACTCAAAATCAAAACGGTGTTGGTATGAGTTCCATTAGCTTTTCTATGCTCATAACACCATTAACACGCTGGAGCGAGTGGAGCGAGTTCGAAATTTTACTCACCAAGACTCAAAACAGTGTCAAGTGAGTTCACTTAAAACACCATTCAATCAAATAGCAAATAAATCAATAAGCAGGAGCAAGTAATAATAATAAATAATAAATATCTTGGACAATGTCACTCAAAAAGCAAGCTCGAAATTTCCCAGCCGTACGACATGCGTGATTGTGGCTAGAGTAACGTAAATTTTTCAAGGGAATTTGCCCCACTTGTCCAAGTGGGGCAATATTATTGTAAAGACTATAAAAATGGTTGGGTAATTTTTAAGGTAGGGCATTGGAAATTTAAGGTAGGGCATTGCCCCACGATGCCCCCCCCCCCCCCCCTGGCTACGGCCCTGTGTCTAGTGTGTATTGCGAATTTCATAATGGACAAAAATATCGAACAAAGAGTTTGCCTTAAATTTTGCATCGCCAATGGAATTTCGTGTTCGAATAGTCACTGAAAATGTTACAGAAGGCTTGACGGTGAATCTACTTTATCAAAAATACGTTCTTTTTATGAGTGGTACAAAACGGTCGAGATGTGATGGAAGAGTTGCCGCGCTCTGGTAGGCCATCAACGTCTGCAACTGAAGTTAACATTGCAAAAGTGAAGGAAATTGTGACTGAAAATCCTCATTCAAGTTTGAGAGATAAAGCCGCCGAACTTTCTGTGTCTCACGAGTCGATCCGTATCATTTTAAATAATCTCTTGGGAGTGAAACATGTTGCCGCTCGGCTAGTCCCATAAGACCTTATTTTCTCCAAAAACTCAATCGATATTTTTGATCAAAACTCAACAAATACCATCGAACAACCACCTTATTCACCAGATATGGCTCGAGCCGACTTCTTTCTTTTTCCTAAACTCAAATTACCACCTTCGTGGCACCGTTTTCATTCGGTAGAAGACATACAGGAGAATTCGCGGCGACAACTGAACTCAATTCCGGAAAAAGCGCTTAAAAAATGTTTTGATGATTGGATTATTCGTTGGCGTAAGTGGATCGTTTATATGAAAGAGCACATTTTGAAGGTGATCAAATAAATTTGGATGAATAACTAACATTTTGTGTATTATTGATCTTTTCTCTGTACTTTCTTGACAGAGTAGTATACTGTAGAAGCTTGAGGCTTACTCTAGACATATACTTTTTCTAAGGTAGTCAAAATCGTTTTTTTTTCCGTGTGCGAAGTGCTTTTGTTTCGCCAAGTGTGTACATACCATCGAGAAAATAACGCGCTCCCCTGGGGTAGAGATGTTGTATCGAACTGTGCACAGATACTCAACTGGGCCTGACGTCATATCATACACATCTAGCGGGAAGTAGCGTATTTAAATGTTAACCCTCCCCTCACCCGTTTTTCACCCCCTTTGTTGGCGACAACATTTTCTATAGAAACAAGCCGATATGCCATCTCTTCGTACTCTATGGTACATACCGATGCAATTTCTTGGTCCAGCACTAAATGGTAAATAGGCGTATGGATGGCGACCAACACTGTTCTCCGGCAAGAAACGGTCTGGATCGAAAACCAAAGGGTCTTTAAACAAATCCTCTCGACGGTGCAGATCAAATATGTGGATGTGGCAAAAAACTCCTGCCGGTATCGTATAGTTGCCTGCAAATAGAAAAAATTATGAAGGAAAAGCATGCATACAATACAAAAGTTTCTGTATTGAAGGTACCTCGTAGGTGTGATGTATCAAAATCACTTTAGACAATAGTTTATAGGTTACACGGAGAAAAAAAATCTAGTCTCTTTTACTATAATATGCTGACGGTTTTTAAGGGGACGATCAGACCATCAAACTGAAAATTTTTCATTATGGGAACATCACCGATATAGCGAAAAAGAAATCAACTGTTCCAAACAAAACTGCAATCCTAATTACTAGACCCAAATATATGTGGCAGCTGATAATTTTTTCACAATTTCGATATTTGTCCCATGAAAGTCAAAAAAAAAATTAAAAAAATATATAAAAAACTACTGTACTCTTTAAGTCGAGCTGGTACTGCAGTTTTGTATGGGACAGCTGTTTATGTTTTATTTTTTCTCCGTTTGAATTGGCTCGATAGTGAAATTTGTTCAGTTTGATGGTCTGAAGCACCACCATGTATTACTAGGGTGTTTTGTTACACTGGCGTATTATACTAGGTACCTATTTATAGGTACCTGATGATTTTCTTTTATAAGTAGTTTATGGATGCTGTGGGTTCCTGTAAGTAGTAAAATAAATACTGTTAGGTTTGTACATTTAGATCAGGCATGTCAAACATGCGGCCCGCACTGCACTTTCTTGCGGCCCGATCCAAATTCAAGAACAGCTTCCTGATGCGGCCCGAAAACTTTCAGACTTTTACTACTTAGGTTCTCATACTATGTCGGATTGTAGGTTAATACAACCGTTTTAAATCATGATGATGATGATGTGAAAAATTCGAGCTCGCTGCGCTCGCTCACTTTTTTTACATGGTATGCAGAGTAGAGATAAGTTCGGTCTTCCATGCCCTACCTTAAATCTGTTCTAGCTACGGCCTTAATTTAGATGCAGTTTGGAAGTTGATTTCTGCACATAGATTATGCCTCGAACCATTATTATTATAAACATTCCTGGGCAGAGATTTTGTTTTGCTACAATTAAATAAACGATTAACGGTCCTTTTCTATGACCGTTACCATTTCTCTTAGTTCGTTGCGGCCCGCTGATTCTACTATCATTATGCATTTGGCCCACCAATGACTTAGTTTGACATGCCTGATTTAGATGATGATCAGGAGTGCTATTTTTGAATCTCATTTGCTGAGTTCAGCAGTTGAAAATGTCAAAATTTCTATGGAGTTAAACATCTTTCTACTGCTGATTTGACTTTCAAAAATCGCACTCCTCATGTATGATTTTTGAAAGTCAAATCAACAGTAGAAAGATGCATATCTCCACAGTAATTTTGACATTTTCAACTGTTGAACTCAGCAAATGAGATTCAAAAATCGCACTCCTGAATGTAGAATTGAGATCTAAATCTGATCTCAATATTGTAAGCTTGGTTCTGTGTAGGTGTACGTAGGTAGATGGTCTGTTGGAGCTCCACGAAAAATAAAAAAATTTAAGTCAAAAGGTAGATGTGATTAAAACTTGTTTTCTTAACCTACAATTGTCATTCACCTTATTGTATAACAAAACAGCAATCTATAGGTACCTATTTTTTTCCTCGTATTTTTGAAATAAAAACAAATTAGGTAGGTATTTGCCAAAATATGGTAGTAGAACCCTAATTTTAGACTATCGCTGTCAGTGTTCCGTACCTAAAGGGTGAAAACGGGACCCTATTCTTAAGCCTACGCTGTCCGTCCGTCCGTCCGTCCTAGCTTCAGAGGGCTGTATTTTCTGGACCGTACTAGGTAGCCGGTTGAAATTTTCACAGAACATGTATCATTATATTTAATTTGATAAAAAATAATAAAAAATACAAAAAGATAAAAATTAAGGGGGGTCTCCATACAGGAAACATGTTTTTTTCAAGGCGCTATCATAAAAACGGCAATACATACAAGCGTTAAACTTGTCAACTTCAACAAATAATAGTGTATACTCTAAGGTAAAACAACAAATAGTAAAAACCGGTCAAGTGTGTGTCGGGCTTGTGATAAGAATCCCAGAAAGAATTGGTAATATTGCGTGGTGGTACGAAGGGGAGGGCCGTTTCATATCAGAGTTTATAGGTATTATAATATACCTACCTTCCGATTTAAAAACAAATTATAAAGAAATAAAACCGGTCAAGCGCGAGTCCGGCTACTCGCGCAGCGAGGGTTCCGTGCCACACCACCACAGAACACAACATTATTAACTTAGAAAAAAAAACATTTTTGTCCGGGTCCTTTAGCGCAAGACCGACTCACATTTGGCTGGTTTTTAGTATTTTTTGTTATTTTGTAGAGTTTGCTCTATAATCACACTAAGTTTGACGCTTGTATGTATTACCGTTTTTACGATAGAGCGTGAAGAAAAAAACGTTGATAAAAACTAGTTTCTTGTTGAGAACCCCCCTTAATTTTTAACTTTTTGATACTTTATTATTTATAGGGATGCACCGATTACGAAGCGGTGCATCGTTTTGCATCTGTAATCGTAATAATCACGATTAATAACGATGCAATGCACCGTAGTAAGAATCGTACGATTATTAAATCGAATTGAAAACGTCAATCGGATTACACTTATTGACAAATACCAGACCTGAATACTAGATTCAAGAGACGTAAAGCAACTTTAGAAAAATCTGATCTCTCGATGCCATTTTATCTCATTTCGAACTAAATCCTGGTTCAATCTGACTTTTTTTTGGTCAGATTTGACTCTCATTTTATTACTATGTTTTTATTTTTCTGAGGTATAAACCTCAACCTCAACCCCAAATCATAAGATTTGATTTTCGATTTTCAAATCGAGTGCGAGTCTGATGATGCGTAGTCTGTTCCATAACTTACATACATTCTATTTTTCGTGATATCTCATCCACATTTTAAAAGATTAATCTCCCACGTAAATCCGACGACATCGCTTGATTAACGAGGTTAATGCAGAATCATGTTCCATATTGTGTTTTTCAAAGCAAATTGGCCTCTACGCATGCAAAAATCAGACCTAGTAAACCTTTGACTTCGATCTCAAATTAGTAGAAAAAGTTACAAAATCTTGGAATTTTTAAAAGTTTCGTTTTAATGATTTATCCTTCATTGGAATGTAAAGAAACACTATGAGAACTCATTCTGGGGATAATCTTAACAAAATTTGTTTAAATAATCGTAATGCATCGGTTATCGTAATAAATAACGATTAATATCGTAATCGTAATCGTAATCGTAATGGCCGAATCGTTGCATCCCTAATTATTTATTAACAAATCCGCCGTAACAACGCATAATCTGAGAAAATTTCAACTATCTAGCTATTACGGTTCAAAAGTTAAAGCCCTAAATAGGTAGGATAGACGTACGGACGGACGGACGGACGGACGGACGGACAGACGGACGGACGGACGGACAGACGGACAGACGGACAGACGGACAGACGGACAGACGGACAGACGGACAGACGGACGGACAGACGGACGGACAGACGGACGGACGGACGGAAGGATGGATGGACGGACGGACGCAGTAGGCTTAGTAATAGGGTCCCGTTTTCACCCTTTGGGTACGGAACCCTAAAAACGTGGTGTCACAATGGTCATCGTTTTAGAAGATAAAGCCGTACATTTTGTTTTATAAAGTTTATAGTGATAGACTGACCGATAAATAACCTACATCCGAACTATAGATACATACTACTACATATTATCTAATGTTTCATTATTTCTTTAAATTGTGATAAAAAATTAGTGTCACCAATAGGTCATTTAACTCATTAATAAGAGGGTCACTAATTCACTACAGTTAATAGGTTTAGCATGATTATTTTGGCTTTTTGTGATTAATAAATATTATTCTTATATTATTCTTATTCTTATTTGTTACCTATAAATATGAATTTTATTATGCAAGTAATTCAAATTAGTTTAATTATTCGTTAAAATTATAAGTTACGTATTAAAATGCCAAAAATAAAATGCGTAATGGGGAAATGTCCAAGTTCAGAATGTCTAAAATCGAAATGGTAAATTATTACATTTTTCATTTTTTTTATTTAATGGTCAAGAGAATGATTTATTGGTTTAGTTTAATTAAATAACTTATTCTATGTCAGCAATTTCTCATTTTAAGTACTTACTAATTTTATTTCTTTACGAGCTTTTACCCGCGACTTCGTCCGCATAAATTATATACCAGATTTTAAGTCAGATGATAAGCTATCAAACAAAAAAAGTTTCATCAAAATCGGTTCAGTAGTTTTTGCGTGATACTCGAACAAACAAACACCCAAACAAACAAACAAACAAACGAACAAACAAACAGACAGACAAAAAATAAAAAAATTGCTGATTTGGAATCAGGGACATCTAAAAATCATATCGTAATCTTTTTTTTGTAAATATCTTCCATGTACAGACACACTTCTGTTACAGTTTTATAATAGTTTAGATGGGTCTATTTATTTATGTTATTAACAAATTAATATTAATTACTTTATTAAGTAAGTACTAATAACTTTTATTACTTTTAAACTTTTATTACCATACTAAGTTTATTATTTTATTACTCATTTTATTATATTTGAGGTACTAATTTTATATATTACTAATTTTAAGTAATTTTAAGTACTTACCTACCTACAGCCCTTAAATCTTTTGGCTTCGATGTTTTACGAATTATTTTACATTTGAATATGCATCAAACTCACTCCCGCCATGTTTTAAAATTAATGTTGCTGTGTTCTTGTGTAATTCGACTATATACAATCTAGTTCTTACATATCTTATTGTAATGTAAAATGATCATCTTGACTGTAATTCTGTACGTGTACACACGGCGACAGATCAACCTACCCATAGTTCGACCTTATGTCCATGAACATAGAGTTCAACTATGGGCAGGTTGATCTGTCGCCGTGTGTACCTATAAAATAAAATAAAATTATCCACTAACTCAATTCCACAGGTTCGCCAATATTTCTGCTGATGAAATGAACTGGGGGGTAGAGGCGCAGACTCTCTTTAATGCAGCATTCCAAATACTTCATCTTTCCCAGATCTTCCGTGTTGGTAGGACGAGTCGAATCTCCAAATATCTCGAACAGTTCCGCTCTTATTTTGTCCTAAAAAAGTAAGCGGATCATAAATGTGGTCATTCTTCTTCTTATCGTGTGGGCAGAGCCCTCTGGTGTCAGAGTTTTTTCAGACCGCCTTACGGCCTCTGACGTGGTTTTTATGTAACGATACTACCACCAGAGATAGTAGCCGGGACCAAAGGCTTAAGAGCCTATGTCGATAAATAATTTTAGCGAAACGGGCGTGTGATAGCTTATATTACTGCCAGATGCGAGAGAAAGAGATGGGGCGGCGCGCGCGCCTGGATCGAATCAAGCGAAAAAATAAACTTTATTTAATTGTGATTGTACTATTTATGTAAGTTCAATTCTGCTCTAATCAAAACTTAGATAATAGCAATCTCTTTTTTTTAAATCAAGTCTCATGTTTCTATTATTCACCGTTTAGCAGTTACAAGCGTTTATAGACAAAAACGGAGGCTATATTGGCTTGTTTTTCTATCAAGAAAATGTGTCTTAATCGTGTTTTGGCTCTAATCAAAACTTCAATTATATGTTCTAATTTACACATATCCGCAAATCATACTCCTACTGTTAGTACTTCATGATATATGGAGCTTTGAAGAATCCTATTTTTTTCACATAGCCCCTTAACGTGCCATCCGAAGCACGGAATCATTTTTCTTTTCAGACAATCAGGTGATTCAGCCTGCAATGTCCTAACCAACTGGGGAAAAACGCACAAAGTGACATATCACTAAGTGTCCCCCGTGGGAATCGAACCCAAGACCTCTGTGTCGAGAGCTCAATGCTCTTAACCATTAGACCACGTAGGCAGATATTTGAGGGTCCAGTGGTAGTATTGAGTTCAGTGGATATAATTCGGAGCGCGCTCCATTCAAACGAAGTTTGGTTGTATTTTTCATACTAATAACTGAAATTTTTCAGAAACAACCTGGAAACTAATATTTATGTTTGTATTCAGTCAGATTTTCTTTAAAATGTTTAAGTTTTAAAGTTACAAGTGCCTCAAAGATTTCCATACAAATCTTAAATTAATTTCAACGAAAATCTGACTGAATACAAACATAAATAGGTATATTAGTTTCTAGATTGTTTTTGGAAAATTTTAAAAATATAGCCAAAATTCGTTTGTGTGGAGCGCGCCAAAGGTGATAAGAACGGATTCGTGAACTCGAGTTGCTTGATTATATTAAGAAAAACAACAAAAGCTTGCAATTCCATAATCCATACTACTCGTCATTCATGCACCAGTCAAAAAAGAAATCTCGAGCTCGCTCCAGACTTTAGGTCGTAGGTACAAAACTCGAGCTTGCTTCGCTCTCTCCAGGATAGGTTTTATCGCAACGACCAAAGCTAAACCCTGGCTTGCACCCACTGGGAAAAAATGATTGCTATGCCCATGTCCACATTTTATCTAATTTAGGTGTAGACACAGTCCATTCGTCTAGACTAAGCATAAGCATACGTCAACTATGTAATTAAAATGGATTCCACCAAAAATATAACTTACCTGAATGTCTTTGTAATTAGCCAGGGTCATTAAAAAAAATGTCAAGCCTGATGCCGTAGTGTCATGTCCCTGTGGAGGATGCGTTTCTTCAGTTTATATTGCATTTAAATATACAGGGTGAAATTTATATCATTAGCATCCTTTTAAACTAAGAGTCTACCCATCAAACTGAACAAATTTTACTATGAGAGCAAATCGATCGAAGCAAAAAAAAAATCAGCTGTTCCATACTAAACTACAATGCCTACTCGACTCAAAATGCAACAACAGATTTTTTTTTGCTCCGATCATCGGTTTGCTCCCATATACAGGGTCCTTCTTAATATGCTGACACTTTTTTAAGGGGATGCTCAGACCATGAAACTGGACAACTTTCTCTATGGGACCAACATCGAAATCGCGAAAAAAAAACAGCAATCCCATACATTTGGCTCGAGTAGGTTTGCAGTTTTGTATGGACGAACTGATATTTTTTTCGCGATTTCGATGTTGGTGCTATAGAGAAAGTTGTTCAGTTTCATGGTCTTAGCATCCCCTTAAAAAAGTGTCAGCATATTAATAAGGGCCCTGTATATAGTATAGTTGTTCATATTTATAGATAGTAGGTATACAGGAAGATTTTTTTATCACCATCCAAATTTTAATAAAATGTTTGTTTATGAAAAAAAATCGATACGTGTTTTTTCTTTTAGTATCGCTCAGTACTAAAATATTGAGATATGACTACGCAAAAATGTCTTAAGAAAAACAATTCGACTGGACACAGTACGCACCTACCTGTGCCACAGATTACTTATTAATAGTTACTACCACTCGACCCGATTTCGCGCGCTTTTTCGAATTTAGAACTTTGCTTTTCAAGAACGAAAACTAACGAACGAATCTCTGTGGTCAGTAATTTTCTTTGGGTCAGAGCCTTTTAATTTTTAGAAAAAGTTTATTATGTGTCATTGTGCCATTCAAAGAGTACTTTATTATAACCGTGTCATTGAACAAAAATAAACAAAATAAGGGACTAGTATAACATTTTAACAATGTTTTGAAAGTCTTGTGTGTTCCTGTGTTATAATGCGTGGGACTCTGAAGCTAGGGCTCCGCCCCCCGGTCCTGCAGCACCCGGTCGGTACGAATACGAAACTCGATGACCAAGCTTTATGGAAAATTCTGTAGGATAAAAATTTTCAATGTGCAATTTTGACCTGCCCTTTTTTTTAATGAAATGGGTTCTATAAGTGATACCAAACATGTAGAAAAAATTTGGATGGTGATAAAAAAATCTTCCTGTATATAGTATAGTAGTATACTTAGTTATAGTCATAGTTGTTCAGTTTGATGGGTAGACTCTTAGTTTAAAAGGATGCTAATGATATCAATTTCATGAGTGTAACAAAATATGCTAGTATAATATTTAATTGAGTAGTTTAGATAGACAATCAAACTGACCAACTTTCCCTATGGAGCCAACTTTAAAAAATCTGCTGTTTCATACATGTTGTCTCCGCAGTGAAAGTTGTTCAGTTTGATTTTGGTGGTCAAAGTCACCCCTAAACGAACTGATTAACAATTAATATAAAGTAGGAACGACTGGGCCGATCTTGAGTCGTCTTCATCATCCGAGTCCACCCTAAATTACGGTGAAAGGCCCAGGGAAAAGGGAAAAGGCCCCGGGACAAGGCTTGTCCCGAGCTTTCAGGGCGCTCCGGAGCAGGAGGCTGGAACTATGGCATTGACACGAAAATGTAGGTAGGTACCTAAATTAGCACTGCTAAGTAGGTAATTAATATATGCGTACTTAGTAATAAAACTAAATAAAAAATTAACAAACAAGGTCACCTCGAACATAAACGTGTCTACTTCCTCCTGAATACCAGTTTTGTCGATCAAACCATCTTTTTCGGCGGCTAACAATAAATCCAACATAGCGGTCTTTTTCTTCTTGCCGGACATGAAAATGGCATCATCGTTATTTTCGTCAAAATGTATAACATTATTATTCATTCCATTCTCTTCGGCAAAGTCTCTTCTCTTTTTAATAACTTTACTTGTGAAGTTATGGAGTGTCTTTAAGACTTCTGTCTGTTTTCTACCAAGAGATGTGAAAGAAAATAGGAAATCGGAGATAAGGTACGGTTTCATGAATCTTTGAACTAATAATGCTCCAAGAGTATATACAGACTCTTTATACGATTTCGTTGACGCATCGCCTAGAAGACGAGTCCCCATTGCAGTTTCTAAAAAAATAATTAAGTAGGTAAGATGAATAGCATAGTCAAAAAAGTCTGCTGTTTTTTTTTGGCTTCGATCAGTTTGCTCCCATAGTAAAAGTTGTTCAGTTTGATGCTATAGACCTTATAGACTCTTAGTTTAAAAGGATGCCAATGATATAAATTTCACCCTGTAGATAGGTAAGTCGCCTTGATTTTTAGGACAACCTTAGCTCAACAACAAACCAAACCTAGTTCTATATATCTTTAGCCCCCCCCTCCCCCCTTTGAGTTTTTTCTGTATCCGCCACTGCTAGGGGAGCGTGTTTCTCTGAGCGTCAATTTATAAATTAATACACAATAAAATGTCTTTTCATGAATGTGATTAGATAGATAGGTAAGTATATGAAAACTGCTTACCACAAATAGAAGATAGAGTGTATTCAGATATAACGGGAACGATATCTATCGAATCCCCTCTAGTTTTCTGCAAGGTCTGCACCAGAAGTTTACTGTTTTCATCCAAAATTACGCAGAATTGACGCAAGATATTGAAGTGGAAAGCGGGAGTTAAAATCTTCCTCCGTTCATGCCATTTTATACCTTAAGAACACCGTAAGAGTAAAATCATTAATTTTATTTATGGACAAAAGGATAAAAATTATGTATAATGAAGTTAATGACATACCTTTGCTTAAAAGTAGACCTTCTTGCAGCCAAGGTTTTAAAAATTTGTAAATGAAACTTTTGTCGTTGTATTTGGTGGTAGAAATAACTTTCTGTAACATTAAATTCAGATGTTTTATTTTCTACAGAAAAGTAGGTAAGTACCTATACTAAGTACTTAAATCATAAATAAATAAGTACCAATAATATAATACTTTTTTTTTGTCTCTTTTATTACAGCAGAGCTCGAGATGGTTAAAATTAAAAAAAATTCAAACCGACTTCAAAACTCAAAAAGTAAAAAATAATAAATATTGCAGCCGATGAATTTTACGTTAGCTTCTACAGGGTGTGACAAAACACCCTAGTAATACTTAAGGGGGTGCTTCAGACCATCAAACTGAACAACTTTCACTATGGAGCCAACATCGAGAAAAAATAAAAAAAATTTGCTGTCTCATACATTTTAGTCGAGTCGGTACTGCAGTTTTGTATGGGACAGCAGATTTTTGTTACACCCTGTATATACAGGGTTAATGCAATTATGTGAACCCCCATATGTGGGGTCGGAAATCAATAGTTTTCGAGATATTTGGAATTTAAGGTTTTTTACCAAAAAACCCATTTTTTTCACACATTTTCTTAAATTGAAAAAAAATTTGCTTATTCTATGGCGTCGATTTGAATTTTAATTCATAGCTAACACTTTTTCCGAGATTTTTTTCATAAATCAATGTCCGATCATACTGAGCAATTCAAAATAAATGAATAACAATGACGGTTAATTTTTGAAAAAAAATTACGAAGTCTCGAAATCATGCGTTTTTCTCAAAAAAATTGTATGAAAAAAAGTGTGTGTATTAGTGAAATAACTTCCTCGTTTTGTTAGCTTTCTAAAGAGGTATAAATGTTCTAGAAATAAATGGAATTACAATGTCAAAAAAGGTTTTTTACTTAGTACGTGATACGTAGAGGCAACATTCTCTTGGAGAAAAATTTTACGTTTTTTTTTTAGATAACATTATTTATTAATTTAAATCTACACATCTTACTCAATGTGAGCCCCTCGGTTCCGAAAATCCGAACACATACACGAATGCACTTTCTTAGGTCATTTTTTTTTAAATTTAAGAAAATGTGCGAAAAAAATGGGTGTTTTGGTAAAAAATCTTAAATTCCAAATATCTCGAAAACTATTGATTGCCGACCCCACATAATTATGGGGGTTCACATAATTGCATTTAGGCTGCCCTTTAACGCCTTGAAAGGAATACGTCGTGTAGAATACACCTTTCTACTAAGGGTTGGTTGAGGTTGATGTATATAATGAAACACAGATATAGTCTTCACTAGTGAATGTGACTAGCACACGTCCGCGCAGCACGGCGGTCGGTGCACGAATACCGAGCGAATGCACGATAGATATTCACCACAGACCGCGTCCGCCGATAGACGGCGCTACCGGCGCTTTCCACATTAACTACTCTTTATTGCTGTACACTACATCTCTTTCTTGTTTTAATTTATTTTTTACCTTTACTCGAATCTACCACCGCTTCGGAATGTATAGCCCGTGGAGAAGAAGCGGCGCAAGAAACTCCACAGTTTAGCTAATCTCTTAAATCTTATTACAATACAGTGTTGACTGTTATCAAAGCTATTACATCAAACAAATTACGAATTACTTATTGAGACTAATTTGTTTACAGAAAATAGATATTTATCAAATATTGATCTGAAATTGTCAAACACCAAATTCAACGATAAACAATGTTTATGGAAATTACAATCTCATTATAACACACATGAGACACACACACACCCATACACACACACACACACATGAGACACATTTGAGTTATTGTTACTTCTGTTCTATACTATCCCTTCCCTGTAAAAATATTTTTCTATTGATAGGTAGGTAAGTAAACCTACAAAAATAACGTTCCATAGATCTTTATTATCTCTTATTTATTTATTTTGGCTAACTACTAGTCAAAGTCACTGCTTTAAGATCGTATCCATTTCCGTTTTATCAAATTAAGGAGGTAAGGACAAAAGAGTGAATCTGTGATAAGCACATACACTTATGCATTCAAAATATTCTGGCGGGTGCCAGCCATTGCAATAAAGCACTCACAGCTATTTTATTTGCATGACCCTTTAGCTTTTGCTAACAATTTGATAGTTGCATGGCTCTGTAACCCATATCATTTTATTGTTGCATGATATTTTAGCTTTCGCTAACAACTTCATAGTTGCATGGTCTTATAACCCATATAATTTTACAGTTTCATGAATGCTGATATAACGCTGACTGACAACAATATTAAGTAAGGTACACTAGGTCGCTTTCGTTACCAGCTATGGTCAGTACCAGTACCAGTACCAGTAACCTTTAGTTAGTCGACTGGACTAGTTTTGAGAAATCAGCAGTTTCAATTTAATGGACCCGTTTAATATGTAGATACTATTTTACGAACCACACAGTTATATCATTTGGTAGGCTTTAAAAAATAATGCTATTTTTAATTACAATTTACATGAATTAAGTGCAACTGTTGTTTAAACTTAATTGCCTGGCGTCATATTATTACAGAACTGCAAATCATTTTGTTTTTTGACTTGCTTGCACTGAAATTATGTTCTTTATTTAAAATATTATGAATTTATGATTAACCGATTTGGTTCAAGTACAGTATAGTATACTTTAACACATACAAATGATTAAATTAACAGTGCAGTGCCTGCAGTGATTAGGTAAGATACAGATTTTACCTATACAAAGAAGAAAGTGCAGTAAGTCATTAATTCCTTTAGAGTTATTCATAGCGTAGCTACTCACAATAATTAATGTCAATGGAATGACCAACTACAAGCTGCTAATAATTACTTCTTTGACTTGTCATCTGAATGACCAACTACGAGCTGCTTATAATTATTTATTTGACTTGTCATTTGAATGACCAACTACAAGCTGCTGATAATGAAATAACAGTTTTTTTTCAATTGAATGACCAGCTGCAAGTTGCTAATAATTATTTTATTTATTTGACTTGTCATCTGAATGACCAACTACAAGCTGCTGATAGTAAATTTGATAGCATTTGATGCCCAGCTAAAAGTTGCAAATGTCAATTGAATGACCAGCTACAAGTTGCTAATGTCAATTAAATGAACAGCTGAAAGTTACTAATGTCAATTGAATAACCAGCTACAAATTGCTAATGTCAATTAAATGACCAGCTGAAAGATGCCAATGTCAATTAAATGACCAGTTGAAAGATGCTAATGTCAATTGAATGACCAGCTACAAGTTTCTAATGTCTATTGAATAACCAGCTAAAAGCTGCCTATGTCAATTGAATGACTGAATGACCAGCTACAAGTTACTATGTCAATTAAATGACCAGCTGAAAGATGCCAATGTCAATTGTATTACCAGCTACAAGTTTCTAATATCAATTGAATGACCAGCTGAAAGATGCTAATGTCAATGGGATGACCAACTACAAGCTGCTAATAATTACTTATTTGACTTGTCATCTGAATGACCAACTACGAGCTGCTTATAATTATTTATTTGACTTGTCATTTGAATGACCAACTACAAGCTGCTGATAATGAAATAACAGTTTTTTTTTCAATTGAATGACCAGCTGCAAGTTGCTAATAATTATTTTATTTATTTGACTTGTCATCTGAATGACCAACTACAAGCTGCTGATAGTAAATTTGATAGCATTTGATGCCCAGCTAAAAGTTGCAAATGTCAATCGAATGACCAGCTACAAGTTGCTAATGTCAATTAAATGAACAGCTGAAAGTTGCTAATGTCAATTGAATAACCAGCTACAAATTGCTAATGTCAATTAAATGACCAGCTGAAAGATGCCAATGTCAATTAAATGACCAGCTGAAAGATGCTAATGTCAATTGAATGACCAGCTACAAGTTTCTAATGTCAATTGAATAACCAGCTAAAAGCTGCCTATGTCAATTGAATGACTGAATGACCAGCTACAAGTTACTATGTCAATTAAATGACCAGCTGAAAGATGCCAATGTCAATTGAATGACCAGCTGAAAGATGCTAATGTCAATTGAATGACCAGCTACAAGTTTCTAATGTCAATTGAATAACCAGCTAAAAGCGGCCTATGTCAATTGAATGACTGAATAACCAGCTACAAGTTGCTAATGTCAATTAAATGACCAGCTGAAAGATGCTGATGTCAATTGAATTACCAGCTAAAAGTTTCTAATGTCAATTGAATGATCAGCTAAAAGCTGCTTATGTCAATTGAATGACCAGCTGAAAGATGCTAATGTCAATTGAATGACCTGCTACTAGTTTCTAATGTCAATTGAATGACCAGCTAAAAGCTGCCAATGTCAATTGAATGACCAACTACAAGTTTCTAATGTCAATTGAATAACCAGCTAAAAGCGGCCTATGTCAATGGAATGACTGAATAACCAGCTACAAGTTGCTAATGTCAATTAAATGACCAGCTGAAAGATGCTAATGTCAATTGAATTACCAGCTAAAAGTTTCTAATGTCAATTGAATGATCAGCTAAAAGCTGCCTATGTCAATTGAATGACCAGCTGAAAGATGCTAATGTCAATTGAATGACCTGCTACAAGTTTCTAATGTCATTTGAATGACCAGCTAAAAGCTGCCAATGTCAATTGAATGACCAACTGTACGTTGCTAATAACTGTTTGTTGTACATGGCAAAGCACTAACCATTAACATTACAAGCTGACAATATGAGAGTAATCACCCTGACCATTTCAAACCTCTTAGCTATTAATTGGAGACATTTTCTCTTTATTAAGCACTAAAGCAAGGAGGTATGGTTCAATCGGCGCCTTAGCAGTCGTCCTGTTGAACGCTGGTTTTTCTGTGACATCTAGGAACATACAATCTGCGAACAAAATTGTTAACCAGTATTATCGGTTTGGTTATGAATGTTATGATGCTTGAATATGATATAGTTATTAATCTTCTCTCAACTGAGATGAGCGTTTCTTGTTAAAATGTGAGTAGGTATTTCAAGAAATACTAAATTTAATATGAAATCACCTGATCATTTTCTGATCCTTTTTGATACTTTTTGTAAATAATTATCTGAATTAACATTGATCCTTAAAATATAAAATTCCTTGCTCAAATAGCCAAAGAAACTAATTAGTTTCGCCTGGAGTGATTACATCCATAATTATGACATTAACAACAATGTTGCAAAGATAAGATCAACGTAATGTTACCGAATTGAAGTTCTATAATGTATAGATTACGTCAAACAAGTTCCGGTAACAAATAGGATGATGATGATGATTGGCAATTATGTTGGTACTATTGATGTTTGTATTGAAATATTTTCATGAACTAGTACCACCAAATAAGCTCCGAATGTGTTGTATATTATTATTGTTCTCGCATACCTACACTGAGAATGTCCAATAAGTAAAACGTTTAAAACGTAAAACTTTGGATTTCAACTTAAAGTTTTTGTGACATCAGAATGTTCGTTACGCCGAATGTTCGTTACGTCGAATGTTCGTTACGCCGAATGTTCGTTACGCCGAATGTTCGTTACGCCGAATGTTCGTTACGCCGAATGTTCGTTATGCTGAATGTTCGTTACGCCGAACATCCGTTACGCCGAATGTTCTATACGTAGAATGTTCGGTACGCATAATGGTAATAAGTAACTTTTATTAGAGACCATTACAACTACGAAGTACGACAATTACTTAAAAATTACAATGCGTCAATATAAGTATAAAAAACAATTGGAATAAACACACTTGGCATATCTTGGTTACCTAATCCTGTTCGTCTCGAATCAAGACACTATTCTTAACCTTTGGTATGCCAGAACGCGGATCAGCATGATGAAAACCATTTATTTCTATTGTGTCTGGTTTTTCCGGCATACGAGAGGTTAATGGGCGTATTTTGGATACCTATTAGGCCATAATGACGGACTACAAGCATGCATTAGTATATGCTCACGACTACACTCCCCGAGGAGCAGTCAGAGACTCCAAAACCCCAGGACACCCTTGCCCCACCAGCACCGAAACTCCGTCCAGTCACGTGTAACGGGCAGTGAAACTGGAGCTACGGACTACGAGGCCCTTTTATATTTGCGGAATGCTTTGAATAAATTCTTTTAATCGTGTAAAGTAATACAGAATGATTACGTGACCTTAAAGATTGATGTCCGCAGCTGGCGTACATTTGTCCATCCTAGGCGCCGCGCCGCGCCGTCACGTGTTGTCCCACACCTTACTCCTGTCTGGTCTACCCTCTTTCCTCCAGCATCAGCATTCGATGGTCGACATGTGGGAAAAGAAATACAGTATGTAGATAATTCCAAATAAACGATTTAAAATCGGGACAAAAAACTATTTTTCCTTTTCTTTTGAAATATATTTTTATCACTGTGAACTTTAGGCAAAAATAAAGCAACGCTAGCAGACACCAGATAATTAAGATAATTCCCAATAAACGATTTAAAATCGGGACAAAACTATTTTTACTTTTCTTTTGAAATATATTTTAACACTGTGTAACTTTTTAGGCAACAAACAAAGCAACGCTAGTAGAAACCGTCTTCGATTGTGTTTAAATAAATCGCTTAGCTTCCTTAAAGGACCAGTGTAATTTTATTTCGTAGGCACCGTTTGCATTTTTAAATTTTCAACTCTCAACAAACTGATAAGCACTTTACTCACGTGAATTTCGAATCCCGGCGTCGCCAATGTAGAATACACCTTTCTACTAAGGGTTGGTTGAGGTTGATGTATATAATGAAACACAGATATAGTCTTCACTAGTGAATGTGACTAGCACACGTCCGCGCAGCACGGCGGTCGGTGCACGAATACCGAGCGAATGCACGATAGATATTCACCACAGACCGCGTCCGCCGATAGACGGCGCTACCGGCGCTTTCCACATTAACTACTCTTTATTGCTGTACACTACACGTCGAATTACAAATAACCCTGTATATACGCGTCGACTTGAAAACCTCCTCCGTTTTTTGTTTTGTTTTCGTCAGTTAAAAATCACTATCTTGGTTTGTCATAGTTAGGAAGGTACTACCTAGGAAATTCTACAAAACTTATGCATATGCTTACTGTATTGTTGCTGTTGATGTGCCTTAATAAATAAAATAAATAAACTTGTTGTTTAACAAATACGTCAAAATCAAACAAACAAAAAACGGCCAAGTGCGAGTCAGACTTGTGCACTGACGGTTCCATGCCATTGCCACCAGAACTCAAGTCAACTCTTGGCGGATAGTAGGTAGGTATGTATGCCTTCTAATTATGTAGGTACCTGCACCTGCTTAAATGCAGGTTGTCCTTTACTGAAACACTAGGCACTAAATACTTAAAGAACTTATCGTCTACTACAGAATCGATAACTATATACGTACCTACGTACTACACTACGCAACATTCAATACGTAGCACATCATCTATTCTGAAGCATCGTAAGAGAAACTGAAAAATGTAGGTACCTTTGGAAAATGAACTATGGACCCTAACCCTTTAACAGGCATAGTGCGTTTCATCGACCACCTGTAAGTAACTGACATAAGTACTTAAAACTTTATCAATAAGGTTCATTATTGAATGTAAATGTGGTGGCCAGCGCCTGATAAAGGGCTAAAGTCCATAAGGCCAACATAAAAACGAATACCTTAAGGTAATACTCACTTCAATATCTTCAGGATTGTAAATATTAATTGATCCTATCCCCAAGCCCCAGTATCTGTATATGCCATTAAAGTTATTTGCGTATTTCCTTCCCAAATTAAATAGTTCAGCTGTGAATCATAATAAAACACGTGTTTAAATTAACGGTGTGGTTCCGACTTATAGTAAACAACCCTATTTCTTTTTTGTGGGTATCGTAGGAGGCGACTATGAGATACGGGTTTCTTAATGGGGTTAAAGGCTTACTAGTATTAAGCGAAGTTTAAGCCATGGTGGTCCAGTGGGGAGTAACCTTGCCTGCCGTGCAGGAGGCAATGGTTCGATCCCCGTCCAGACCGACTCTTACCAATGAGTTTTTCGGAATTCATGTACGATTTGTAACACCACTAGCTTTTCGGTGAAGGAAAATATCGTGTGGAAACCCTGCAAGCTTCAATTTCGAGGTATGTATTGTACACGTACTGTCCATTACAAGTACGACGGGCTCATACTCCCCGTCACACTGGACAGAGTTTCGGTACTACTAGTGAAACGTGCGTGTTCTGAAGTTTCAGACTATCTCTGACTACCCCCTCGGGGAATATTGTCGTGAGCATACGCTATGCTATGCTTATTCCGAAAGCTCAAACGTATGAAACAGCAGATTTTTTTGTTGCTCTGACAGGTTTGCTCCCATAGTAAAAGTGGTTTAGTTTGATGGGTAGAGTATGTGGTTTAAAGGTTAATGATACTTTTCCTTACACCCTGTATACAACGTGTTAATGAATTAACGCAAAACTAGAAAGTAGTTTATTTAGAATCGAGAGCAGAATCGAATTATCATGGTTTCAACATAGGTAATTTTTTGCAAAATAAGTTGTTTGAAAAAAAATTGTAAATAATAGTATACAGGCGGTTGCAACGAAATACAAAATCATATTATTATGTCCACGACTAGAAATGTTTGAAACTTGTATAGGTACAACGTGTTAAAGAAAGTAGTTTGTTTAGAATCGAGAGCAAAATCGAATTATCATGGTTTCAACATAGGTAATTTTTTTCAAAATATTAAATAATTTGTTTGCAAAATTTAAAAATTTCTGAACCCGATGTCAACCCACCGCACGGGCACACTCACCCTACTTACTACCAAAACAAGATTAAAAAAATGTATCCATGAGTACGTTAGCGCTTTCTTTCAGTGCTGAAATGATAACAAATCATTTTTGCCTCAAAACTTAAAATGCGAATAACTTTAAATTTTAACTATCAAAATAATGAAATTATTGTTTCAATCTAATTATTTTGTTATCAATCTGTTGGGATGTATGAGGTTTTGCCCTAATTTATTAACACGTTGTATAGGTGTATTACTATATACCTAGGTAGGTATACTATACCGTTTTTACGACAGAGGAACAACAAATCAGCAAAAATCGGGGGCGGCAAAATCGGACTGTAGATACACCGGGCGGCAGAAACCCACGCTACGCCACTGATTTTATAGTTCCAAAGATACAGCCATTTATAGTTGGTTAGGCTGTTTGTCCACCGCCGCCGCCGCCGCCGTCACCGGGACGGAAGTCACCGAGAAACATTGAGTACCTCGACACCAAGACTACATTTTTTGTAACACTCAGTTGAGCTGATGGGCTCAAATTATTTAGCATGTGCCGGGCGCGTGCTGCACCGCACTGCTGATCGCGGTGCTCGGATTTTGCTCGCGTTGTCTGTTCTATACATAGTTATTCAATGCCGAGAAACGAGATTATGTTATATGGAATCACGTCACGATTATCCGCGGTGGACACGCAGCCACATAATACCTACTCCCTCAGCGCCGTCATCTATTCTCGGTGACGTCCCGGTGACAGGCTGCGCAGTAGCGTAGCGAGGGAGGGCAGGGGGGCAAATGCCCCGGGCGGCACTTTACTAGGGGCGGCAAATTCGGGAAATATATAGATTGATTGAGCTCTGTCTATAACCACATCGTAGAGCAGAGAAAAGTCGAGCTCGCTTCGCTCGCTCTATGTTGCTGTTTTAATTACTTACTGTAATATTACATAATCCTAAAGAGATAGGTCTGAGTCTGACCACAGCTAAGTAGTGGTGCTAAAAATTTCGAGCTTCCTTCACTCGATTACTTAATTAGGTACTTTGCACGTCATGTTTTGTACGTAAAAAAGCTCTAGCTCCACAGACACGTACACGTAACAGATTCGTACTGAGGAGAGAAGTCGAGCTCGATTCACTCGCTCTATGTTTCAATTTTTGCATGGTTAAATCAAAAGATCAACCCGAATAACTAGATGTGCAATAAAAATTCGAGCTCGCTTCGCTCGCTCCGTTATTTCTTGTGTGGTCTTTTTATAAAGATAAGGGGGCGGCGAAATCGGTATGTGCCCCGGGCGGCAGAAACACACGCTGCGGGCTGCGACGGACAAACGCACTTAGGACAGACAGACAGACGGACGGGCGAACAGAGCGTAGGTATGGTCACAGTATAAGACAGTTATAATTCATCTTCATACAATGGTACCAAACGCGGCACAACTCGTAGCACGCACACACTGACAATATCTCCGCGTAGCCCCGTCTGGCGCTGCCTTGGCAGCCTGAGATATCGTCATACGTACTGGCGAGTCTGGCGAGCACACATACAAGCCGCGTTTGGTACCATGGTATGTCGTAGGCTTCACCCTTCGCCCGTTTTCACCCTTTGGGTACGGAACCCTAAAAAGAAACCAATCGTCCCAAGGACTTTAATAACATTCAAGATATGTCAAATATAATAATTATAGCCTGATTATAGCATATCTTATCGCTAAAGGATAATATTATTGCATTTCTAGATAATAAGAATTTTAAACGAAGAGTAGACCTAGGTACAGTCACCAGCAGATATATCGTAGCAAACAAGGTGGTCAAATATTACTAAGCAGTTCTAATTTTCAATAATTTCTTTACTCATTACCAATCAAAAATATAGGAACGCCTAGAACATCAAATATATTATCTACGTAGTCAGGGTGGTCATAAACATCTGAACAGTTTCGGAAAAAAACCTTACTCCGTTGTTTTACATTTTAATTTTAAATAACATTGTAAAGAAATTATTGAAACTTCGCTGTTCAGATATTTATAACAAAATACACGTTTAGATATAATTGGTAACATTTACTGTAAATAATTTAATGAAAATTAGCACTGCTCAGAAATATTTGGACATAATTGTATGCTACGATATATCTGATGGCGACTGTACCTACGACATTATGCTTTAAAAAATTATGAAATGTTGATTGCTTTACCTGGTGAAAGAAGGATTTCCAATGTATTTCCCAATATAAACGTATCCTTTGGTCCCGGAATTTTTTTTAGCATTCTAGCTTTTCCATTACAATTGATTCCAAGATCAATTAACCACAAAACAATTAAAATAATTACTAGATACAAAAACATTTTACGCGTGCTCACTGATAAAGATTTAGCAGCAAACAATCCGGTCGGAATTATCAGAATGGCTGCAGTAAATAAGTGAATTATATTATAATACCTAATACATAGGGGCACGGCAGTGCTGTCGCCAAGACGAGCCAAACGAGCTGGGAACTGCTAAAGAAAATATACTCCAAGCACTGCCGCACTGGAGTGCGATTTTTGAACATCATACGAGCGACGCGGCAGCAGAAAATGTCAAAATTACTATGGAGATTATGCATCTTTCTACTGCCGATTCGCTCGTATGTTCACTCACTGCCGTATACTAAGCGATTCGGCGATTCGTCGCCACGCTTATAAAATGGACTCAATTTCATATTTATAGCCCTGCTACTTTAGAATTGATTTAATACGCAAACTTTGTCAATTTCCTCACTCACTCACAGTTGATCATCAAAACCTAAACAAACAGAAAAATAAAAAAGCACAATTTCCCTCCCTCCAACCCCATACCACAGTACCTATAAGAAAAAAGTATGATAATGACCAAGCCAAGCAACTTTTTTTGAGCAAGATTAAGGCTCTAGATGAGAAATCATAATGTTGTAAGTGAGTTTTGGCACAGAATAATTAATAAGAGTACCTACCTACAAGTAGTCTTGGCTTTTTTTACATGATTACGATAATATCAACTAGTTGCCTAATTAAAGTTTAGGCCATGTGCAGGCGATAATACATTATCGAAATCGTTTCACAATAAAACTAAACCGAACTTCAAAATTAAAAAGTTAAAAACTTTGATAAGTTAGGTAAAGCCTGACCAGAAAAATAAAAAACCTGCTTTGGGTGCGCTACAATCGAATATAACCTTTTTGCGAGTATAAAAATTAGTTCCAATGATTTTCCACAACGTTGCGAAGTTATGCATGGCATGGACCACTAGTTTGGTTGATCATTTTTTTCAGTGCACGCACACCCATTTGTTTTAGTACCTACGCTACGTTTAGAAGCGTTAGGCGCTATCTTGACATCATTCTTGACTTATAATATATGTATATTTTTTTAAATATTTTTTTTAATCAAAGGTTGAAAATATAACCGCCTAGGTATGTCCAGTCCTTTAAAATCGCGTTTAATTAGTTTTTTAGGGTTCCGTACCCAAAAGGTGAAAACGGGACCCTATTACTAAGCCTACGTTGTCCGTCCGACCGTCCGTCCTACCTATTTAGGGCTGTAACTTTTGAACCGTATTAGCTAGATAGTTAAAATTTTCTCAGATTATGCGTTATTACGGTGGATTTGTTAACAAATAATAAAAATATCAAAATGTTAAAAATTAAGGGGGGTTCTCAACTAGAAACTAGTTTTAATCAACGTTTTTTTCTTCACGCTCTATCGTAAAAATGGTAATACATACAAGCGTGAAACTTAGTGTGATTATAGAACAAAATCTACAGAATAACAACAAATACTAAAAATCGGCCAAGTGTGAGTCGGTCTTGCGCTAAAGATCCCGGACAAAAAAAGTTTTTCTAAGTTAATAATGTTGTGTTCTGTGGTGGTGTGGTACGGAACCCTCGGTGCGCGAGTAGCCCGACTCGCACTTGACCGGTTTTATTTTAAAGTCTGTTACAAACCGGCTCTATTTTGTGGCCAGTCATTGATGCCAAATAAAAAAACAAGATAATTATAATATGCTGTACTTAATTAATTATGTAGGTTTTATTACTTTTTAGGGTTCCGTACCCAAAGGATGAAGACCGAGACCCTATTACTAAGCCTACGTTGTCCGTCCGTCCGTCCGTCCGTCCGTCTGTCCGTCCGTCTGTCCGTCCGTCTGTCCTACCTATTTAGGGCTGTAACTTTTGAACCGTAATAGCTAGATAGTTGAAATTTTCTCAGATTATGCGGTATTACGGCGGATTTGTTAACAAATAATAAAAATGTCAAAAAGTTAAAAATTAAGGGGGGTTCTCAACAAGAAACTAGTTTTTATCAACGTTTTTTCTTCACGTTCTATCGTAAAAACGGTAATACATACAAGCGTCAAACTTAGTGTGATTATAGAGCAAGCTCTACATAATAACAACAAATACTAAAAACCGGTCAAGTGTGAGTCGGTCTTGCGCTAAAGGTCCCGGACAAAAAAGTTATTTTCTAAGTTAATAATGTTGTGTTCTGTGGTTGTGTGGTACGGAACCCTCGGTGCGCGAGTAGCCCGACTCGCACTTGACCGCTTTTATTTAGGGTTCCGTACACAAAGGGTGAAAACGGGACCCTATTACTAAGCCTACGTTGTCCGTCCGTCCGTCCGTCCGTCCGTCTGCCCTATCTATTTAGGGCTGTAACTTTTGAACCGTAGTTATAAGTAGGTGTAAATATTTTTATTTCCCAACGTATCTCACACTTTCAAAATCATGATCGAATGATGCGTAATCCCATAGTAATTTTAAAATTTTCTACTGCTTATTTGATCGTGTGACTTTCAAAAATAGAGTTTGCAGAACGAAAAACATTATTTTATTAAAAACTTGGGCCCGCCCGCGACTTCGTACGCGCAGACCACTGACTTTAAATACTCATGTTTTGATTGTTAGAGTAAACAGTTGCATAACTTTAAGGGTTGATTGTACTCATGATACTGAACAGCTTTCCCTAAGAAGGAAATTATCCTATTATTAGAAAAGTCGTAAAAAAATTTATGGACTTCCCATATTAAATGCAATCGGCTGATCGAACTTTTGTATGAAAAGTCGAAAAAAAATTATGAGAATTTCCTATAATAAAATTATGTTTCTTAGGGAAAGTTGTTCAGTATCATGGGTGCAATCACCCCTTAAAGTAGTGCAAATGTTTACCCTGACACCCTGTATAATTGTATATGTTAATCCAAAACTAAGCTTTATGCTTTTATGCTTTTATGTATAAACCCTATCGAAATCGGTTCAGTAGTTATTAAGTGCACAAACAGACAAAAATTCTAAAAATTTTCTCAAATCCAAAACTAAGCCCTATGCTTTTATGTATAAACCCTATCGAAATCGGTTCAGTAGTTATTAAGTGCACAAACAGACAAAAATTCTAAAAATTTTCTCAAAATTATTCCAAAGCCCCCAATTAATAATTTTGCAAATATCTCCAATGTACGTCCGCGCCAAGTTTACAAGTACTCTTTGGTTTACAATTGGATCGGAATCGAAGCAGACGGAATAGCTATTGACGTTGTCTATGGAACAAAAAAAAATATTTTTTTATATTTAACAATACACTACCCATAGAAATATTAATTTACTACGTAAAACCTGGAATGCGGTCTTCTCGGAATATTGGGAAGAGCGGGATAAAGCAGCCTGGACTCGGTGTCCCTATCCTTAGTAGGGTGACAATGCGATTATGCTTTTAGGACTTTTATTATATTTTCACTATTTGTGTAGTCGTTTTGCTTTGCTACAGAAAATGTGTATCTATATATCTATACCTAACACATTTACGCTACTTTGACATCAAACTAGCGTACTATGGTAAAAAAATAAATATTTCGTTAACTTCATTTCGTTGAAGGCACTATTTTTATCTGACCTAGGCACTAATTACTAGGCACTATTAAGGAACTATTTATTGACATTAAAATAATCCTGAAACCGGAGCATGTTGCGCGTGTAAATAGATAGAAGAGAGCAAAGACGTGATAGTACTAGGTGATCCAAAAGGTATGGCAGCCTACCATAACCTTTTGGATCACCTGTATGTGACTAAAAAGGTTCACAATAGCAGAATTTTCTATGGACTAGGTACCTTAAGGTCCGCCACACACATACGGAATTGCAATCCGGAATCCTGAATCAGGATTACGATTTCGTATGGATTTCCCCCCTCCACAATTGCATTCGGAATTGCGCAGCTGTCAAATCCTGTACAAAATCACAGTTGATTTGGAATTCCGGATTGCATTTCCGTATGTGTGTGGCGTACCTAACGCGAACACCCTGAAGTGCGATTTTTGAACATCATACGAGCGAATCGGCAGTAGAAAGATGCATAATCTCCATAGTAATTTTGACATTTTCTACTGCCGAGTCACTCGTATGATGTTCAAAAATCGCACTTCTTAACCGACTTCATTTTTTACCGTTCCGAAACTTTTAGGGGGTTCAGACCATCAATTTGAATAACTTTTACTATGATTTTCTTTTTACGATTTCAGATTTGCTCCCATAGTAAAAGTTGTTCATTTTGATGGTCTAAACCACCCCTGAAAGTTTCGAAACGGTAAAAAAATCGTCCAGCCGAACCGAACCATGTAAATGCGCAAAAACTCATTTTGACGAAAGAAAAATATTTACTGCAGCGCCCCCTGGCAAATGAAACCGTAACACCTATCTAAGAACCACCGTTAATCAAATCACAAACCCTTTACAGAAAACCGTATCTAAATCGGTCAAGCCGTTTTGGAGATAAATGGGAACATTCGTTGGCACACACAAACAAACAAACAACCTCTTACCCTAAACGCATAGGTAGGTACGCACGGCGACACATCAAGCTATACAAAACCAAAATAAGCTGGCCGCGCGTACCTACCTTCCTACTATGTTTTATTACAGATATTAGAACAGTTTTATCTTCGTAATTTTTATCATAATATATGCGTCCGATGCTTACCTTCTATGTTTGTTGTTACCCTAACTAATTTAATATTTTCAAGACTAAAACATATTAAAAATACAAACCTTTGATACGATAAGCCACAATCTGGAAAATATTCGCTTTTGCAGCCGTCGATTAAGCAAATACGAACCATTTTAACATAAAATGTGGATAAAAAATAATAAAAATTAATTTGACGGCTAGCGACAATTTCAAATAGTATGGCAGATTGGGTTGTCAATTTTTTTCTTTTTTACTACCACGGCTTTGCAACACACAAATAATTTAAAAAGATTTGATACATTTTTGCTTCATTTGATCTTACCAATTCGGCTGAAATCATAACATATACATATGGCAACACCAGTACACTGTAGAATGGAACACCGGGTGCAACTCATGCCTTCTTCTTCTAGCATGGTCAACTTTATGCGTGCCAAATAGTTTTTATGTGTTTGGGCTATGGATTATTTTTGATTAAACCGAGAGAAAGATAATTTGGCACAGCGCGATCCTGTATTGGATATTATATCTATGACACTACCTCGATCAAGATTCAGATTAAGGTAGGTACATACATACCAAGAGTTTAAGGCTCGGCGCAAACGGGCCATAGGCCACAGTACAGCCACCGTGAGGCTGTCTTGGTCACAAACACTATACTGTAGCGGGTGGCTGCCACCAGCCACACGTGAGCGGATATTCCCTAAAAATGTATGGAAGAGCGTGTGAACTACTTGTCATTGGCCGCCGGTGGCTCATTTACGCTGAGTCTAAGAAGTATTCCTGAAAACTTCCAAAATTATTGAAGTTTTCCGGAAGTATTCCTAAAAACTTCCAAAATTCCAGGAGTTTTCCGGAAGTATTCCAGAAAACTTCCAAAATTATGGAAGTTTTCCGGAAGTATTCCTGAAAACTTCCAAAATTCCGGAAGTATTTTGGAAATATTCCTGAAAACTTCCGGAATTTTGGAAATTTTCAGGAACACTTCCAGAATACTTCCGGAATTTTGGATGTTTTCAGGAATACTGCCGGAATTTTGGAAGTTTTTACGAATACTTCCCGAAAACTTCCATAATTTTGGAAGTTTTCAGGAATACTTCCGGAACTTCCATAATTCCGGAAGTTTTTCGGAAGTTACATGGCAATATTCCTGAAAACTTCCAAAATTCCGGAAGATTTCCGGAAGTATTTCGGAAGTAGGTATTCCTGAAAACTTCCAAAATTCCGGAACATTTACCTGTGCTGGTAGCATGCCAACCCGCGATAGCCGTGATACGGCTTTATCACGTCTTTTATCTCGTTCGTTCGCGCGCAAAAGAACGAGATAAAAGACGTGATAAAGCCATATCACGGCTATCGCGGGTTGGCATGCTACCAGTGCTGGAGTCTGGTCTGGTGTGGAAGACCTTAAATCGGCTTCGCACTCAAAATGGCCGTTGCAGGCAGAATGTATGCAATCCTGCAGATCCTGGCAGTGCCGGATTTATATTGTTTGTGAGTGTAGGCCAGTTTATTTCCGCCGCTCCATGTGCCTCTGTCATCCATCACTCACGCGGAAATATAGATAAAATAGGTACTATAACAGTAGGTACATTGGATTGATAATTTTCGATAGGAATGAGTTTCTATAGGGATTTAATGTATTACCCAGTATAAAAAACCATGAGAAAACCAGTGAACTTGTTTGAGTTTTATCCTTTGAAATCGAGTGAGCGTCCTCTGAAATCTGCCGCCCCTTGGACGCTGCCGCCCCTAGGCCGCGGCCTATACGGCCTATTGACAAATCCAGGACTAGATCCTGGCCTAAAGCAGTGCGATTGCGGAGAACCTATCCAATAATAGTAACACTTGCTAGAATGTCCTTTGTGCTCAGCAAACACCTCACCAGAGGACCTCAATAAAGCTACACTGGACGCTGTCAGGCTCGCAAAATCTCTGGCCGATAAAATATATAAACAGAATAGTAGAACGGTAGAACCATTGACACGAAAAGAACATCATAAAAAGTCAGGACACTATTTTCTCTCATACTCGCATTCATAATGCATGGCATTCCTATATTTAGTTGCGATCCCGGCAAATAGCACTTGGCTTCATGTTGTAGATATTATTTATAAACAACTCAGACGCAGAATAGCTCAGTTCATGCAGTGTGTGTTCTGGAGAATCGGATCTGCGCGAGCGCAACGGCAGTTCAAGTGCGTGGAAGTACATTCCTTTGTCCCTCCGGTGGTACCTCTATTACCTATGCGGTCATAGGAAAGTGATCCTGAAGACTTCACCATGGAATATGGCAATGAATTTGAGGTGAATAATAAAGTTTATAGTCGTTTTTATTGAGCTAGTGTTTATATAACATCTGTAAGTCACAAAAATTATTCTAACTAGGTATCTTGTGTTACAAACGGTTTCGGAGTGTTTAGTATAAGCCTGATGATCATCGAATTGTATGTATTTGTAACCTATGTTTGCCAAGACTTTGTTGTTAATAGGCTATACGATTTCCCGTGTGTAAATGTTGCAAATTACCAATATACATGGTGTCCGGTATATGTGCCACTTAGATCCGAACCCACCCAACCCATCAGTTTAGTAGGGCTATTGTGTATGTTTCCGATTATCTGGGGTCACGGTTATGTCTCCACCAAGGCGAGCTTAAAGAGCACTGCTGTACCTTTTCTCAATATCGCGGTAACTTTTTCTTATCGTGTGGGTTGCAAGCCCTGGTGTCAGAGTTTTTTCAGACTGCCTTACGGCCTCTGACGTAGTTTTTATGTGGTTTTTATTTTACGACTACTGCCGCCAGAGATAGTAGCCGGGACCAACGGCTTAACGTGACATCCGAAGCACGGAATCATCTTTCTTTTCAGACAATCAGGTGATTCAGCTTGCAATCTCTGAACCAACTGGGGAAAAACGCGAAAAATGACATATCACTAGGTGTCCCTCGTGGGAATCGAACCCACGACCTCAGTGTCAAGAGCCCAATGCTCTTAACCATTAGACCACGGAGGCAGTAAAATGTATCATGACTGTACTGGGCTATTTTTAAGTTAGTACTAAGTACCTACTGTGTTTCTCCGATTATCATAAATTAGGAATTTTTGGTTCCAAAAAATTGTTTTATTTTTTGGAACCAAAAATTATATATATATATATATATATATATATATATATAATATATATATATAATGATGTAAAGATTCGCGTTCCTAAAAGTTGGGCCAATTAGGTATCAGCTGAATTTTTTTGAAATAATACAGAGGGAATCGGCAACATTGAAGACAGATTTTAACATCGTGAGGAAACCTGCATAATACTTTGAAGAAGAAATTATGATGCAAATGTTTAGTCCACCTATCCGTATAGGGCACGCGTGGTGGACTAACGCCCACACCACCTTCCTTGAGGATAGGCCTGTGCCCTGCAGTGGAATGCATACGCTGATGATGATGATGATGATTTGCCTAGCACGGGCTAACATAGAGCCACAGATTACCCCTAGACCAGACTAGAAAATGGTCGATGGTCTGAAATACCCCTTATAATAATAACTTTCCTGTATAATAAAATATTTCGTAAAGTTAGGCTTAACCAGGGTTGCCAGCTCCCATTTTATGTTTTAAAGGATTTGATAAAATTTAATAAAGGACATAGGATGAAAATAAAGGCATCATTATTATTTTTTATTAAATGCTTTTAAGACAGTAGCGAAATTAATTAAAAAACAATGTTAATACGCAATAAACGCAGGTAGTTAAACAAGGTGGTCCATCGATGACAAGTAGGTAGTACGACCTAATTAGTCTTTTTGTTGTATTTCTTATAAGTAGATATACTTGGTACATAATATTACTTTTGTTTGCTCTAAGAGCTTCTTCCTTTTCTATAAGGAGATGATAAAATTGTTTGCTGATGCAACTCATTGCCATACGCATGTGTTCATTTCCCCCAAAATGAAGGACAAAGTATTGTCCTCGATTGAAGATTTCAAATTATGGGACAAGATCATTTTTTGGGTCTGAAATAGAGGACGTCCTTTAAAATAAAGGACGTCTGGCAACCCTAGGCTTAACACACATTTATTTTGATTATTTTATTGCGCAGTTAGATGCCGATGCCGATTCTGTACGAATAGTATTCAGCGATTGCGTTTATTTCTTAACCTTCGAAATTCAAAATAAGACGAATGAAGCAAAGAACGGCTAATTTAATTAATCTCCATAGATACAGCCAGTCATTTCATTATTGACATAGTTGTTACGTAAAACACGATAACAAAGCGGACACGTAAAGGTAACAACTAGGTATAACAAAGTAAATATTACACATTACAAATTGAATTTCGCGTAAACTCTTCACAAAGTACGTGTCACTCTTCATAAAGTAAGTGTCATGGGTAAACAATATCTGATAAAGGAAGATGTATGGGCGGGGGCCAGCAGTCGGCGCCTGCGTTTCGAAGGCGTGAGAACAGCGCATGTGCCGGTTTACACGTCGACAGTTCGACACTAGGTGTTCTGTGGAGATCCACATCTGGTCGTGGACATGAACAGTCGCCATATGCGAAGGCTTACCGCGGCCGCCCGGCCCGTGCTCAGGCAATCAGCATGCGACTGCTTCCGGCAGTACAGTCAAGTGAGACCAGTGTACGTCATAGACCGACCTGTGAGTGTGGGACCCCCCTTTGGTTCTGATTGAGTGCTCAAGTTTGTGAGTGACATAACTTTTAAGTTCCGTTCTGTTTTGTTGTAGAAATGGCGCCATTCAGCACCAACTAATTTCTATGCTGCCCAGTCTATTGATACCAGGTAAAATTGGATTAAATAAGCTATTATTGTGTTAATATCAGAAAACTACTATACTAACATTGCACAGATTTAAATTAGCATAATAATCAAACAAAAGAGTCTTTAAATAGAGCAGTGTTTGATGAACCTTCTATTAAAAGTAAATTGTTGTTAATGATACATATCGACAGCTATTGATCTTTCAACTCTGAAAGTGGATGGCGGCGCGAAGTGACGAGTGCCGGCTAGTCGGCAATTCACCCCTGACATTTAAGACATTCAGTATATAACATCGATGTTTCTATATTCATGAGAGAAATTACGTAATTTACAGGTAGCTCTTCTGAAAATAATTGATAGAATAATTCCGTTCGTTTGCGTAGTCCTCTGAAACACGTAGCACCTACGTGAAAACTTTCAATATATTACTCATAACTTTTGATAGTGTAAGACAATTGCGATGAAATAAACACTAAATGTTACTCCAAGTGTAACTCTGTGTCCATCTAAAAACTCCATCCGAATTTCCGCAGACAAACAAACTTACATACAAACAGAGAAAATTAAAAGCGAGAGTACAGTTCGTAATTTTTTGATGTTGGGTTATTGTTGACTCAATACTTATGCCTGGAAACCTAGCAACTAGTCTGAATCAATAAGTACTAATAAATAATGCAAATCTTGTACATACATCAAGAACAGAAGGTTTTTTGCATGGTTAGGCCCCTTAACTATCGTTCCGGAGAAACCACTATCTCATTCCCAAAGATGGTTGGCATCAGGCAGACAGCTTACCGTAGGAAATGGCAAGAAGATAACATTAAAATACTTATAGAAACTACATAGTTACAAACTTCGGTTCAACTTTGGTGACTCTCATTCTCTCTACAGAGAACCCAGCTCGGAATTATTATTTTTAAAATCAACTGCGGTACCGTCAAATTTCTTCCTTGGTCCACCATGACTAAACTAGTAACATGTAAGGTTTTTCAAAATTCTCATTTCTTAATTGTATGTTCACATCGCAAGGAGCCGGCAATATTCTTTCGTGCACAATCTCGATCCCACGTGAGTATAGGAGAACTTCAGTGTGCTGCTCTTCTGCATGACCCAGCTTCTATTATAGACACCATACAGTTATGATTGGCATTCTTTTATTTGGTTTTCAATTCACAGATTTATCTTAACACTGTATCTCAATTTCAATTACCTACTAAAGCACGCAAGTAATAATCATAACTACATTAAATTTAATCATCTTTGCATTATTGGGGTTTGGAGTTTGTAGAGCTGCAATTTTAATAGCGTAGTTAAATCACTAGATTTAATTAAAGTTCGCTTGGTAAGCCTTTTTATTTGGTTTGCATTTGACTTTATAACTAAAAGGTTTTTGTGGTTTTAAGCGAGTTACGTGAATCAACGATCTATCAATTATTGAGTACCTCGTTTCAACGAGCTCATGCTCTGAATCGATTTATTATTTCTGTCTAACTGTCAATTCAGATAAAATATTCCATGATAATTATGATCGATGGGTTCAGCTTATGACTATTTCACGTAGGTATTAAAGTACGTCACCATTAATACTTGTATCTTAGTCTGGGCTGGGGCCAATCTCTGTTTCTCAATGAATTTCAGCACTGAATCTAAGCAGTATAATTGCACCCATATACCCAGTTTTAAATACCATCAGGCATTGAATAGCAACGCTCTCGTCAGTCAGATTTAAATGCTGGACACGGATTCTTGTTCTTTTAAAACGTCATAATGTCTATCATCATGTTGCATAAGTTTGAGTTAATATTCGATGTCTCAAGGAAACATTGGTTGTTAGCCAAAAATGTCAGGCGATTGTAATCAACAAGCAACTGTAGGAAAGCAAGGTAACCTTGCTACGTCGCGGACACACCCGTCTGACGCTATGTCAGTCTCAAACATAGTAAAATTAGATCGATGACGCAGGACAATCGCTGTTGATAACACACTAGATACACAGCACTGCATAATATTTGTTGAAATCATATTTTATTTATTAGCGATGTAGTGTTAATTCTATTTTATGTCGGCATGACTAGTGCTTGATACTTTTCAGAAACATAAACATTATGACGTGTTATTTTTTTACTTTAAAGGGTACGTGAAGGGTCTCACAAGAATTCAGATGATGTCCTGTTTGATATGTTCAAAAATGAAGACACTGGACTTCTGCCAGTTGGAAAGTTTTTGGCCGTAAGTTTAGTAATTTACAAACTATAATTCTTCTCAAGTAGCAGGAACAAAATGTTGATTATTGTAATTGTTTTTTTTAAAGGCCCTGAGGACAACTGGGATACGAAAAAATGACCCAAGAGTGAAAGAAGTAATGCTTAATTTGTACAAAGTGCACAAGGAATCCAATTTTGAAGGTGGCTCGCCAGAAACATTGAAACTAGATAGAAAGACATTTAAAGAAGTAATCGCGCCTAACATCGTCCTAATAACAAGGGCATTCCGCAGTCAGTTCGTCATACCAGATTTCCAAGACTTTATTAAAGATGTCGAGGAGATGTACTGGTCTGCCAAAAGCAATACAGATGGCAAAGTAGCCAGTTATATTCCTCAACTGGCCAGAGCAAGTGCCGAAAGCTGGGCAGTCAGCGTATGCACAATAGATGGACAGAGATTCTCTATTGGTAAGCCAAAAATTACCTAATTAAAGCTGATCCTGTGCAATTTAATATGAAATTGTAAACATGTTTGTCTGTGTAGGTGACGTGTCTGTCCCATTCACTCTACAGTCATGCAGCAAGCCCCTGACGTACGCGATGGCGCTCGACACTCTAGGACCGAACGTGGTACACAAGTACATTGGCACTGAGCCTAGCGGACGCAACTTCAATGAACTCGTCTTGGACTACAATAGTTTGTATCACTCACTACTATACTACTTAGACATTTGTTTTCATCTGACGATAATGCCCATTCAAAAATAGCCAAACCTAAATCAACAATTAATGTCGTGCCAACATTCTTGTGTTAATGATTCAACTGTATTTTTGCAGTGAAACCACACAACCCGATGATCAACGCCGGTGCAATTTTAGTATGTTCTTTGTTGAAAACATTGGACAAACCAGAGATGACACTAGCTGAAAAATTCGACTACGTTATGTCATTCTTCAGTAGACTCGCTGGTAATGAGCCATTAGGTTTCAATAATGCTGTATTTTTGTCTGAGCGCGAGGCCGCCGATCGTAACTATGCGCTCGGATTTTACATGCGTGAATACAAATGTTACCCTGAGAAAACTAATTTCCGTGAATGTATGGACTTTTACTTCCAGGTAATTAAATACAATCCTATTTAAAAAAAAACAATTATTCGGTATACCGTCAAAGTTTTATCATGATGAATTTCCTCTTCCAGTGTTGTTCCATGGAAGCCAACTGCGATATAATGTCGATCATGGCAGCTACTCTAGCGAACGGCGGAATCTGTCCCATAACGGACGAGAAAGTGCTCACACCAGATTCTGTTCGGAACGTGCTTTCGTTGATGCACAGCTGTGGCATGTACGACTATTCTGGCCAGTTCGCCTTCAAAGTGGGTCTGCCTGCGAAGTCGGGGGTATCTGGCGCTATGCTCATCGTAGTGCCTAACGTTATGGGTATCTGCACGTGGTCCCCGCCTCTTGATCCACTTGGCAATAGCTGTAGGGGATTGCAATTCTGTGAGGTAACTATTGAGCCTTGTCATTTTACTAATGTAATGTAAAATTTTCTTTAAATCCAGGTTATTTATATTAGTGTTTTCTTCACAGGAGCTGATCAATCGTTTCAATTTCCACAAGTACGATAACATTCGTTACGCGAGTCATAAGAAGGATCCGCGCAAATACAAATTTGAATCTACCGGCCTCAGTATTGTGAATCTCCTGTTTTCTTCCGCAAGCGGAGACCTTAGTGCTTTGAGAAGGTAATTTTTATATCATTGGCGATTTTATTGCACTAATTCCAAATAACATAAATGTTTTCTTTTAATATTCGCCAGCACACCTTCGACTCTACTACCCGTGCCGGTGAACTCGTCCAAATAAACTGTTCATCAAGTAATATTATTGAATTGGCATTATTATCATGTACTGGCCTATTTGCTATGCCACGTCACAAAACATATTTGTATTATTCAAAATTGGCTTAAAACATTTATCTATATATATCAAAAATGCTTCGTATCAAACACATCAGAATATAAGCTTCAGGAGCTTTGTAGAAAAATACAAAGTAAACAATGGAAACTGGATTTAGTCATTAGTTTCGTGATCCTGACTGGTATACTAATAAATCCTTATTCATTATCAGGCATCACCTCTCTGGCATGGATATGACTCTATCAGACTACGACGGACGCACAGCGTTGCACCTAGCAGCAGCCGAGGGTCACCTAGCCTGCGTGGACTTCCTGCTGGCCCAGTGTGCAGTCCCCCACGACCCCCGCGACCGCTGGGGCAGCCGTCCCCTCAACGAAGCCGAAACCTTCGGCCACACTGCTGTGGTCAAATACCTTAAAGAATGGGAACATTCACATCCAGATTCAGCTCCGAGTCCCGTTCCATCATCAGTCGATGAATTTCTAGAAGTGAAGCCAGATGCCGATGATGCGGTTAAAGACCCTAGCATACAGGAGATTGTCTCCAGAAATGGTGAGAAAGAACAGGAGAAGTAGAATCTCAACAGGATTATTTCATTATTGAAGTAGTAGCTGTGGTAGTAGATAGTAAAACGATCTCATGATTAAATGGCATTGGTTATGCTAAATTTATTATACCTTTACATAGGTATGCAGAAAAATTTTGCGTACATTGACGTTTTATATTTACATGGCAAATCAAAAATAACACTGGTATTTTGTATTCTGAATAGTTACCTACAACACTTAATTGTCACAGAAACACTCATTAGGTATTTTATAAGAAACATTATCTCATAACAAATTCATTGGTTTTGTGTAGAAAATTGTTATAATAATGTAATCGAAATTATAATAATTCGTTTCTCTTTTCGATAGTAACTTGCAAAAAAAACTGCTTGCATGTTAATATTTTAATGGAGATTTATAAATGTTTAATTAAATTAATAGAGCAATTAAATGGTTACAAATACATAATTCTACATGATAATATTGTTATAGTACCTACCTACTTACAAAATATTATGTAAGTAGTAAAAAAATTACATTCCATTTTAATAATAAATAGCAAACCACAAGAACTATTTCTGATTGTGTACCGAAATTATATTTATATGTTTAATATTATATACAGTATGTTTATAATATTGATTAGGGCTTACGAAAATAAATTCTACTCTCTCAAAATAAGACAATAAATAGGTAGATATAGTTATTATTAAATTCAATCCAATTTAGTGATGTAGATTGTCGTTATATTATTGATGTTGTCCAAAAATGTATGTCAATTATACAAAAATATAATAATGTTGAATTTAACCAGTGTTTATTTAACCAAACACGTCGTTCCATCCTAAAACTTAAATTAAGTACTAGATGTGAGCACTGCTACGACTAAATTCTTAAACAGAAAGTAGGTAGTTGTAGCAATGTTTCTGATCACCCCGAAAGGGATTACGGTCGTGAGTTTATGTATGTATGATGTTTCACCAACCTTAACACAAAGCAGGCTTCAGGAACTTTTAAATTCAAACATTATTGATTACCTGATTGATAATTAATACCTATGTTACAGCCATGTTGTTCTATTTCAAATCAAATGAAAGAACACAGCCCCAGTTTGGCAAGGTGAGGGTTCAAGTTCTGTTCGAGACTAAATTAAGTATTTAATCTTTAATTTGTGACTTACAATCATCATCACAACCATTTTTAGCCACAAGCTGATGTCTACTGCTGGACATAGGTGTCCACTGTCCACCAATGAATAAATATGTATAAATAATGCTGACCGGCGCATAAAATGTTTTGAACATTGCATATTCTACAGATTATCTAGTCTAGTCCCATTTAAACTAAACTACACACACTAGCACCGCTACTTACACTAGTTAATAAGATACTTACACTATGGACACCTTGTTTGAAATAAATAATTTGAATTGAATTTAAAGTACCTACCAGAATATTGCCCAGACTTGTATTATTTATGACTTACAGCAACAATACAATACCTGAGTTATTTTATGTATTTATTACGATAATTTACCCGCGACTTCGTCCGCATAAATTACATACCAGATTTTAAGTCAGATCATAAGCTATCGAACAAAAAAAGTTTCATCAAAATCGGTTCAGTAGTTTTTGCGTGATACTCGAACAAACAAACACCCAAACAAACAACAAACAAACTAAATTCTTTTTTCAAATTTACAGTTTTATAATAGTCAAGATATATTTTTGTATTGTATAGTTGAATAGTAAAAATTTTATTGTTTGTAGTAGCTCTAAAAAAATTTGGTCTTTCAAAAACCGGGGTATGAGCCTCCGGTTTTGTCGGCTCTGTAGTTTAGTAGTTGATTCTTGAACAGAATGGTAAACAGTTGCATTACATTAAGGGGTGATTGTACCCATGATACTGAACAACTTTCCCTAAGAACTTTCCTTCTATACTAAATACAATCATCGGATTGAATTAAAGTAATGCAACTGTCTATTGTAACAAACTGTGTCTACAGGGTGAAATTGAAATCAATCGACAAAATTTAAGAGAGTGTTATACTCGAGATATGGCTGGTTTTAAAAATAGATTTAGACCAAATTAAATAACGTCCGAGATTTTAAAATATCGTAATTATTAATTGTGGCTGATTTAATTTGTGACCGACTGTACAGATGCGCGGCCGATACGCGGCTAGCGAGAGTGAGCGGTACGAAACAATAGCGCCATCTGTTGAGTTTTGGCGAATTTAAGCATTTAAAGCACGATATTTTTATCGTATAAGAATCAATGGTAGGTATACCATTGTCCGTTAAGTACTAAAAGAAAATGTCCTTACCTAATTTTAACAGATGTTCAAAGTGACCACCTCCATTTCGTATGCACAAATTGAGCCCGACACGGCGCTGGTTGTGATTTACAGCTTCAAATGCACTGACATTTTTTTCTCTCAGTTCATTCACTGTGGTCCATTCAGTTTCATACACACATCTTTTAATTTCCCCCCACAAATAAGGGATGATACTTGAGAAGCAGGGTGCATCTTGCGATAGCGTCTTTGCGTTTCACGAAGCCTCCGTGTTTCTCACTAATAAATTATCACCATATCCAAAAAACTGCAGATTTGTGTACGACTTTTTTTTACAAATTCAGGTTGAACCTAATACGACACTGCACTGAAATCCAAGTTCCGATACGTAAGCGGGCACTGATTGATTACAGAGCGCGGTAACCTCTTAATCAGATCGCGACCAAACGGAAACTGTTTTTGTTTTGTTTCATTTGTTTGCCTGAGGCGCGTGCGACCTTGCTAGTATAAGAGATAAGTGTACTTTTTGCAACCACAAGCAGCAAGGCTGATTCAGTGTTTATAGGGTGTAGAGCATCTCTGTGATGGGGTTGACGTCGGTCTGCCTGCATATCGTCAGTCGGTTTAGGAGATACAGCCGTTCAAAGGTGAGTTATGGGTGCAAAAAACGGCCGATCAGCAGCAAGGCTGATCGTATGGTACTATTGTAATATGCACTGAAGCTATGTGAACAGTACAAAAACTGACGTGGTTCATCAGTCGGTTTAGGAGATACAGCCGTTCAAAGGTCAGTTATGTGTGCAAAAAACGGCCGATCAGCAGCAAGGCTGATCATAGGATACTATTGTAATATGCACTGTAGCTAAGTGAACAGTACAAAAACTGACATGATCCGTCAGTCGGTTTAGTAGGTACAGCCGTTCAAAGTTTCAAAAATTAATGGCAAAAAAAAAATAATGATCTCCCGAAAGGATGATCATAGCATATTATTTTAATATGCACTGTAGTTATGTGAACAGTAAAAAAACTGAAATGATCCGTCACTCAGTTTAGTAGGTACAGCCGTTCAAAGTTGCAAAAATTAATGGTTACAAAAAAATTATGATCTCCCGAAAGGATGATTGTAGGATTTTATTGTAATATGCACTGCAGTTATGTGAACAGCAAAAAAACTGACATGATCCGTTACTCGGTTTAGTAGGTACAGCCGTTCAAAGTTGCAACAATTTATGGTTACAAAAAAATAATGATCTCCCGAAAGGATGATTATAGGATATTATTGTAATATGCACTGTAGTTATGTGAACACGATAAAAACTGAGATAATCCGTCACTTGGTTTAGTAGGTACAGTCAGCAGCAATAAGTTGCATACACTTTTGTTCTACGCCGTAGTACTAAAGTGTATAATCACATATTGCTGCTGCCTTAACAGCCGTTCAAAGTTGAACAAATTAATGTTTATAAAGATGTTATGACTACCAGAAAGCCTGATTATATGAAAGTATTGTCATATACGCAGTAGATATGTAGACACTATTAAAACTGACATCATTGTCTAACTGTCTAACAATTAAAAAACAACGGGTTGCACTCCGGGAGTGCCGGTAGAAGTGAAAAATTGAACACTTACGTTGTGCATTTTTGATATTTTGCAAAGGTTAGGGAATAATTTCGCGCAAATTGCTTTAATTATCAATATGAAAGTTTTTATGAGGTTAAATACAATATTCTTTTATTTGCGCTACCGTACACAAACATGACAATTTATGCCGCTTAAACGAAACAGCAGGAACAGGTATACATTTTCGGGTTAGGTCACAACTCGCCAGTAAAAAATCTCGCCTTGCGGCGAGTTGCCATTCTTTAGAAATAGGAAGGGGACATGTCGCCTTCGACACAGGGCGAGTTGGGCGTTCAGAAAAAAGGTAGACACGCCCGGACTTGTGAAAAGGGCAAATTATGAAGGGGGAGGGGTAGGTAGGTTTGTAGGTATGTATGCAGGTAGCTAGGTGTGTAAGTATGTATGTTATGTAGGTAGGTATGTAGGTATGTATGCAGGAAGATATGTAGGTATATAATGTAGGTAGGTATGTATGTAGGTAGCAGTGTGGGTGTGTGTATTCGTTAATTTACCTAAGTAACGATTAAAAAGTTTACCATGTCATTATAAATTAACACCGAAAACCTGGGCTGGGTGGACAGGAAACACACCTCCACATACACCCCCCCCTCCCCCCCTCCGGCATACACTCATGAACGAACGCACATGTCTGAATCACGTGGTTGCTTTCTTTAACTTTTTAGTTACTAAATCGTTTGCTCCTAAATTCGATATAATGAAGGTACGCGTGGACTCCGAACATCCCAACCAAATAATGATAATGATATAAATAAATAAATAAATAAATAACGCTCACAGGCACATACATTGTAATGATCCCAAGAAAGCACTATTTATAGGCTGTTTATTATGGAAACCATACAACAACGGCACAAACATATAAACATCCATGACCGAACCGGGATTCGAACCCAGGACCCTGGTTTGGCAGTCCGGCGTGGTAACCATTACACCAACCGGGTCGTCGCTATCTAATGCATCTTGAGCTTTTTTGTTTCTCAATCAACCGATTGCTTCCAAAATCTGAGGGTCTGCGTGGACCCCGAACATGAATCCAATGTCATAATTTAATGAAGCAGTGTTAGTATATTTCACAAAATTATCTACGATTTCACTTTAGGTTCACGATTATTCACAGAAACCGAATTTTTACCAGGACTCCAAATCCCCAAAAACGGTTCTATTGCCTCGCGTCACGTATCTCTTTCTATTATACAGGCATGCCGCTAGGTACATCTCGCTCTCTCAGCTGTCACCGTCTCTCTTACGTAGTATAATACCTTTATGGGGTAAACAGTTGCTTTAAGGGGTGATTGTACCCATGATACTGAAAAACTTTCCCTAAGAACCATATAGAAAATTCGCAAATTTTTTTTGGACTACCCATACTAAATGCAATCAACTGATCGAACGTTTGTATGAAAAGACAGTATAGATACTTGTGCCTGTGGTTTGTCCGATTTTCGTTAAAATATATACGTATGTATAGGTATTTTTAAAGTTACAGTGGCTCAAAGATTTCTATACAAGTCTAAAATTAATCCTAGCATTGAAACTGTAGATTTCCGTTAGAAACTAATCTCTTGCGTCTGGACACAAGATTCTAGATCTTGATTGAAAAATTTGATTGACTTTAATTGGTTAGTCTTGAAAATAGGATCAAACTTCGTTTGTAAGGTAAGGACTATCGAAATTTTAACACATTTCGAGTTAAAGTTAAATAACGACTTTGTTTAAAAATGTACATAGAATGTTCTCTATTACGTACCTACACATAATTATTAATGAACGTGACTGTACTAATGTGAATATAACCTTTTGGTGCTGAACGGTCTATAACGGGTGTCTTTTTTATTTTAAATTAAATGATAGTGTTTCGTAGCAATGCCGCTACGGTTTGCTACGTCGCAGCAGATTATTTAAATAACAACCATAAGCACATAAAATGATTTGATCCCAAACCACAGAATATATAATAGTAATACGTACAGAATGGCCACTCCCTGCCCGTCCCTAACTTCAGATAACACACCTCACACCTTTTAGGGGTGATTTTAGTGGTGCAGAGCAAGAAATACAACATATTGCGAGCGCGTGCGAGCGAGATGGCGCATGTGCGCTCATCTTGCTTCTGTAGCAGTACTATTCAAACATTGTGAGTTCTTTCTACGGAGTGCCCAAACTAACAAGGTTTTTTTTATAGTGGAAACCAAACAATAACGAAACAAACATAATAATATACATGACAAAATCGGGTTTCGAACCCAAGAACTCTGCAATGGTTAGGCAGTCCAGTATGGTAATCATCAAGGGGATCGTCAAAAGTTGCATAATACAATATAAGAGGTATATTTAATCTTTTCTATTATAAAACTGCGTATTTACAAAAAAAGGTTACGACATGGTGACCATGAATTCCAAATAACAGATTTTTTTATTTTTCGTGTATCTTTTTTTATCTGTTTTTTCCTAGCTTCACGCAAAAACGCAATTATAAATAAACTAAATTATTATCTAAACTAGATCTAAACTAATAGGTATAATAGACATGAAGAACTTATAACTAATGAATTGCTAATGAATGATGATATATACACAAGATAAAAAATAAAAGCGCTTCGTCGCAGTATATAGTATAAGAGATAAGTGTACTTTTTGCAACCACAAGCAGCAAGGCTGATTCAGTGTTTATAGGGTGTAGAGCATCTCTGTGATGGGGTTGACGTCGGTCTGCCTGCATATCGTCAGTCGGTTTAGGAGATACAGCCGTTCAAAGGTCAGTTATGTGTGCAAAAAACGGCCGATCAGCAGCAAGGCTGATCATAGGATACTATTGTAATATGCACTGTAGCTAAGTGAACAGTACAAAAACTGACATGATCCGTCAGTCGGTTTAGTAGGTACAGCCGTTCAAAGTTTCAAAAATTAATGGCAAAAAAAAAATAATGATCTCCCGAAAGGATGATCATAGCATATTATTTTAATATGCACTGTAGTTATGTGAACAGTAAAAAAACTGACATGATCCGTCACTCAGTTTAGTAGGTACAGCCGTTCAAAGTTGCAAAAATTAATGGTTACAAAAAAATTATGATCTCCCGAAAGGATGATTGTAGGATTTTATTGTAATATGCACTGCAGTTATGTGAACAGCAAAAAAACTGACATGATCCGTTACTCGGTTTAGTAGGTACAGCCGTTCAAAGTTGCAACAATTTATGGTTACAAAAAAATAATGATCTCCCGAAAGGATGATTATAGGATATTATTGTAATATGCACTGTAGTTATGTGAACACGATAAAAACTGAGATAATCCGTCACTTGGTTTAGTAGGTACAGTCAGCAGCAATAAGTTGCATACACTTTTGTTCTACGCCGTAGTACTAAAGTGTATAATCACATATTGCTGCTGCCTTAACAGCCGTTCAAAGTTGAACAAATTAATGTTTATAAAGATGTTATGACTACCAGAAAGCCTGATTATATGAAAGTATTGTCATATACGCAGTAGATATGTAGACACTATTAAAACTGACATCATTGTCTAACTGTCTAACAATTAAAAAACAACGGGTTGCACTCCGGGAGTGCCGGTAGAAGTGAAAAATTGAACACTTACGTTGTGCATTTTTGATATTTTGCAAAGGTTAGGGAATAATTTCGCGCAAATTGCTTTAATTATCAATATGAAAGTTTTTATGAGGTTAAATACAATATTCTTTTATTTGCGCTACCGTACACAAACATGACAATTTATGCCGCTTAAACGAAACAGCAGGAACAGGTATACATTTTCGGGTTAGGTCACAACTCGCCAGTAAAAAATCTCGCCTTGCGGCGAGTTGCCATTCTCTAGAAATAGGAAGGGGACATGTCGCCTTCGACACAGGGCGAGTTGGGCGTTCAGAAAAAAGGTAGACACGCCCGGACTTGTGAAAAGGGCAAATTATGAAGGGGGAGGGGTAGGTAGGTTTGTAGGTATGTATGCAGGTAGCTAGGTGTGTAAGTATGTATGTTATGTAGGTAGGTATGTAGGTGTGGGGAACTAGTGAACTACTACAGATCTCCAGCACCCACAAGTTATAGCAAAGATGCCAACAGATGGCGATACCGTCGCTCGCGGAAATATGCTCCATACAAAGACAACGTTCATCGTAAATACGTAACTCGTAACCTACTACAAATAAGGTTCACAATCGAATGCAAGACATAAATCGCGCAAGAGAAATAATCACAGAGATTCGATATATATACAAGGTCCAACTAAGAACTGTTGGACCACGGCCGGTCCCCAGGCATCACACCTAGCCTGGCGGAAGTACTTCCCTTTTCAATGGAGGAACATTCCCAAGTAGCACCTCCATATAGGTATGTATGCAGGAAGATATGTAGGTATATAATGTAGGTAGGTATGTATGTAGGTAGCAGTGTGGGTGTGTGTATTCGTTAATTTACCTAAGTAACGATTAAAAAGTTTACCATGTCATTATAAATTAACACCGAAAACCTGGGCTGGGTGGACAGGAAACACACCTCCACATACACCCCCCCCCCTCCCCCCCTCCCGCATACACTCATGAACGAACGCACATGTCTGAATCACGTGGTTGCTTTCTTTAACTTTTTAGTTACTAAATCGTTTGCTCCTAAATTCGATATAATTAAGGTACGCGTGGACTCCGAACATCCCAACCAAATAATGATAATGATATAAATAAATAAATAAATAAATAACGCTCACAGGCACATACATTGTAATGATCCCAAGAAAGCACTATTTATAGGCTGTTTATTATGGAAACCATACAACAACGGCACAAACATATAAACATCCATGACCGAACCGGGATTCGAACCCAGGACCCTGGTTTGGCAGTCCGGCGTGGTAACCATTACACCAACCGGGTCGTCGCTATCTAATGCATCTTGAGCTTTTTTGTTTCTCAATCAACCGATTGCTTCCAAAATCTGAGGGTCTGCGTGGACCCCGAACATGAATCCAATGTCAGATTTGAGAAAAGTGGCCGCCATCTTGAACTTTTTGTTTCTCGATCGATTGCTTCCAAAATCGATTTTTTTTCTCAACCGCTTGCTTCCAAAATCAATATCTGAGGGTCCGCGTGACTCCAAACACGAATCTGAGGTCGAATTTGAGAAAAGTGGCCGCCAGAAGCAATCAGTCGAGAAACAAAAAAGTTCAAGACAGCAACCACGTGATTCAGACATGTGCGTTCATCAGTGTGTACGGGTAGGGGGGACCAATTTAGCGTCGCGAATTTGTTTTTCTAAGTTCAATATCATGGAAACTACTTGATGTATCTAAATAATTTTTTCACAGACATTTTTAATTTTTAATAGGGAATACAAAATCAAAATGTGTGAACTTTCTCCATTACATCAAATGCCTATAACTTTTGTTCTATAAAGTCTTATCCAGTAGGTTGAGAAAAATCACATTTATTTGATAACTACCTACCCACACAGTCTGCTGAATAAAAGCTTATAGGACAAAAGTTATAGCAATTTGATGTTATTATCCCTCTGACGGAATTGCCCACTCAGCTATAAATTATTGTATTTCTGAAGCCAACCAAAATAATACCTGATCGCTATTACTTTTAGGTTTGATGGAGTACCAGTCTTGTTTTTACGTGAATTTCAAAAATACAAACGACTATTTAAAAACCCATAAAGACTAAAGTACCATTAAAAAAACCTTAATTAGTATAATTTATAACAGATTTGCCACAAAGTCAAGTCAAAGTTGTACTTCAGTAAAATAAAAGATCCTATCCTTAACTATAAAAAATTCTGTGTAAAAACATTAAAGATGGTAAAATTTACACTGTTTAGCTTTATTTCACTCCTTTAAAACAAAAATAAATCAATAAAATGCATTTTATTGCCACACAAAAATACAAAATAGGTACCAAAAAAATTAACAGATTCATCCATCACACAGAAAAATTAAAAGTAAAGGAACCTTAAATCACCATGTATGATCATGTAGAGCGGATATTCGATCTCCGGTTTCGGTAAATACCTAACTTCATTTTTCACAAGATTAATTTGTGTACAAGTCTTAATTTATTTATTTTATGAAACAATCCCAGGATCCCTAGCTATTAAAACTTGATCGTGGTCGTGGTGTTCAAGTGAACAACATTAACAACTCGAACTACATGAAAATCTCGGGCAACATAAACAGCTCTGACGATTTGGTCAACTTATACAATGTTGTCAGAGTTGTCCAAGTTAACCAAGTTTTTCATGTTGTCCGAGATGTTTTATTGTCGAAAGTGCTTAATTGGACAACATGAACAACTTGAACAAGTCAAATCATTTGACCAAGTTGTCCGAGTTGTCCAAGTCGACCGAGTTGTTCATGTTGTCCAAGTTATTCTACCTACTGTTGACTACCTACGAGGTATGCTCGGATCATATCTAAAAGCGACGGACCTTCAAAAAGGATAGACTAAGTTTTCACTCCAAAATTTCCTTCGGCACAGTCCTCGGTTGTGTTGTGCCCCTTGATTTTTTCAACGTAATCGTAACTCACCTCTCTCTGCTAGCAGTGATTAAGACTACGGTTTACGTTAGAATATGTATATAATTATTCTTTGACTACGAGTAGTATGTTCCTTGATAACTACTGACGGACTGACATAATTAGCATGTCAGTTTAACAGTACTTACATAGCTACACCGCATAATCATTATTATTTTGCAACCATTTGCTTTGAACGACTGTATGTAATCTGATTGACGAATCATGTTCTTTACAAGCACAACATAGCATAGTGCTTTTGACTATATTCCCCGAGGGGATAGTCAGAGATACAAATCAGGAAGATATCAAAGAGATAAAACTCTGAACATTCACTTTTCAATACTAGTACCTAACGAAAATCATAACCACTAAACTACTTCTAATAATTTTTAGCAGCAAGTTTCTTTTTAACTACCGGTAATAACTGTTAAACTGACCGACATTATCATGTCAGTTTAAATAGTGTTAACAAAGCTACAGTGTATAGTAACTACAGTGCATATTACAATAATATCCTATGATCATCCTTTCGGGAGATCATTATTTTTAATTGTAAAAATTAATTTTTGCAACTTTGAACGGCTGTACCTACTAAACCGACTGACAGATCATGTCAGTTTTTGTACTGTTCACATAACTACAGTGCATATTACAATAATATCCTATAATCATCCTTTCGGGAGATCATTATTTTTTTGTAACCATTAATTTTTGCAACTTTGAACGGCTGTATCTACTAAACAGAGTGACGGATCATGTCAATTTTTTTGCTGTTCACATAACTGCAGTGCATATTACAATAATATCCTACAATCATCCTTTCGGGAGATCATAATTTTTTTGTAACCATTAATTTTTGCAACTTTGAACGGCTGTACCTACTAAACTGAGTGACGGATCATGTCAGTTTTTTTACTGTTCACATAACTACAGTGCATATTAAAATAATATGCTATGATCGTCCTTTCGGGAGATCATTATTTTTTTTTACCATTAATTTTTGAAACTTTGAACGGCTGTACCTACTAAACCGACTGACGGATCATGTCAGTTTTTATACTGTTCACTTAGCTACAGTGCATATTACAATAGTATCCTATGATCAGCCTTGCTGCTGATCGGCCGTTTTTTGCACACATAACTGACCTTTGAACGGCTTTATCTCCTAAACCGACTGATGAACCACGTCAGTTTTTGTACTGTTCACATACCCTCAGTGCATATTATAATAGTATCATACGATCAGCCTTGCTGCTGATCGGCCGTTTTTTGCACCCATAACTCACCTTTGAACGGCTGTATCTCCTAAACCGACTGACGATATGCAGGCAGACCGACGTCAACCCCATCACAGAGATGCTCTACACCCTATAAACACTGAATCAGCCTTGCTGCTTATGGTTGCAAAAAGTACACTTATCTCTCGTAATATGCCGAGCGGTGGGGATGCGCTCGCTAGAGTTGTGCGGGGGTGCTCCGCCTGCGAGGGGATGGACGTTGACCGGGCCGCCGGCCGGTGGAAATGTACAGTTCGAATGAGAAAATGTTTATTTAAGGAATTATTTAATTTTAATTTAAAAAACATTTTTTTTATTTAAAGTGTGTATGACACAGAGCGTTTATTATGAACCCCTTCTGAATGTTTTGGCATGCTTAGAATGTCTTTTATTTTCATAATTTAGATTTCAAGAAAACCCTGCAATATAAGATCTAAATCAGGAGTACAACTCGCCACCAAAATTTGTCCAATGTCTTCGATTTCACCCTGTATATTGGAAAGTAGCTTATTGATATTTAATATAATATTTATATCAATTCCAGTTGGTCTACCCAGAAATATATACATATACATAATTATGTAAAAATAAAGAAGATTCACACATAAGTAACAAGGATAATAAAACATACAAATAAACTACAAATGTATATTTAATAAATAACTAAAACATATTATTAGGACTACTCACATTTGATCACTTCTCACTAACTGAAGCTCGAGTAGGTGTATAGACTAATCCTAAAAGCTTGCAGTCAGCTTCCAGCAGTGTCAGGTCTACGTTGGATCCTAGGAATCTAGACGAGAGCTCTAGGTCCTTAACTTGAAGCCTAACTCGGGCTCCACGTACATATTCATCACCACGGTTAGTCGGCCGAGTGCACACACAGTGGAACTTCCAGCCAAAATCTATGTAGAGGTCGTCTTTTACAACATGGAATATTTTTCCAGTTACTATTTTGCCAGCAGGGTCTCCCAACTGAAAATGAATAAGAACTTTATTTAACACACATAAAATATCCAACCCTCTTAAAGTTGAAGTGAACCTTGGACACTTTGCTGTCATTTCATACAAATGAGAAAAATTGGCAAGAGGTAAGTATGTGTGATACTGAGCGAGTGCGAGCGAGACAGGAATACACCTACATTTTCCGCCACGCTTCTTGCCAGAGGGGGTGAAGTTTAAATTGGAGGGAGTGCCTGTACTGTATGTAGTGCTAGATACTCTTTCTTATACTGTGGTTGAAGCTAAATGTGAGTTGAGGCCTGAGACCTACATGCAGGCACGTGCATTGAAGGTAGGCAAAAAGCAGTGAAACCTTAATAATTTCTAAACTAAAAGCATTTTGTTTACTCAATGACTTTTAATTGGTTTAATTACCTGTATGTAAACAAATCAAAGTCATTTGGTAAACAAAATGCTTCTAGTTTAGAAATTATTTGGTTTCTGCACTGCGGGCAGGCAAAACACAGTGAAAGCCTAATAATTTCTAAACTAAAAGCATTTAATTCACTACATGACTTTGATTTGTTGAAATACAGGTTATTAAACCAATTAAAAGTCATTGAGTCAACAAAATGCTTTTAGTTTAGAAATTATTAGGGTTTCACTGTCTTTCTGCCTACCTTCTATGCACGCGCCTGCCTACATGCATGTAGATTTTTTCTTACAGGACAAGGTTAAGGCATGAAACATAGCAAGCGCTCTAGGCACATCACCGAGGGCTTATTTATTTTATAGGCCTCTCTTTTATTGCAGCATTCTTCACGGTCCTGCATGAACCTGATCCAATGTGAACCCGTCACTCACAATGTCATCAGACCAACGTGCTGGTGGTCTGCCATCTGACCTCCGTCTCTCAAATGGCCACCACTCTGATATGCCTTGGTCCAACGGCCGTCTTCCCATCTAGCTAACATCTAATAGAATAGAATAATATTTATTTGGGTGTCTGGAAGAAATCACTTTAAGGCCGCCTTTTGTACTCTTCTTGTTCGTGTATATTGCCGTTGTTTTTTGTTTATTTTCGTGTACAAATAAAGAATATTTATCTTATCTTATTTATTAGCTTCTAAGGATCTACCAGCTGTGTAAGCCTTGAAATATTATGGCTAACGGTATACAAACTTACGTCCATCAACTTAGAATGTCGCAGTAGTGAAGCGAAAGTATGATTAGGTGCAGGATCCTGTGAGTCAAGTATTTGTGATTGTTTTTCATAAGCCTTGGCGAATCCTCCTACTTTGTCAGCTGGTGCATCCACTCCGCTCGCCTGGTCTATATTACTTGGTACTGTAGCACTACAAAATCTATAAGATTTTAACTTCAAGTGCGGTCGTCCCAAGTACCTGGAGATTCTCACTGTTGCTAACATTTTTCAACAATGTTTTAAATTTGTTGTGTCAATCCCTCGTTTTTAGGACTAATTGAACAGAAATAAGAGTTATTTCAAGATTTTAATTCGATTAAAATCACAACATAACCTACAAATTCAACCAGCGAATAAAATTTTTTGACATTGACATTAGTTTTTTTTCTATATTTTATGTTAAAAAAGAGCATTGGATTCATTCCCATTGATCCATTCTCCTAACTATATTATAATCAGTCGCCATAGTATGCTGTATGCCACACCGTGCGTGATACAGCACTATCGCACCCTCGCTCCCTTTTTATTTGCGCGCGAACGAACCCACATTACAATACGAACGAACCAACGAGATTAAAGGCGTGATATATGTAACATGCTAGTTAGGTTTAAGTTTATAAAGGCTATTCCATGGTTATTTGATAATAGAAAGACCAAATTCAGACCTTTGATAATAGAAGGTCCAAAATAATACTATCAGTCTAACTCTAAAATAAGAATACGGAGTGTGGATGACATGGAATAGAAAGCTGGCATAGGTATTGTCTATGTTGGAATGGAACCAACCCTCAGATTATTAATAGAATACATCCACCACCCTCGCATTTCAATGTCTATACGGAAGACAACGGCTGTAAGGGCTAGATCCCATTGCTTTTCTAAAAGGAAGAACTCTTAGGAAGAACTAAACAACAACAGAGTTTTTGGCGGGATTTGAACAGATACGTTTGGAGTCCTCATATTTCATCGAATTTTTATTGTTTATAGTGAGTTTTGGTTCGTAAAATTGGTGTTGTTTTGCGTAACAAAGTGTCGAGCAAGTGAACAATATACAGTTCAGTGAAATATGGTGGTGTATGGGTCGTGAACAGGAAAAGTGTTCTGTTCTTTTGTAGCGCGGCAAGCGGTCGGTTCACCTCTTTCCTGTGGACTTCTCTGCGTTTCCTGTGTTTCTCGATTGCCTCCAAAAACTCCAAAGAAGCGTTGAAACGTCGAACACCAACGTTTTATTTGCTATAAATGAGAGTATTTATTCCTGACATCGGTTGTATGCGATACTATAATCGCTTTACCTTGAACTGAACCAAAAAAACTAAACAACAACACCCTGAAGTGCGATTTTTGAAAATCATACGAGTGACTTGGCAGTAGAAAATATCAAAATTACTATGGAGATTATGCATCTTTCTAGTGCCAAGTCGCTCGTATGATTTTCAAAAATCGCACTTCTGCCTGACTGTCAGCAGTGTGATCATTTGTGGCAGATTTCTGCCATTTTGGCAGATTTGGCTATCGAATTTTCACTTTGGCATTTGGTAATATTTATTACTCTTTATAATTTTTGGAGAAGAAACAGATAATTTGTTACTTTACTAAGTACAGACATGAAAAATCATTTTACAGACTATACTCCGTTCAGGAATTAGAGCGACAAAATGTAAACAAAGAAACGTCACTGTCAAAGTGACATCACGTGGTCAGAAACCTTTGGTGAATTTTTTAAGAAAAAAATTATGTCGGCACGGCATATAATAAATTGCATTGACATTAAAAATGTATTGTCTATCTATAAATAATAAAAACAATCGTGACAATTTGAATGAAATTTTTAAATTATGTTATGTAGCCCGTTACTCTGTCTGTGTGGGCTTTTTGTGCTATGCGTAGCATCCGCGCATAGCGTACGGACTCAGACAAAGGTATTAAACAATCAATAGACGCGTTTACGTTATTGTTTACAATAAAAAATGTTTTTCATTAAGCACTTTGTTAAAACGAACCAAAGGTCTAAAATATCTGATTGTTGCCAGACCACGAAATAAAATATTTACAGTCACGCTTTCTTTTAATTTAAAATAAATTGTAACTTGCGTTTTTTAAATTTATTTTCCATACAAAATTAACATATCATTTGTCGTAATCCTTTGCGAATAGAATAGATAATTTACTGTTATTCATTCCGGAGATAAGTTTTCTTCCGTCTCGAGATGGTATTTTCTACACTGGTATCACCGTTGTTTACATTTTGTCGCTCGAATTCCTGAAGTGCGATTTTTGAAAATCATACGAGCGACTTGGCAGTAGAAAATGTCAAAATTAGTATGGAGATTATGCATCTTTCTACTGCCAAACCGCTCGTATGATTTTCAAAAATCGCACTTCTGAATGGAGATTAGGCAACTCCTCTTCCAAGGCAGTCTCTACAAGGAGGCGATGGAGTTTTTGTTTTTATTGTATTTGAAATTAAATTTCGCAAAAGAAATTATTAAAAGGACGCGATGAAAATTGACCATGATACATGCGAAAAAAAAAACGATAGAATATGAAGCAAATGTGGAGTGGACGTACAAAAAGGTTTCAAGTCACTTAAGTTTTATGGTAAACCCTGCACAAATTCTTTAAAATAAGTGTTTGGACTTTGGAGACACTAAAATACATGTGGTATTTTTCTTTACGATGTTTGTTTGGCAGATTTTTAGCTAGTGTGTGGCAGATTCTTTATTTTCCAGATGGTCACACTAAAAATAGGTTTCGTTTCGTAGAGGGAGTAAAACTATGGAGTAAATGATACGCACACATCTTTAATGTTCGATAGAGGTGAACCTATACAGTAGTCTGTAGAAAGAGTGAGAAAGACTATAATGAACGCCGTGTAACCACTTTTTTGGTGACCGCAACTTGTCATTTTGACGTATTGCGGTCCAAATTGACTAGTATTGTTGTTAGGCTTATCAAAAGTTATTAATTACGGAATTGTAACAGCCTGAATTACCTGCTGTGTGAGGTGTTCTGATAATATAATAATTTATAATCATTATCGAAGTGAAAATGGTGGTCTGCAGTGTCCTAGGATGCAAAAACAGATCGAAAAGTGCTGCTGGGAATGTTTCGTTTCACAGGTACGTTTCACTGCAATTAAATGCTACAAATACTTTGTTTGTGATTAGATTAATGTCTATTGTACACGTTAAAATGATATTACAATACAAATTAAATCATAAAACCAAGTTATAGGTCAACATTGATTCCATAACCTCTAAATCACCAGTCATTCAGTGTTACCAGTTCATGGCCTTTGAAACACCCGTAAATACGGGAAAACTGACTTGGAAAATACATAGGTACCTAGTAATGGTTTGGTTTCATCACTGTTTTGTTCATTTTCAGGATTCAGCTACCAGAAAACCTGTCATAATAGAAAAAATTACAGAAACACTGAGGAAGAAACATCTTAGAATTCAATTGAAGAGTGAGTTAGCTGAAAAGCGCCTAAAGAAGTTGCGTACTACTCGTTAAGCGCAAAGACGAATAATAAAGAAGAATGCTGAGTTACTCAATATAATCATGGAATTAAAAGTTAAAGCTATGATTTCAGCACTGGTAGCATGCCAACCCGCGATAGCAGTGATACGGCTTTATCACGTCTTTTATCTCGTTCTTTCGCGCGCAAAAGAACGAGATAAAAGACGTGATAAAGCCGTATCACGGTTATCGCGGGTTTGCATGCTACCAGTGCAGATGTTTTAATTTCAATTTTTTTTCAAGTTTTTTTTAACGGTAGAAAAAAAAACTGTTTTTTTACAACACTATTCCTGATCAAAGCCATTTGGTTAGATTAAGAAACATTAAAATTTATTTTCCAAATTGTTATATTTACCATTACCCTTCATCATGCTTCAGTCAAATAAAGAAATTGATCAAATTCGATAAAAATAACCTCTTTGACCTCATTGCTTGACAAATAACTACACAGTTTTTCAAGGCTCCAATTCTGGCTAATTTTTAATATTACATATTAAGGTGATTGCAGAGGGGTCAATTTTATACAAAAACAATTTTATTGACGCACAATACGCATAGACGGTATAAGTATAAGTAACTTAGAATAAATAAATTTTTATTTTTTATATATTTAAAAATAGTTTAAACAATGTTGATGCCGCGTCACAAATAACATTTGCAATTTATAATATAATTACGAAGATATAATGCTTTGTAATTTTTCATACAACATTTTAAAAGCTTTATAAATCTTCTTAATTATATTATAAATTGCAAATGTTATTTGTAACGCGGCATCTAGATTTTATAAACTATTTTTCCATATATAAAATATTACTTTTATTAATTCCGTCTACGCGTATTCTGTGTCATACTTTTGTATGGACTGAAACCACCGTAACATTAAATTTTAATGTTATTTGTGAATATTTCTGCGATTTGTGTTAGGAAAGTAGTATTAACAAAATGTATTACTTAGACTAGCCGACCGTGAAAAGTTGGTGGTATTGATAAATTTGTGGGAAAATTGAGTTCAATCGGGTAACATTTACACACACATGTACAAATCAGACACCGATAGAAAACCGGTTACACTGTCACTTGCTCTATAGTTTTACTCCCTCTACGGTGCGTAAACTATAACTTTTTCATGGAAATTACTTGACATTGACAAATATGACAATTCAGGCCTATGACAGCTTAGTTCTGTTGTAGCCGTTGTGGCGCTGTTTCCCATCGTCCTCATTGGACGATGATACATTGTATCATCGTCCAATGAGGACGAGATACAACGCCATATTGAACTTACAACAACAGCAGCCTCATGCCGTGTTGTTGCGTCAGAAGCTTATATCTTGTGATTTTCCTGGTATTTTAGCTTGAGTTTAGAATCCTTGAGAAGCCTCAATTCTTCTCCGTCGTATGACATAATAATATCGTTGAATAGTTTGTTCCTTGGTCAAATATCCCTATTTTTGCATCCTGGAATCAGTGTATATACAGGGTGTCCCAGAAATGGTGAATCAAACTGCTATGGGAGGCAGCTTGACTAATGTCCTATCCATAAAAAATATTAAAAAAAATAAAACGCACATGACCATAAAAAAAAAAGAATATCCAAAAAAACGGGAAAATCATCAAATTTTTCTAAGTTTCCAGCTCTAATTATCGCGTTTTGGGATAATTTGTAATTTTTTTCTGCCAATATTAATTGTTAGAGGTTGCTTCGACTGATTGTTAACATTTTACAAAAAAAAATGTCTGCACTTCGAGCACAGACCACTTAGTTTAATTGTTTTTTCTGAACCGAAAAATTTTCTTGCTATTTTAACCAGCTGTAGTATAAAAAAAAAGTATGGGACTTGTGCGGCAAACTACTTCAAAAAGTTGCCTATTTAATGACGATTTTAAAATGATACGAATCACTGAATTTACTTTACAAAATTGGGAGATATTAATTTTCTTGTGTGCTAGGGTGAAATTTGTGCAATTTATTCTTTACTTTTTAATTCATTTTCCACTTCTAATCCGTTGCTTCTAAGGTTAGAATTGGCTAAAAAAGTTGTTTCAATACCCGGTAGTAATGGCACGGTTTTTTAGAATCCCGGTTTTTCAAAATCCCGGTGTTTTAAAATCCCGGTTGTTTAAAATCCCGGTTTTTTTAGGAATCCCGGTTTTTTTTAAATTCCCGGTTTTTTGGGAATCCCGGTGTTTTAAAATCCCGGTTTTTTGGGAATCCCGGTTTTTTGGGAATCCTGGTGTTTTAAAATCCCGGTTTTTTAAATTCCCAGTTTTTTGGGAATCCCGGGAATTTAAAAAACCGGGATTCTTAAAAAAACGGGATTTTAAACAAACGGGATTTAAAAAAAATCGGGTTTTTAAAACACCGGGATTTTGAAAAACCGGGATTCTAAAAAACCGTGCCATTACTACCGGGTATTGAAACAACTTTTTTAGCCAATTCTAACCTTAGAAGCAACGGATTAGAAGTGGAAAATGAATTAAAAAGTAAAGAATAAATTGCACAAATTTCACCCTAGCACACAAGAAAATTAATATCTCCCAATTTTGTAAAGTAAATTCAGTGATTCGTATCATTTTAAAATCGTCATTAAATAGGCAACTTTTTGAAGTAGTTTGCCGCACAAGTCCCATACATTTTTTTTATACTACAGCTGGTTAAAATAGCAAGAAAATTTTTCGGTTCAGAAAAAACAATTAAACTAAGTGGTCTGTGCTCTAAGTGCAGACATTTTTTTTTGTAAAATGTTAACAATCAGTCGAAGCAACCTCTAACAATTAATATTGGCAGAAAAAAATTACAAATTATCCCAAAACGCGATAATTAGAGCTGGAAACTTAGAAAAATTTGATGATTTTCCCGTTTTTTTGGATATTCTTTTTTTTTTATGGTCATGTGCGTTTTATTTTTTTTAATATTTTTTATGTATAGGACATTAGTCAAGCTGCCTCCCATAGCATTTTGATTCACCATTTCTGGGACACCCTGTATACCTATAACTACAAGTTCTATACACATTAGTTTGACGACAGGACGCCACAACGGAAACAATGGAACTAAGTGCAAATTTCACTGTCGCATCTGTAGCTTGCTACATATCAGTAATCTGTGATGACAATTTGTTTTCAGAAATTCATGTCAAACCGTAGAGGGAGTAGAACTATGGAGTAAATGATACGCACACATCTTTAATGTTCGATAGAGGTGAACCTATACACTAGTCTGTAGAAAGAGTGAGAAAGACTATAATGAACGCCGTGTAACCACTTTTTTGGTGACCGCAACTTGTCATTTTGACGTATTGCGGTCCAAATTGACTAGTATTGTTGTTAGGCTTATCAAAAGTTATGAATTACGGAATTGTAACAGCCTGAATTACCTGCTGTGTGAGGTGTTCTGATAATATAATAATTTATAATCATTATCGAAGTGAAAATGGTGGTCTGCAGTGGCCTAAGATGCAAAAACAGATCGAAAAGTGCTGCTGGGAATGTTTCGTTTCACAGGTACGTTTCACTGCAATTAAATGCTACAAATACTTTGTTTGTGATTAGATTAATGTCTATTGTACACGTTAAAATGATATTACAATACAAATTAAATCATAAAACCAAGTTATAGATCAACATTGATTCCATAACCTCTAGATCAGCAGTCATTCAGTGTTACCAGTTTATGGCCTTTGAAACACCCGTAAATACGGGAAAACTGACTTGGAAAATACATAGGTACCTAGTAATGGTTTGGTTTCATCACTGTTTTGTTCATTTTCAGGATTCAGCTACCAGACAACCTGTCATAATAGAAAAAATTACAGAAACACTGAGGAAGAAACATCTTAGAATTCAATTGAAGAGTGAGTTAGCTGAAAAGCGCCTAAAGAAGTTGCGTACTACTCGTTAAGCGCAAAGACGATTAATAAAGAAGAATGCTGAGTTACTCAATATAATCATGGAATTAAAAGTTAAAGCTATGATTTCAGCACTAGTAGCATGCCAACCCGCGATAGCAGTGATACGGCTTTATCACGGCTTTTATCTCGTTCTTTCGTCGTGCATGTGTGCGACGTGCAGATGTTTTAAATTCATTTTTTTTTCACGTTTTTTTTACGGTAGAAAAAAAAACTGTTTTTTTACAACACTATTCCTGATCAAAGCCATTTGGTTAGACTAAGTAACATTAAAATTTATTTTCCAAATTGTTATTTATTTACCATTACCCTTCATCATGCTTCAGTCAAATAAAGAAATTGATCAAATTCGATAAAAATAACCTCTTTGACCTCATTGCTTGACAAATAACTACACAGTTTTTCAAGGCTCCAATTCTGGCTAATTTTATTACATATTAAGGTGGTTGCAGAGTGTCAATAAAATTCGTCAATAAAATTGTTTTTGTATAAAATTGTTTTTGTATAAAATTGACATTTTATACAAAAACAATTTTATTGACGCACAATACGCATAGACGGTGTAAGTATAAGTAACTTAGAATAAATAAATTTTTATTTTATATATATGTAAAAATAGTTTAAAAATTTTGATGCCGCGTCACAAATAACATTTGCAATTTATAATATAATTACGAAGATATAATGCTTTGAAATTTTTCATACAACATTTTAAAAGCTTTATAAATCTTCGTAATTATATTATAAATTGCAAATGTTATTTGTAACGCGGCATCTAGATTTTATAAACTATTTTTCCATATATAAAATATTACTTTTATTAATTCCGTCTACGCGTATTCTGTGTCAAACTTTTGTATGGACTGAAACCACCGTAACATTAAATATTAATGTTATTTGTGAATATTTCTGCGATTTGTGTTAGGGAAGTAGTATTAACAAAATGTATTACTTAGACTAGCCGACTGTGAAAAGTTGGTGATATTGATAAATTCGTGGGAAAATTGAGTTCAATCGGGTAACATTTACACACACATGTACAAATCAGACACCGATAGAAAACCGGTTACACTGTCACTTGCTCTAGAACGTTTCGTTTCGTTGACAGGGCTGCCGATTCCGGGGAATTTCCCCGATTTTCGGGGAATGAGGGGTGCGTGCGGGGAAAGCGCGGGGAATGATTCAAATCGGGGAATTTCGGGGAATCGCCTATTTGTAGTAAATGACGAACAAAGCAGACATGCTTTGTTCGTCATTTACTACAAATAGGCGATTCCTTAGTCCGATTCGATTCAAATTTTAGCAATTTCCTCTTCTGTATGTCTAAAGAAGAGGAAATTGCTATAATTTGAATCGAATCGGACTAAGGAAGTCCGAAAGTGTGGGAGAAATATGAATAATAAATAAAACTCATTGTATTCTAATTTAAGTAGATTTTTTGATAAAAATTAGAAGACAAAGAAGTTGATAAGCTAATTTTTGAAACATTTAACTACATTTTGCATGAAAAAATTATTTATTTCTTGCATATTACAGTGTCGGGGAATTTTCGGGGAATGCATGATTGGAAATCGGGGCAATTCGGGGAATTGAGCCTACTTAAGCGGGGAATCAAGAAATTTACATTGGCAGCACTGTTCGTTGATTGTCAAATTATTGCACACGACAGACGAAACACGCATTTTTGATAAAATGTTGATTATTTAGACAAGACACAACAAAAACTAAATTAAAAATGACTGAGGATCAAGATGCAAAGGACTCGCAGTCTGATTCGGGCAGCAAAACATTTACCAACAAGAACAAAGATAAGAAAGTAAAGTCGCAACGACCACTGACCAAAGTGAGTATGTTCTGCAGCTGGTACGTTTATTTTGGGTGACCGAAGAGGTCGTGAGTTAAGCCTCTCACACACAGAGGCGGTGGCGGTGGCGGTCAGTCCGCGCGGGCATGCATAGCAGGGCTGCCAGATTGTATAATTGGATATAAAAACTGTATAATTGGGTGGCATAAACCTAATGAACAAGCACAGACCAGTAACAAAGAAGCCGCTAATCAGTCACAGTCATAGATACCCTACTTAGACTAAACTCACGCTCAAAGAAGTGCCTGAACCTCAGCCTTAATCTCGACCTTATTGTTGTGTTTAGAATATAATTAGGGATGCAACGATTACGAAGCGGTGCATCGTTTTGCATCTGTAATCGTAATAATCACGATTAATAACGATGCAATGCACCGTAGTAAGAATCGTACGATTATTAAATCGAATTAAAAACATTAATCGGATTGCAATTGTTGACAAATACCAGACCTGAATACTAAATTACAGAGCCGAAAAGCAAATTTAAAAAATTCTGATCTCTTGCTGTTGCTTTAGCTTGTTTGTAGCTAAATCTGGAATTTTTTAAGTAGATTTACGCTCTCATTTTCGTAATATCTCGTTATCATTTTGAATATGTGAAAAATATTAATCCTGGCCTTTGACTTCGACCTCAAATTAGTAGAAAAAGCAACAAAGATCAAGTAATTTTTCTAAATATTTGTTTTTTAATTTAACTTTCATCTTTCATTGGAGTTAAAAGAAACATTATGAATACTCATTCTGAGGATAATCTCAATTTTTTTTTAAATAATCGTAATGCATCGGTTATCGTAATAAGTAACGATTAATATCGTAATCGTAATCGTATTGGCTGAATCGTTGCATCCCTAAATATAATGTTATCTTTCTTAGGTTAAACCAATAGAAATTTCAAAAAAAGTTGGTGAAAGAATTCCAGTTGTGAATAAAAAATTTCGCATTATTTGATAAATAATCTAAAAATCTTTTTTTTTACCCCGGATTGTATCCTGCAAGGCAATTTTGTATAATTTTGCGGACATGGCTGAATAATTATAAAATATCTACTGGCAGCCCTCACACTGCGGTGGTGATAGCGAATTTTTTTATTCACTTGAAGACAAGTGTTTATCATGTTCAGACATAGAAAGAGAAGGTAATAGAAGGAAGCACATTCTTGTCATATTCACATGGCAAATATGCTGTAGTTATAAATGGAGATCGCTACCTTATTGCTGTCCTTATCAACTTAACCACTTTTTTGTACAACGACGGCTGTCTGACTCCGCAGTCACTTCATATAAATTGTATAGGATTTTATGATTATCGCTATCTTATACGCGGTTACACTTACATTACTTCAACTAGCGGAAGCGAAAAAATTTCCGGTTATGTGTTCAGATGTCTTAGTACAGACTAATCATAATCATGTTCAAAAACTTGCTTATATTTAACTAGTTTCTAAAAGAAAAAAGATAATTGATAGTTGTAGCCTGTCTTCTAATGCTTCTTACCACCATGATTAAGACTGACTAATCATATCCAAAAACTCACTTATATTTAGTTTTTATATGATAATTGGTAATAAGTAGTAGCCGCGCTTCTGACCACGATGATGGGATTATGGTTGTGAGTTTATGTATGGCTGTATTTTGTTCTCAAAATCTGTTTATTATAAAAATAACCCATTGAAACCAAGTTATGACGTCGAATATAAAAATAACATACAAAAAGAAAATTAAATTGTTGAAATTTGTATCAACTGTTCAGTTTGTAGACTGCCTGTAGATCGCGTCTTGCCTGTGCCTGTGTAAGCGTTCCATAGACTATTTATAAAGGAGTTCCGTGATTTACTGACAGACAACGCACAGCCTAAACCACTGAAGAAGAAACATGAAATAAAATAAAAATTGATAAGAAAATGTAGGGGTGCACTAAAAAAGGATTTTTGGAAAATCGAGTCACGTTGCAGGAACTGACCCGAGCACTCGTCTCGCGTGGTTTCGCGCGTCGTGTTTTTGCCTGCCACGAGGCTCCGCATTCCTCAATCTCTTCTTGTTCTTGTCCAAAAACAATCCCTGAGATTGGGATAGATTCTCCCATAAACTACTTGACATTAGCAGAAATGCAGTGCTAACACACAAGCAAGAGTCCATTATTTATAAATAAAAAAAACCCCCTAAAGGGGTAATTCACGTGGACAAAGTCGCGGGTCATAAGCCCGTAGACTATATTATAACACAACTGCCCGCAACTGCCGACCCAGTGTGTGGGAGGCTTTACTTTTGTGGTTGTTCTAGATAATTCTGCGACGGCTGCCGCCGACGATGACCGAGGAAGCGTTTCTGGAGCAAGTCTCGCCGATACCGGATCATGACCACTTCTATTTTGCCAAGCCTGACCCATCGCTGGCTAATAATGTTTATTCGAGAGCTTACATAAATTTTGTCAATGTGGAAGACATTTACCTCTTCAGGGATAAATTTGATGGATATGTGTTTTTAGATGAAAAAGGTAAGAATGAGTTTATTTTGATTACAAATTTTTGTTTAACCTGTCAAGCACCAACCTATAAAAAAGCCTAAAATAAAAGAAACTTTTTTTTATTCATTAATGTATTATTTAGCCTTTAGCTTTTCTAAGTGGTTGCATTTCTAAGCGTGCCAATATCACTCGGGGAGTCTATCTATGGCACTCTAGCATGCATTTCATTCAATGACATTCTATACACAAGGACTTTGCATCAGTGCACTATTAAGGGAACCACTAAATTGGTCTTAATTGTTTTACATTACTGTTTTGTGACCATATTCATTAGAAAGGACTGGAATGTCAGCGGCAATGTATGACAGCCGAGCATAACTGATGCATACAGGTGATATTAGAGACATGTGCCATTTTTGGTTACGTTATTGTATGACGTGGTGAGTCCATGTGTATAGAGTGTCATTGATTTCAATGTATGCTTTGTCTCCAAGTGTTTTTCACACATATGTAATATTGATTCTGATTTCACTTTATCATTTAAAGGAGTGGAGTATGTAGGCATAGTGGAGTATGCCCCGTTCCAAAGGATACCAAAAAAGAAGAAAAAGAAAGATCCAAAATGTGGCACTATAGAAAGTGACCCAATCTACCAGGAGTTTTTGGAAAGTTTGACTAGAGAACAGGAAACGGAGAACCAGCCCAAACTTGAATATTCTTATCCAATTAGTGACGGTAAATAAATTAGTTTTCTCAATATTCATACATGTACACACGGCGAGACATCAAGTTATAGAAAACCAACATAAGCTGGCCACGCGACGTTACACATTACTCAACCTATGCACAGTCAGCTTATTACCCAACTACGGTGAAGCAAAAAGGTGGGTTATGATTTTGGCTTTGAATAGGTTGATGTGTGCCAGATCATGTCAAGATTGTGCCTGCCTTATTTTTAAAGGCAAAGGGATCAAGCCAATACAACCATGTTAGTCATAAACAGTTAAAATCTTTTGATTAAAATGATTCGTAAATAATATAATAAGTATTCCAAAGAGGTTGGTTGGAGTCGCATTGTAAGTCTGTTATTGGGTGGTCACGTCGCGTGTCGGTCGTTGGTTGCCCTCCCCCGGCCTACAACAAAGCTCCAGTGGTGGCTCAGGATAGTGTTCTTTTCTAAAAACAACCCTTGATGTCACCAAAATCGATATATACCTAACCGTACAATGTCAAGCATTTTTGCATAAACTAGACAGTGGCCCCGATTCGGACTGTGCCACGACTTAACTTAACTAAAATTATTCCTGTCACTCTCTAAAATAAGATTAAGAAAAGAGACAGAAAACCAACAGCTGACTTTAGTGCTGTCAAAGTGACGTTACACGCCCAAAAATTCCTTAAATAAGATGGCGTACATTATGATGGCATCTTATTTTGGGCGTGTAACGTCACTTTGACAGCACTAAAGTCAGCTGTTGGTTTTCTGTCTCTTTTCTTAATCTTATTTTAGAAAGTGACAGGAATAAATTTAGTTAAGTCGTGGCACAGTCCGAATCGGTACCATTGGCAAATTCATCTAAAACCAAGATGGACGCCATTATTTGAAAATTAGAATAGAATAGAAGATGTTTGTCAGGATTCCAGCATGTGGTGTTCCGTTGTCTCTGCCTGCCGTGAGGCATGTTTTCCAAAGACAAAATTATTGGCATCCTTCTGAACATCATTTCCCTCTTTATTATTCTAAAGAAACACATTTTGAAATTTTGACCATGGCGGATTTTGAGGTTTGCGGAGACAGTGGTGCCATCTAGCAATCGCCTAGAAAATCACTAGAAAAATGCTCATTCAAGTCCCTTGTTCAAAAAAACATCCTATAGTCGTAGTTTTTTTATTTTCATTTTAGTTCTCCGATATTAAGGGTTGCGACGGGGATCGACAGCCTGTCCTTACAAAAATCATCCTCAGTGTGGGACGCCCTTCGCATTCTCCACGCGTCGAACGCGACGAGCGCTCCCATCCCATACTAATCATGATTTGTTGGTAGCATGAATGCTTTTTTTGTATGAAAAGCAATCGCGTCGATCGCCGTCGTTCTCTGTCAATCAATGTGTCGTGATCCTAACTTAACAGGCATTTCTGAAATTTTGCAGGTACTGACAAAAAGGCACAAACAACGCCTTTGCTAGAATACCTTGCGGCTCGCAAGCAGGACAAGCGCGGTCGAGATGAGCGTCGAAGACGGGAGAACGATAAGAGAAAAATGAGGATTGAGAGAAAAACTAAAGACACGCCAATAAAGGTAATATTTTGCATTACATTTTTGCTATTTTTTTAATACATACTTCACCTGAATAAATAAAACATTTTCATGATGATGATTCATACGTGTGCTAGTTTTTGGTAACAAACATTCACTCAGTATCAGTATCGCACATGCTTAACTCTTCTTTTAAAATTTTCCCAGTAACTGGCAGTGTCCAAGGTGTGCTAGAACATTGCTTCCTAAAATGGGTTTTGTGGAATTCAAGGGTTCTGTGGAAAACTTAGAAGGATTCTGAGAATATGTGACATTTGTCAATACGTGCGCTAAATGAACCGCATGCTGATGAGAATTCTTGTAAAGATTTTTTACTCTTATTTCAAAAATAGCAGAATTTTTATTTAATATCGTTTGGTGTGGGGTTCTCCAGTTTCTCCCGATGTTTCTCCAGCGTTAATTATAGAAGTTGTAGGGTTTCATAAAATATAAGATTAATCCCTTTTATTTTACGGAGTTATGGCCTTAAAAGTTTAGGAACCGCTGATAGCCGCTATAGATTAAATTTTTTTCTGTAGAGATCTGGTGATATATCCGAAGATGAAACCTGTAACGACAGCTGTGACTATTATGACAAATATAACCAACACAATTTTTGGTTTGGAGAGCAAAGAGTATACCATAAAACTAAAGTAAAATGTACCATTGTTAAATCTGAATTGAAAAGCGCTCATGGTTCAGATGAGTTTATCAGCACTGATTCCGACTGGGACAGCCACTTCCCTGCCTTAACTATGAAAACTCATAATACTTTCACTTTAACTTCTGGTAAAGTCTGTGATAAAAAGGATGTTCAAGAGGGTAGCCAAAAGAGCAGTGGGGACACACATTTCAAGGTTCTAATTTTCGTTGTAAAGTAAATAGTGTCAACATTATGTGTAGGTATATCATTCGAGTTGTTTGTTGTTTCATTTTCATATTTTAAACAATTCATTTTTTTAATAGGTTTCTAGAGTATCTTAGGTTAATTATCTACTTACATCATACTTTGGAAATTGTTATTACAGATTTGACTTAAATTAAGAGAGTTTACGCCGTTTAGTGGCGCGGGACCATTTTATGTCAAGTGTTCTTGAACGAGAAATCTATCATTTTGTGACGAGGTCTGCACCACTGAAAAAGCGTAAACGCTCTTAATTATTGATCACCATCTTAGGCACAATCATAAAGTTAAATTAATTTTTAACAGGAAGAGGAGCCTGGAGAAAATGATGTCAAGAAAATCAGATCCAGAGAATGGGAAAAAGAAAAATCCAATGAACCCAAAGAGGATCAAGGGAAATCGGACAAAGAGGGCACTGTGTTTGAGTCCAAATCGTACAGAGATCAACGCAAAATTAACTCTAACACTTCAACAGAAAAAAAGAAGAAAATAGATAGTGACAAGAAAGAAAATGTAGGTAGGGATGATGATGATGAGAACTATAAAAAGGAAAAACGTGATAAATTCAAAGAATCTCCTAGAGAGCAGAAAAGCAAAAAATATAGTGACACAAGAAAAGACAGAGTTAAACAAAACGACTTTATGAAATCAGATAAGCAATCAGTTTTAAGCAAAATGATGTCTTCCGATGGAAAAAACAAATTAAATCATGATGATATTAAACCTTTTACTCAGTTACCTCAAGTTAAAACTGATGATTTGACTAAACTGATTGAAGGTATGGATAGAAAATCAAAGTTGAATGATTATGAATCCCAAAAGGATTCCAAGAATGACAAGTTTGATAACAAAAGTGAAATTGTAGTTGGGATCTCTAAAATGAGAAGAAACAGTTTGGAGTCGGGTGAAGTGCCAGTCAGGGAAGAGTCAGGGTTGAAGAGACAGAAGTCATTAGAAGATAGAAGCAAATCCACTGACAGGGAGGGCTCCGAGGAAAAGGAGAAGAGTGAAAGTACTGAAAGGCGCGCTGAGAGGAGGATTAGGAATAAGGTATTTATTTCTCAATTTTTAGAACATTCAGTACTTATTTTAATCTTTACCCTGAATGAAAATTAATTACTATAGTCAGACAAGTTCGGTCGCGACTGTCCCGCGAGAAACAAACTTTGGGAGCAGCGTGGTACTCTAGATGTTGGCGGGGGGCAGGTGGTGTAGCCGGGACGGGAAGCACCACACATGCTATGCTACCTCGCCTCCCTCGAAGTCTGTGCTACCGAATAGATATTCTACCAGAAAGACGGCTTCATACAAGCATGGAGCGGCCCGACTCCTCTACAGGTGCAGCGTGCGGCAATACGTGAACGTTCACGTACGAGAATGAAAGGCAGTTTGGTAGAAACGTTCCGGCTGCCCAGAACTTGCCTTATGCAATTTTTCTTGGAGGATATCTATTCTGCGTCTGGGACCCCGCGGGTGAGCTGCACAAGACCCTGTCTTACTATACAGAAATAATAATGGCTTGAAGTAATGAATAAATTTTCAACTTCAAGCCTTTATATCTCCGCTCGGACTGAGTTTAGGGATATACATGTAATAACAACTTTTGTTTGTTACTTTATTCTGAACTAAAATATGCCAGTTTGGTTGCTGGTCACGCCAAAAAATTTGGTGAAAAATAAGGTGCTACCTTCCATACAAAAATCCCGCATTGTCTTTTGTTTCAGGACCGTCCCAGTCTTGCAATATATCAGCCAGGCATGGGCAGGTTTAGCAAACAACGTATAGCAAAAGAGAAGGAAGTCCAGCCGCCTTCTACAGCCAAACCCGTAAGTGATAGCGAAAAGAAAGACACCTGAGATACCCATCATGTTTCCCTTAACTTGGACAACATTCAACGGAATTATCCTGAAGCTGGCATTGTAACATGTCTATACTGACAAAGTAGAAGAGGACATTTGAAACTGCCAACTGAAGGAACCATTGTTCGTGATTACTAAACGCTGTTGTTTTTATTCAATTGTTTAATTTACATAACTAGGTGAGAGTGAGATGGAGATCTTGTCACTATAAAAATCAGCAAAGCATCAAATGCATCATATTTTAGCTTGTGACCATTTAGTTCAGTTTGTTTAATTTCATTTAAATATAATTCGTTTTTAAATGGGACCCTATAGTTTTATTTCAATGAAACCATTTTTCAATTTCAAAACAATATTATTCAAATTATGTAACGATTTTATTCTATCACAGTAAATTTCAACGTTTCATACTTAATCACCAAAAGAAAAATCGGAATTAGTTAACAGATAAATAAATTATTGTAAATGCGCATAAATTATCTTTGGCAATAGCAAATACACCGTGGTTATGTTGCATATTTCTACAAATTATCTAAATACATTGAGAAACAGGGAAATAAGGTTTATCCACCTAACTTTACGAGTGCGGCCGGACCCACCAATTTTATTTTACCACTTGGTTGGCGTGATCAATATGTATACCCATGCCAAATTACAGCTTTCTAGTAATAAGAGTCTCTACTCTAAGCCGCGGTTAGACAGACAGACAGACATGGACGAACATGGTGAAACTATAAGGGTTGTTGGTTGTTGACTACGGAACCCTAAAAATGTACGGAACGGACGGGCTACGGACGTGGCTGTCAAAATCCCTATTTTTACAGGGTGTTAGGGTAAACAGTTGCATTACTTTAAGGGGTAATTGTACCTATGATACTGCCCAACTTTCCCTAAAAAAGGAAAAGAAAATTCTCAAAAAAAAAATCGGACTTTCCATTCTAAATCCAATCAGCAGATCGAACGAACGTTTGTATGAAAGGTAGAAAAAAAAATTGCGAATTTTCTATAGGTTTCTTAGGGAAAGGTTGTTCAGTATCATGGATACAATCACCCCTTAAAGTAATGCAACTGTTTACCCCAAAACCCTGTATATGGGTAGAAAATAGAATATGTTTTCTACCCATATAAAATAGGGATTATTATTATTGTTCTCACTGCGTCCGCGACTGTGAAGGTGCATGCCCCGTTGTGATGTGGATAAATCTTAGGATACATCTATTCTACACCGTCTAATCAAAATTTTAAATACAAAACGTGTAATTATATTAGCATGCCTCGTGTTTTGTTCTTAAACGTAACTATCAATTAGTAAAACCTAATCAGCCTTCTGAAGCCTTTACATACATCTCAAAGGTTTGTTAAAGTTAAACACTTACATCTAGTTAGAATAGAATGGAAGAATTGTTAATGGCGATGAAAATTGTGGACTTTTATCAGCTTGAAAACTAAATACATTATCCTTACACAGTGTTTTAAAATGGACCACCATAATATTATTATGATTAACTGTTGGTAGCCGCAGAAGAGAAAACCACGTATTAGCCCATTGCAGAGGAAAATCTGTGCAAATTACTCTGCAGCGGTCCTCATAAAAAGGAGGAGTCCGCAGAAACATTATTTATAGTTTTTCTTACCGACTATAACTGTCGTTTGCAATGGGCTTTAGAAGCACATTAGTGTTGAGTAAGGCGTAGTATGTAGTAGGTAGTATACACAACCGCGTTGGTATCATTTTTCTGACAAACTCAATGTCCATCAGTACCAAAGAAATACAGTATTAGCCAGACATCAATGTGAAAAAATTTCGAGCTCGCTTTAGAGGTAGTAGCACAGCCAAGTCGTATAAAGGAAAAAAGTCGAGCTCGCTTCGGTCGCTCCATAATTATTTTAAATTTTGCTACTACTTTCGCAAAATACAATTTGGATGTAGTTTGTGAGCTTGTGACAGCTTTTGTCGGTAAAGTCTTAAATATCTCAAAACCTTAGAACTTTTGCTGGCACAAATCTTGGCTACAGGCCCGCCGCCGTCAAACTGCAGTTATGGGGGGCGGCCAAATATATTTGCCCAGGGGCGCAATATTTGTTAATACATCCCTGAATATGTATAGTACTATACACAACATATTGGAATCGGTACTGATCGTATAAGGTGCACCTTACTCAAGGTTCATTTCTCGAAGTCGAGTCCTAAGAAAAATTAAATCACTACTATTTTGTTCCCTTTTACACATGCAAGATCTTGATCACCTAGAATATTCATCGTTTATAAACTAAGAGACGTCGTGGAGAAGTCCTGCCGTTGCATGCTGGTCACCATCTTTAGGCTTGACCTTCTTCACACTGTCCACGTGCTTGGTCTGCGCGACGTTGTGCCGGTGCATCAGGTACAGCAGCAGCATGAAGCCAACGAGGAACCCCGCCAGGCTGCAGCTGACCGTTAACCAGGTCTTGCGAGATGCCTGCGATGCTTGGACCTGGAATATTAATGGTAAGTGTTGACTTTTATTGCTATTGTCGGTCTCATTGAAATGTAAAGAAATACGTAGGGCACACTGAAAGTTTCAGGAACGGACCAGTAAGTGACAATGCCAATAATTAATTTTAATTTCGAATAAGAAACTCTTTATCAACCTATAGCCGAAAATTTTATTCGATTGTCATTTGTTTTAACGATTTGGCGGCAATTTGAAAAGTGCGTGTCTCGAGGCAAAACGAATTTAGCAAGGAAAAATGTTCTCTCCCAAATTTTTAACGATTTTCGTCGTGGTCCTAGTCCATAAAAAAGTTAATGATAAACTTCGATTGGTATTTCATGATGAAGCCCTTTCCCTTGACACTTGTATACAACTGGTTAAATGAGTTTACGCATGATCGGAGCAATCTCAGTGATGATCTACCTGGGAGATGTCGTTCAACGGCGACAACTGAAGAAAACGCCAATGCTGTGCAGCTCATGAGAGAGGCTGATAAGAAAGTGACCTACCAGCAGATTCAAGCAAGCTTTAGCATTGATATGAGTCAAGTTCAAAAGATCCTACACGAATATTAAGGCGTACGGAAGCTTTGTACTAGATGAATACCCCATAATTTAACCGATTTCAATAATTTCATAGTAAAGCAGAGGGGGTCCACTGCTTCTCACAGAGGTTCCATTGAACGGGACGATACATAAAATGGAATGGAGGCCACTTCTAAAAATATTAAAAGTATTCCCAACCTCCTACTTCGATCCACTTTTTATTGTCCTGAAACTATCAGTGTGCCCCACGTATAGGGTCCTTCTCAATATGCTGACACTTTTTTAAAGGGATGAGCATTTTAACTATCAAAATAACGAAATTATTGCTTCAATCTATTATTTTGTTAATAAATCAGTTGGGGTGTATTACGTGTACGGGTCCTTCTTAAAATGCTGACATTTTTTAAGGGGATCTTGAGACCTTCAAACTGATCAACTTTCGTTATGGCACCAACATCGAAATCGCAAAAAAAATATCGTCTGTTCCATACAAAACTGCAAACCTACTTGAGACAAAATATGTAGGGACTAAATATGTACATCAATAGAGAAAGTTGTTCAGTTTGACAGTCTGATCATCTCTTTAAAAAAGTGTCACTATACAACGTGTTAATGAATTAACGCAAAACTAGAAAGTAGTTTGTTTAGAATCGAGAGCAGAATCGAATTATCATGGTTTCAACATAGGTAATTTTTTTCAAAATATTAAATAATTTTTTTGCAAAATTTATAATTTACTGAACCCGATGACAACCCACCGCACGGGCACACTCACCCTACTTACTACCAAAACAAGATTAAAAAAATGTATCCATGAGTACGTTAGCGCTTTCTTTCAGTGCTGAAATGATAACAAATCATTTTTGCCTCAAAACTTAAAATGTGAATAACTTTAAATTTTAACTATCAAAATAATTAAATTATTGTTGCAATCTAATTATTTTGTTATAAATCAGTTGGGGTGTATGAGGTTTTGCGTTAATTCATTAACACGTTGTATAAAAATACTCAAATATTCACCTTTAGTTTATCTAATGAAATCATAAAAAATCTATAAAAAGTACTTGTTAACTCTTTTTAATCGAAAATACGGCACGCGCACGCACTTTTCGGATGGCTGGGCAAACGCGTTTTCATAGAAAATATTCGTCAGAACCTATGGCATGGCCCCTTAAGTTTACACCCTGCATTAAGTATTTTTTAAATTATAAAACTGATGGTAGTGTGTCAAAGTTTATAAGCAGGTACTTTATATTTTATACTTTGTTAGTACCACAGATTATTAATAAGTAGTACTCTGAACTCTCTTTTATCTTGAAGTTGCGCTTGCGGTCTCTACTACAATGAATTTGGCAAATATGGGTTGTGATTGTGAGTGAAACCAATGTGATTTGCAAGTGATTTGTGAAGGACTGAAAGGGACAAGAAATAATATGTCATTTGATTTCATTTCATTTATTTATTCCATTAAAAATATAGGTAACTACATTGTGTAGGAAATTAACAATTGAGCAGTACCTATAATAGGTACTTATTATTATAACAGAAATCTGTTTCAATATTGCGGCTATGTATTAAGTAGGTATGCAGATCTTTGCATTGATTAAAATACCTAACTTTATTTATGATTTACCTGTAAATATTCTCTTTTACACCTATGGTAAGTTGCATTGTGGGCTTCAGAAACATCTGCTACTGGACAATTTTCGTATTCTGAAAAAAAATCAGACAATGTTATTTACCTAGTGTGACACCTCGCATATAATTCCATAGTTTACAACTACTGCCGGCCTGCCGTGTCGGCTCGCACCCGTTCTGTAGCTGCACTCAGTGTGGCCCAGCCTTTAAGGTTAATGATACTTTTCCTTACACCTTGTATACATCGAACTGGGTCGAGCCTAGCCCAGCCGAACTTCGTCGTTTACCTACGCTCTTCTGTCGTAGAAATAAAGCAGTTTCTGACCGGCTCAAGCCTAATTGATAAAATAATGTGGGGAAACACATAGGGTCAGCGCACATTTAGCGGTAAGATGCTCGAGCACAAACTCGAATGTCTATTGAAATAGATTTGAAAATAGCGTGCAAGAGGTACCGTGAACACACATCACAGGGATGTATGTATCTCTTAAACGCATTTTTAAACTCTTCAATATTGTCATTGAATTCATGATCAACTTCTTCTTCTGAATAATGAAAACTGCTAAAGCATTTTTTCGCTAGATCTAACCATTTAAAAATTCACGAGTATGTTTTTGTTATGTTTTTGTTAACTATATTGCTCACCTCTGGAGTTAAGTTTGGTGTAGTCATCCAACTGGAAATTGATACCCTTGTCTTGGAACCACGAAACTGCTGGTTTGACAGCACATAGCCTCATCTCGTTAAACGATTTACTTAAATCTACACGTTCCAAGTTGCACATTACAGAAAAGTGTTTCACTTCAAGAGATTTCAGTGGATTGTTTGAAATGTTATAGAATACCAAATGGGGAAGAATTCCCCAGTCTGGTAACACCTTAATTTTACAATCGGATAGGTCTAACAGTTGTAACGGAGCTCTTATAGAAGTTATACTTAAGTCTTCTAGACTCATGTGCAATAATGGATTTCCACCGAGATAGAGTTTCTGGAGAGATGGCAATTGAAATATGGAATCGGGGAGTTTAAAAATAACGTTTTTCGAAAGATCTAAAGTTTGTAAGGCGGTCAGCGAGGTAAGAGCATCTTCTGCAATTTGGTATATTTGGTTTTCAGATAAGTACAGAAACTTGAGACTTGTGTATCGAGAGAATGTGTCCGACTGTAATTCTTGTAGCTTGTTATCGCTGAAGTCCAGGATCTGAAACAATATGGAAACAGATTAGAGAAAGGCATTATTACCTTATACCTCGGTCTTCTACAGATTGTACTTCGGTGAGTGTGCCCAAGAGCTACATGAGCTCATCCCGCCTTCCCCTTTCTACTATCGGACTTCCAGACGCACCGCGGGATATCATCCCTTTCTGGTTGACATCCCACATATCCGCACCAAGCGCCATTCCGATTCTTTTATAATGCGCACAGCCAAGGAGTATAATGCCCTGCCTGCGTCAGTATTTCCAACAGCTTACAACCCGAATTCCTTTAAAGTACGAGTGAATAGGCTGCTTCTGGGTAAGCTCGCTACATCACCGACCCCATCTTCGTCCTGAGGACTGGATTGAGGTCAAGCGCAAAGCCATCCTTAATTAAAAAAAAAAAAACCACAGAGTACTATAATTACTACCGCTTATGGTGATGATGATTGTTTTTTCTTCACGCTCTATCGTAAAAGCGGTAATACATACAAGCGTCAAACTTAGTGTGATTACAGAGCAAACTCTACAGAATAACAACAAATACAAAAAACAGGACAAAAAAAGTTTTTTCTAAGTTAATAATGTTGTGTTCTGTGGTGGTGTGGTACGGAACCCTCGGTGCGCGAGTAGCCCGACTCGCACTTGACGGGTTTTAAGTAATTAGGTAAGTATGAATATGAAAAGTGATAAGTACCTACCTATCTACACTGGTGAGCAATGAATCCGGGTCACAAACATAACCTTAATATCTCGGAAACTAAGAATGATAGCTTATTTAAATAAAAAGTATTTTATAGCCTATTTAAATTTAAATTGGTTTAAGATTTTTTACTTATTTTAAAAGTAGGTACCTACACTCTGTTCTTCACTTTGAGCGTATACTTACATCTCGAGATACAAAAATTGTTACTACATAGTTTTTAGAGGTAGGTGTTTTGTTACGTTACAACGTTACAAGAGCTATTCAACTATTCAACGATACCTCACTCGATTCAGAACCTAGAAAAAAAAAAATTCAAACTTTTTTTCGTTGTCCTGTCGAAAAAAATGTGTTTCTTCTTAATTACTTACACCTACCATATTTCTGTTTTCGGGTTACTATTATCTGCCTTCATTCCGATTCCTATTTCGATTCCATTGGTTGAAAAATGAGAGAGTAATAAAGGTGAGTAAATACAGACAGAATCGACGAAAGTAGGTATAAGGGTTCCTTGTTCGACTAGGGAGCCCTAAAAAAAGTTAGTTTAGGTACTACGAATAGCATTTCAGCAAGTCGAAACTGACTTCGGACATGCTGTATCTTATCTAAGTACCTACATAGGTACTCGTATGTAAATAAAATACCTAAACTTAAAAAAGGGTTTCTCCTACAAAACTGGCATAAATCATCTTTAACAGATGGTAAGGCCTATGGTGATGATTTGATGATGTACACACGGCGACAGGTCAGGTTACCTTGAACGCTGCGAATCGTGCGAGAGGGTGCGGTATTTGTTGTTTCGTCTCACAGCACGCTGCGCCCGCGCCGGCAGCCGCGTCTATGCAGGCTCTCTACCGCACTATTTTTGTTTTGTACGTAGTGTAGTTATGGGTATATAGGGTGCGTAACCTGATGTGTCGCCGTGTGTACCTACCAATTGTAAAATAAGTTTTAAACTTGAAATGAATACAAATTAAAAACCTCAATGCCGCCTTTGAGACTAGGGATTTTCTGCAGTCTGAGTCCCCCGCAGTGGGCGCCATACATCTCGTAAGCATACTCGTAGGTGCATCTAGTAGGCTGTGACGTCAGCACCTCGATGTCTGTCATCTCTTTGGCCAGTGCGCAGGCGCATAGCACTGCTAAGGCAAGAGCACCTCCCTTCCTAGAATGAAACAGGAACCATGTCAATTTACCTGGTCATTATTCGCGGAATGGTGTAAAATCCGATACTGCCTGCTATCCGAAATCAAAAGTAGGTATCTAATATTACTGCCCTTTCACACAAGCGACTTCTCGGAGATTTTTCATGGAGTATACGGTATTACCATCTACCACCTACGCATTAAAGTCGCGGCAAGTGCGAAAGAGCCCTTAGGCATCAAAATATATCCACAGCGCAGTATTTTTTTTTATTTTAGCATATTCGCACGAACATTAATTTCTTAGGGTAACATCTGGCGAACTCGCCGCGAATGCGCAGCTCGCGCGCCACTCGCGAACAGCGCGCGATCGGCGTGGGTGCATTTTTTCCTTGTGTGTCGCTACTGCGCAGTTCGCGAGCCGCTCGCGAGCCGCTCGCGAGCTGCGCATTCGCGGCGCGTTCGCCAGATGTGGACGCACCCTAACATAATCAACGTAGGTACGTAAATATAACTCGACGAGTCGGCGAGTCACCGCCTGCCCTATTTACAATTTTGAGACTAGTTGTCATGGCAGGCGTCCGTTAGTCTCCTCCCATAGCCCAATATCCATCCATCCAACTTTCACCTCCATAGCCCAAGACCTTATTTTTCCATCGCTGCCATAGCGCCGTACTCCAATATTCTTAACACATGGCGGGGACCATCCCCGTGTGTATCATGTTGTGCGCTCGGGGATGGTATCCGCCATTTGTGTATCCCTTATATTTAGATTAATTTGTCTTTTGAACGGGCCTCTACATGTTGGCTTCGGCCCCATGCACGCCTTCCAAAGGTCCGGGACTTAATTGCCCGTGATTAAGGAACGTAAGACATACAATAATAATAATAAAGTAATATACTTATTTTATAATTATTAATGAAAACAGCAATGGTTCCAACATTAACCTTTAAGAAAAAAATTAAAACCGCCTTCAAAAAAACTAAAAAGTTAAAAAATAATATTGCAGCCAATGACTTTTTCGTTCGCATCATAAGAACATTAATTTGTTTTATTGAAGTCGCTGTCAAGCCGGTACGATTCGCGACATGGCTTGCATTTTTTGGCTTGGCTTGACACCGACTTCTATAAAACAAATTAATGTTCTTATGATGCGAACGAAAAAGTCATTGGCTGCAATATTATTTTTTAACTTTTTAGTTTTTTTGAAGGCGGTTTTAATTTTTTTTTTAAATTTTGTTTATTTCACAATTTTCAGTGGTGAATTCATTAGTTCGATTTAATAGGAGTGCTTTAAATTAAAAAACGCACTAGTCGGCAGTACGATTTTTGAAGGTTCCCCTCGATTTCTCTGGGATGCCATCATCAGATCCTGGTTTCCTTATCATGGTACCACCCTCGGGACATCTCCTTTCCAACAAAAAAAGAATCATCAAAATCGGTTCATAAACGACGAAGTTATCCGCGAACACACATAAAAAAAAAAAAAAAAAATATATACGGTCGAACTGAGAAACCTCCTCCTTTTTTGAAGTCGGTTAAAAAGGAATTTGATCAATGTTCTGCTTGTTCTGATGTGGTTCTGACTCCCAAATTTTTACCCAAGATGTATAGTTATAGAATATTAGTCTTGGTATCCCGATATCGGCCAGTCCCTTTGTTCTTTCAGCACGACCGTTTTATAAAGATAATTTATCGGTCTCTACTTACTATTGAGAGGGCTCTCGGGACAAAGCGATTAGATATAAGTAGGTATGTAAGGTACCTCTACCTAGTCGCATTACAACATAATTTGTATGTTGTAAAATGCCTGACTTTTTTCTTCATCCTTATTATATCTGCTTCTCCAGGATCATGCATTACCTCTACCACGACCACGAAATATACAGGGTGTAAATTAAAATAGGACAGCTACTTAAAGAGGTGCTTCAGACCATCAAACTGAACAACTTTCTCTATGGAACCAATATCGAAATCGCGAAAAAAAAATCTGCTGTCCCATACATTTCAGTCGAGTTATGTTTGCAGTTTTGTATGGGAGAGCGGATTTTTTTTTCGCGATTTCGATATTGGTCCCATAGAGAAAGTTGTTCAGTTTGATGGTCTGAAGCACCCCTTTAAGTAGCTGTCCCTTTTTATTGTACACCCTGTATAAGAGCACCCACGACTAGTTTTTAATTAGGTACTAACATATCTTTAAGGGTGTATTCAGACAATGAAACTAAACAACTTTCCCTGAGGAACATGGATCGGAAAACGAGAAAAATTGTTGGATCTCCAATCGAAAATAAACGAATTTATTATTATTAATTTATTATAAAATCGATCGGCTGTTCGGCTGATCCGCACTTTCGCACGGAAGGCCCAAAATTTCTCGTATTTCGACCCATGTTCCTTAGGGCTCTTACAGACGAGCGACACTTTGCTGTCGCGGTGGGTCGCAGAGCGTCGCGCTCATACATTTAATGGTCGCGCGACCCTCCGCGACACACGGCGACCGCAAAGTGTCGTTCGTCTGTAAGCACTCTTAGGGAAAGTTGTTTTTTTTAGTTGTCTGAATACACCATTAAAGTTATGCTTATGCTCGCTTCTGTTCCTTCGGATTTAATTTAAACGTAGTAGGTCCTCGGTAGGTAGCTGTACCTACTTAAACAACGTTCTGGATTCTCTAAGACAGAAACCGATCTCTATCCGAAGTTGACGAGACAGAGTGCCATTGAATCATATCTTTGCGGGTGATAGTTCAAATGCAGGATCGTTGCGTTCATCTCGAGAGTGAGAGGTTATCGTAGCGCGCCCCACAACTTATATATATGAGTGTGTGTGAAATGTTAATTGGTGTTTTTTTCAACTTTAGAATACCTAACTTAAACAAAATTCACAAATCAAACTGCTCTGGTCTATATCCCCCCGTTTTGAATAGTCTTTCCAGTGTGACAGAAAGATAATTAAAGGGTAGGTACATTAACCTACCTACTGACTTTTATTCAAATTCAAAATTCAAAAATTATTTATTTCCAGACAACATTGATCCATTTATACCCATTACAATTAATTTAATAGAGTAAATAAATAAATAAATAAATAACGCTCACAGGCACATACATTGTAATGATCCCAAGAAAGCACTATTTATAGGCTGTTTATTATGGAAACCATACAACAACGGCACAAACATATAAACATCCATGACCGAACCGGGATTCGAACCCAGGACCCTGGTTTGGCAGTCCGGCGTGGTAACCATTACACCAACCGGGTCGTCAGCAGCAGTAGGCATATAAGTATTAACGTACCTACCTAATTATTGCATTTATGCACGCGGTCACCGTGTTGTAATTTTCAGTTAGGGTTACGAAAACTTTTTGTCCATACAAAGATCAAGCGACAACAAGATAATTATATAGGTACCTACTACGGGTACCTATAATTAATTCAATTTTACCAGCCAGTGTTACAAATATTCATTTGCAGATAGTATTTTTAATATTAACTAGGATTTTCCCTAGTTAGCCCAGTCATTTTACGGTTTGAGCCGGGACTAATTAATAATTGAATTTTCTTTTCGCTATAATATTGAAGAGCCAATTTGAGCTCAGAAATGTACCAAAATTAAAAAATAATCACGTCAGCAACAGTTCCAATTTTAAAATTTGGATATTATCTCGTTCTAAAAAACCTGATGGTATTTTTTTTTTGCACATATTTAAGGCTTTACCATTGTAATACTTCAAACATGGTGTAAATATTTTTTTCTACTTAGAAGGTTTTGAAAAATACATTCGTATTTTCTAATAAATACCTCATTATTTTAATTTCAAAGCCTATTTTATCAAAAATAATTTATATTGTTAAATCTAATTCAAATGAGTGCATTGGTATTAATATTATTAATTTAAAACCCTTCTGGGACACACAATTCTGATTTCTATGTTGCGTAGCAAATTTTTTTTAAATATGGTTTAGGATAGTATTTTTGTCACTAAATGGTGCCAGTTACAGTTTAAAAGTCCAATTATTAATTACTCCCTACCCCGCCTAACAAAACTCCCTAAAATGACTGGCCTAAGTTTCCTATCGCGTTATTCAAGTTCCTCATAAGTATAAAATTCATTAGGCATTTGACTAGCATAGACATTAACATTTTGTAAAGCAAATAATAATGGAAATAAACTAAAAAGTTATAACGATTAGCTGCATTACAAAGCAGTTCTCACATGTAAACTAATGACGAATAAGTAATGACTGTACTAGATAGGTACCGTGTGTATAACTTCACTTCAATGTCTTAATCTTAATTTGCTTTGAGTTAATAGAGTAGTAATTGCGGTCCTGTGTCACGATTCGTATTTCTAGGTCTTTGTCCTGGAAACTTGACTAGGCGAAGTGACACTTATTATGTAGAACATGTTGAGGGTATCTATGTATGGATACTGGATAGCCAATAATAATAACTACTAAATTAAAATCATTCAAAAAGGGTGTTACGATATATTATACCTAATACCTACATTTTCAACTATTATTGATTTTAAACATGTTACTGCCATGTTGTGCTATTTCAAATCAAATTAAAGATTGAAAAATTCAGTCTCGGGCGGGACTTGAACCGGCACCCGCTCCCTTCCAAACCGGGGATGTGCGTTATCCACAAGTCATTGGTTATCCAATTTCGCTACCGAGCCCACTACTAGCCAGAGAACGAATTTTTCAATCTGTTGCGTCTTCCCCGGTTTGGAAGGGTGCGGGTTCAAGTCCCGCCCGGGACTGAATTTTTCAATCTTTAATTTGATTTAATACTTACATACCTATACAACGTGTTAATGAATTAACGCAAAACTAGAAAGTAGTTTGTTCAGAATCGAGAGCAGAATCGAATTATCATGGTTTTAACATAGGTAATTTTTTTCAAAATATTAAAAAAATTGTTTGCAAAATTTAAAATTTTCTGAACCGGATGTCAACCCACCGCATGGGCACACTCACCCTACTTACTACCAAAACAAGATTATAAAAATGTATCCATGAGTACGTTAGCGCTTTCTTTTCGTGCTGAAATGATAACAAATCCTTTTTGCCTCAAAACTTAAAATGCGAATAACTTTAAATTATAACTATCAAAATAATGAAATTATTGTTTCAATCTAATTATTTTGTTATAAATCAGTTGGGGTGTATGAGGTTTTGCGCTAATTCATTAACACGTTGTATAAAAATGTTCAGTCAACTATCGTTCAGTTACTAATTTGGTAGGTAACTTATTAATTATTATGTCTTCTCTCTCTCAAATCGGTGGCTCATTGAATTTGAATACCTACTGGTATTATGTATATGTATGTACCTATACCTATGTGTGTGTATCCCTATCCACGTTTTCAGGAGTGTCCCTGACACGCCCGACGAAGAGGTCACAGTAATAGTTTTTGACATGTTCATGGAATCAATCAGATGCTAGAAAACCCATTGATAAATGGCATGTCGTACGTGCGGATTCGAACCCGGGAACTCGAGATCGAACGTCCCACGTTCAACGCAACGCGTCACGTGTCTTTATATCAGTTCCTTACGAAACCAACGCGTAACTCAAACCCCGTGCGTGTCACATCGTCACCGTCCCTCGGCCAGCATTTCCGTTACCTCACCCCCCCTGCCGTAGCTATATTCTGGTACCTAAGTTTAGCTGTAACTTTATATACCTACACCTAAAACGTGTATACTAAAACTAGTGGACGAAGAAGGTACTTACCTTTTATATGATAATTACAAACATTTGTTTTGACAACAAAGGCAATGTTAGTTTTTGCGTTAGTAAGAAACAACCAAAATCGAAATAAATTACAGAGTCTACGCCCTATTATTTGATGAATGTACCCGAACTATTTCCTGAAAATGCGTCTAATATTTACCCACTGTTGTGGTCTGCTCCACACCACACCTATAATTTACTTACGTCATGTGGTGACATTGTATAACAAGTTATTTTTTAATGTTGTCAGCATATATAATGAAAATAATTGAGGCAAAATTAATAGGAAATTAGAGGGTTTAAACTAATTGCAATGATAGTTGTGCAGTGGATAATGAATGGCATCCACTGTCCTCGTGTGATATCTACCATTGCAGCTCTGACAGTGGCTTTTGTACCTTTTGTTACCCAAATTACTACTTACTGACTTGTATGAAACATAAAGAATTGTTCACTTCCATCCGTATTACAATGAATATCGCGTAAACATTACTAGGCAATGTAAGTAGGTAAGTATCAATCTAACAAAAAAATACACTTATCTTCACAGATTTTAATTTTAATTGAATCGATAATTTGTAATGTTGCTCGACTCTGTTTCTCATTCTTACCTTTCATTCATAACTTAAAATTATAATATAATAAAAGTGGTTAAGTGCGAGTCGGGCTACTCGCGCACGCAGGGTTCCGTACCACACCACTACAGAACACAACATTATTAACTAAGAAAAAAAGTTGTTGTTATTCTGTAGAGTATGCTCTATAAATCTACTACTACTAGGTACTACAAATCACACTAAGTTTGACGCTTGTATGTATTACCGTTTTTACGATAGAAGAAAAACGTTGATAAAAACTAGTTTCTTGTTGAACCCCCCTTAATTTTAAACTTTTTGACATTTTTATTATTTGTTAACAAATCCGCCGCAATAATGCATAATCTGAGAACTATCTAGCTATTACGGTTCAAAAGTTACAGCCCTAAATAGGTAGGACAGACGGACGGACGGACAACGTAGGCTTAGTAATAGGGTCCCGTTTTCACCCTTTGGGTACGGAACCCTTAAAAATTGCATTGACGACCTTCGAGAAAAACGTACCAAATTCCCAACTTCTGGCCATGGCCTACATAGTTATGTCTTTTATTATTGTTTTATCATTGCAGTTCATTACAACAATAATCTTCAAACTGATAAGGTGTCTTCTAAAAACGTTCAATGTGCTCAACAATATTTCGTTATATTTGATATTGATAACTAGATCACTCAAGGTTTCGTTCAAGTACATTTAGGTACGTTGACTATTATCAAAGTGGAAAAAAGATAGCAAAGCCATCGTCTATCTATAGGTAATTAAATAATTATAATTTAGGTAAAATCAACGAAACGTGTAAACTGTATGATTTCAGAAGGATTTCAGTGGGAGCTTGTCAAGTATTTTTTTTTATTACCAACATTGATCTCTTATAAGAGTTTACCAACTATAATGTAATGAATGGGCCCTCCACCATCATTCATCTCATCGCGTATACTGGGTGTACAATAAAATGGGACAGCTACTTAAAGGGGTGCTTCAGACCATCAAACTGAACAACTTTCTCTATGGGACCAATATCGAAATCGCGAAAAAAAAATCTGCTGTCCCATACATTTCAGTCGAGTTATGTTTGCAGTTTTGTATGGGAGAGCGGATTTTTTTTTCGCGATTTCGATATTGGTCCCATAGAGAAACTTGTTCAGTTTGATGGTCTGAAGCACCCCTTTAAGTAGCTGTCCCATTTTATTGTACACCCTGTATTTTTATACCACAAACGGATAGTATATCTATGATGAGCACTATAAAATAATAAGTGGCATAAGATCATCAGATAGAGCTTGAAAATTGAGTGCCTGTACAATTTTTCAAAAACTGAATGTAAGTGAGTTATTCGTACCGACCCAGTATAATGGTTATACCAAGCCGGACTGCACAAACCAGGGTCCTGGGTTCGAATCCCGGTTCGGTCATGGATGTTACGTTTGTTTCGTTGTTGTATGGTTTCCATAATTGCTTGGAATCATTACAATGTATTTAGTGCCGGTGAGCGTTATTTATTTATTTATTATTATTACTTACTATTACTAGCTGTTGCCCGCGACTTCGTACGCGTGGACACGTTTTTAATAGTTATTCTGCTTTTCGGGACTAATACAAAAAATCCAAAAGCATGAAAATCGGTCCAGCCGTTCTCGAGTTATAAATAAGTGTACGAACAAACCCGACTTTGTTTGATATATAAGAGATTACAAAGAAGAATGGCAGATTTGGACCCAGCCATTTCTTTTTCAAAAACTAAAAGCCATTCAGAACGGCGGTCTTAATTATTATAAACAGAAAAAATTAAAGCATTTTTAAAAAAAACTTCCACATCTCCAGAAGTCCGGATTCAAAAGTAGAAATTACTAGTAAAATAGACAAATCATCCAAAAAGCAGTAGCAAAACGCAACCACGACAGCTATTTTCATCTAATATTACCACTGAGGTATTTTTTGGTCGTTATTACGGAACGTATTTGGCTTGGTTGAACTGATAGTGTGTGTGATTTCGTTTTCTTCCATTATCATAATATTGTACGGTTATCGTGAATTTTAATTAAAATAAAAACAATGAATGCGTAAAAGATTGAGTGGACTATCTAATAAGAAAGATTATGAGTTTCACACACTTGATACAAAAGGTGTCATAAGGAGAAATACCTTTCTTTCCCCCAACTTCTACAGGTTACAAGCAATTTACTTTTTTGCTAGTTTTGTTTCACTCTACATGTAAGTATTACTAAGTTTCATTCATGTATGGGACCTCAAATTACATGGCCGTCCGCCAAACTTCTTTATTACCTCCTTTTCTCGCGGTAAGAGTAAAGTTTATTCAGTAGGTAAATAGACAGATAGATAAAAAGTCAGTGAAAAAAATGAATTGTCTCCTCCTTCCTCTCCATGATTTAAGGTAACGCTGGCTTCGCCATTACGCACCAATAAATAACTAAGTACTTATTATTATAATATATAAAGTAGGAGGAGGTAGGTACCTACCTACTTAGTTAAATTGTAGTTCGCGTTCGTAGATCTTTGCGAGCGAATTCACATCGTAAGGGTGTGAGTCAACTGGCTTAATTATCGAAAGGTCAAATTAATTCCTTTTAATTTGTGGACTTGAACTGGCAACTTCGTGGAATAGTGCTTGCAATATAGTCCGATACGTGACAATGTGAATCATATATAGGATAATGAAAGTAGGTATCATCTAATGTTATTGTTCTTTCCTTATCGTGCTACTTGAGACAAGGCAAGAGTTATTATAAAGATGTACGTTTACTAGATAAGCTGACAATATGTATAGTAAGATCTTCTTGAAACCACATTATTTTCTCCAAACTTAAAATAGGTATATTAACTATAGGTACAGGGTGTAGTGACAGCCTAAAAAATACTGAAACGGTGAACTCAGACCATCAAACTGAACAACTTTCAATATGGAGCCTACCTCAAAACAGGAAATGCAAAAAGAAATCAAATCAAATCAGCTGTCCCATACGTTTTAGTCGGGTAGGTACAGCAGTTTTGTAGTGAACAGCTGATTTTTGGCTGAGGTAGGCTCCATAGTGAAAGTTGTTCAGTTTGATGGTCTGAGTTCACCGTTTCAGTATTTTCTAGGCTGTCACTTACACCCTGTATATTATCATCATCATGAAGCCTATGTTCAGCAGTGGACGATGATAGGCTGATGATGGTAGATATTATACCTTATTTAAAATGGTATAAAATCTGCCTAATGTGATTCAAAATGGTGCTGTAGGTACTATTGACGGTTTCAAAGACCATTATCTATCACGATAAAGATCACGTTTGAGCGCGAGAAAGATTAGTTATTGCCTGTAGCATCCCACTGCAGGGCAACGGTCTTCTCTCACGAATAACGGTGAGAGGGAGTGGGCCACTCCACCATGCGGTTGGCCCGCATTGCTGGAGGCAAGTTAGTTGCCAACTTGCTGTCAGCTTAGACAATTTAATAGTATGGACGCGTAACGCGTGTCATTCTCCTATCCAAATTTTCTGCCACTTTTTGCGGGGGGCGAGGTAACATGAAATCCGCAACTTTGGATTTTATTCCCTATAACTTTAGATTCTAATTTTGAATGATAAAAATCATGAAAAGTAGTCTCGTGAGAACCCCAAAAGTTTTAAGTTCAAAATTATTGTTTCGCTATTATAGGCTGTCTCGTTTAGTGATAAGGTATAAAATTGAGTGTAAATGCGCAAGATTAATTGATCTAATATCGTGGCAGAGGGGAAATGCTACCGCAAGGCCATTCCTTACTATTAAATTGTCTAAGGCTGTCAGTGAATTTTCAAACCGCCTTAATAGGCCTCTGACCTGGCTTAACGAATACGCCTACTGAGGAAACTATACGGGACCAACTGCTTACCGTGCCTTCCGAAGCAATGAGATGCTCGATATGAAATTTACTCTTTTGAAATGCTACTATAGGAATGCTACACTCCGTAGCAACTGGACAGATTCTCAACTGGACAGATTCTTAGGATCAGTCTACTTAGTCTTACTAACATACACTTACAGGAGACTAAATATCTCTCATAACAATCTTGTAATCTGACGGCCCGGTAGCTCAGTCGGTAGTGAACCTGCCTGCTGTGCCGAGAGTCGCGGGTTCGAATCCCGTAAGGGACAAATATTTGTATGATGAATATGAATATTTGTACCCGAGTCATGGATGTTTGTATCTATATATGTATTCTATATCGTTGTCTAGTCATCATAATACAAGTCCAGGCTAGATTCTGGTACTTTAAATGTGACTAGATAATTTGTGTGACTATGTCCAAGATATTTAAAAAATATTTAAAATTTAGTCTTTAAATCGACTATAAATACGAGATACGAGTATAAGGATGAATACTTCGGGACGGTAGGATGTATCGACGTTAGTAGACTTCACATACCTACGCTTCGGTATTCTGGGTCTATTTAGGCTTAGGGAATGCTATGATAAGTGAGTCTTTACCAATTCATCTACAAGTGTTTTAAGTATAAGTCTGGGTATAAGCTACTTAGCTGAGAGTAGGTACTTCGACCCCTCTACAACGAGCAAGATAAGGGAACAATTTGCAGCCTCACTTGATGTCAAAATTAATGTAATTCTAAACTAGGTTTAGTATTGAGAAAACAAAGTTATACAGAGCTATCAATCGATTGAACGGAAGCTGAGCATTGTGATGCGAGGGACACTCCTGCGCATCGTGCGTGGCGGCCCCAATTGTCTGATTGATCTTTATGAGGCCCACGCCCACAATGTTGATCAAACGAAGAATCCGTGTTGACGCATCCACTTTTCAGTAAAGTTATATAAAATTATTTCCTTTTGTGGTAGTTTAGTTGAGATGTTATTGAAACTCTTTTCGTGTTTTAGTTTTAGATAGGTACCGACTCTGTATGGACACAGCCCGGACACTGCATACAAAAATTTGAAATTGACAAGATGACGTCACTACATGCAAAACCAAAGAAATTGAACAGAGCGCGGTAACCAGAGGGCGATAGAGGGGGTGAGGTAAAAAGTTGGTGGGAGGAAGGGAGTGTCCGTTTCGTACTGTATCTAGTAATAGATACTCTTTCTTATACTGTGGTATGGAATAAAAAGGCTATTTTATTTTATTTATTACCTACTCTGTGCCTTCCTAGTTCCTATACAGGTTTTTTATTTTTATTTTTTTTATTTTATAGGAAAACCAACAGTAATTATAATATAGTAGTTACATGAGTATAAAGCAGAAAGCTAATAACAGGTTTTCACTGGCAGAAAGGTTTTCAAAGGTTTTCAAAGGTGGACTAGATTGTGCACTACAGTGCTGGCAACGAGACCAGTAAGATTCCCAGAACACCAGTGTGTCCCTTTCTAACCAAGGTGTTGGCAACACGTTAGAAAGAGACACACCGGTATTCCGAGGCGAAACATTTGCTTGGTTGTCAGCTTACAACAACATTGAAGGAAATTAATACTTTTTACGTAACATTAGAGTTTATTTTACATTCTCCACGAAATCCGAGAGTTTCGTCCACCTATGGAATACTATACCTATACAATACAATGTTCTTGGGTATACCTAAATATTTGACTCTATAACATAAGTAATTAAAATAGTATACTTGCGTAATGCAAAACAAACAAAGATAATTTTATATTGTATTTAGATCATATCAACAATAGAGTGTTATCACAATTTTTACGCTCAAAGTAAGTATAGTTAGATAATGACAAGATATTAAATGCCGACAATTTTAGTTTACATTAGAAACAGTTTAAAAGATTAGGAGGATGCTAAAAGTTTGATGAATCAAACTGGTCTATCGGAAAAATTACCAGTATGAATTTCGGATTTGTTAATGTTTAAGACTATTATTATGCCAGTAAGGATACAGGGTGTAAGGGACCCACTTCCCCAAACTCAAAGGGTTGAAAGTACCTACCCATCAATATGAACAACTTTTACTATGGGACAAACTTTGAGATCTTAAAAAAAATCTGCTATCTCATACTAACATTAAATTCTAAGGTCTTGCCTAAACTATTAGATGCTTAGATAAAAAGATAGATAAAATAAAAGAAGACTCTTGTTTCTGCTCTTCTATTTTATAAACGATGAAGCAGATTAGGTACCTAACTGAATTTGTCTTTTACAATTTTTATTTTTACGCTTTTAATTAACCACCACTTTTCCCTGGATTACGATTTATGACCTTGACCTATTGTAGGACTAACATTGGTGAACCTTCAATCAAGACATCAATTTGTAAAAGTCCATAGGTACATTACTTTTCCGACGGTCTTGAAATGTTGCATACGAACGTATGTTCTCCATCAGTAGTATTATTTGCTCATGTCGACAATTCGACATTATGGTTTACACCATGGATAGGTACTTTACTACCACTATGGATAAAAGGCGCCCTTTAATTTTTAACTCTACACTGTAAAACTTTCGCTGCAACCGAGAGATTTTGGCACTGGAAATCGAGGTATAATGGCAAAATCTTGGATTGTGATTGCAGATGAATCTCGGGCTCTACATAACTTTTTTCCCCTTTTTCGATGAGTTTTTTTAGCGTGGGTTTTTTTTTAATTTTTGTCGATCCGGTATAATGCCTAGATAGCGGTAGTTTAAAATCTGGGAAGAAACCATTGCTCGCTTGGTGAATGAAAGCGCAGAGAGGGGCGCCGCGTCATAGGAATATCGATATCGCCCAGGGCGCTGGTAGAGCTAAAGCCGGCACTGGATGCATTAACCACGTCATTTTTGTGTCTCTATCTTCCTCTTCGTAACTGGAACATGTACCTAAGTGTACTAGATACTCTTTCTTCTACTGTGCCTAAGTACCAAAAAAGTCTGTTCGCTCTATCTCGATTCTAGGTGAAATTATCAGGCGGTCGCGCATTCATAAGCCCCCTTTGACGCAAAAAAGAGAGCCCACTAGTGCTTGGGAATAGTTTTATTCTGTCTAAGTACCTATTGATGGCTGTAGGTAGATGTTTACCTACGTTTATAAAGATGAATCGATGAATAGAAGATAACCAGTGTCCATCAACTGTTTTGGTCAAGTGATATCGCGTTACCACGCAAATGTAAGACTGTACGAATTTGGGTACTTGCATATCTGAATTTGACAAATCATAGATAAGATTGATTCATTATTTTCTTTGTATGATTCAGGCAGAACGGAATATTATCGTGACGTTTGTACTATTTACGAAATTGTTTCATATCTTATTAGTATTACACATAAAAAGAATGATTGATCAGTTACTGGAATTTAAATAGCTTTGTATAAATCCAGGAAAATACCTGCTACGATAGGTAGGTAACATGTTTAAACGTTACAAAACTAAGTATCAATTTGATTAACGACTGGTAATGTCTAATGACTTTTTAATTAATTGTCGTTTGAAAACTAATACCCATTAAGAAAATCACCCATTATAAGTACGACAGCTTATTTTGATGTTTTAAATTATCAGAAAGTCCTAATAAAGTGCGGTACCTTATGTCGATATGATACATAATACCACAGAGTAATTAATTTCCAATGATACCCATCTAGGTATACCTAACCTATATCTACTAATTACTAGGTAGGTACCTAAATTAAGTAAGTAAGATATTTTTGAAAGTAGTTACAAACTTATTTCAGGTTTTATAGGTACCAAGTAATTAATCTTTGCTATGAAATGGAATTTGGGGTACCGACAAGAGTGAGCTCTTAAATACCCATACAACCATTTGTTACCAGTTCGGTCGACGTGTAGTAATGTTACTACGTTGTGCAACACAATGTAGTAACATTACTAGGTACACGTCGACCGAACTGGTAACAAATGGTTGTATGGGTACCATGATGATGATCTGGAATGGGATTTGTAGCCATCTCTTGATTGAGATAAATGTCATGAAAATGTTAATAAAGTCGTAGGCCTATTTCTGTTTCTAATAAGTAGAACTAATTTTGTAACTCACCCAAACATTTCGAAGCGGTTTTCAGGATAGCTGCAGTACGGTGGCCCACAACAAACTGTTACGACCTCATAACTCTTACTGATAACTATTAACAACACTAATATAATAATACAACTTTTGAATCTGTAGAACTTGCACGTTATGAGAGTTCACTGCAACAATCAGCGACGGAAGGCATTCGTTGAATTGATTCAATTAACTCGCATGTTCTCGGGCGGACTTCTTGACTAGTACTTCTTCACTCGGCGGAGGATAAAGTGATACTAGCCCGCGTATAATCTTTTATCAGCGCTCTCGTCCTTCTGCGCCTGAGCACCCCATATCTACGAACTGAGACACGATTCGACTAAGTTCGCTCATTTGGGCTAGATACTTTGATATTACTCTCATTATCTAAATGCTCTGATTGGTTAGACAATTATGTTTATTCGGTAACGAGTTCCTGTCATTGATAAATAAATGGCTCTTTGTTTGGATTTCTTGTCAACAAAATGCAATTATGAGAAATAAGTACATCTAAGTATAAGGTGCAAAATGTTAAATTATACATTTTCAATTGTGATAAAAATGGATTAAATAAAATAAAAATCCAATTGAGGTTCCTTTACTCTAACGGTCTCACCTCGACCTAACTAAAATTCAATTCAACAACAAAAATAAAAAAAAACAAAACGGGTTGCACTCCGGGAGTGCCGGCAGAAGTGAAAACTTGAACATATAAAAGTACCCCTCGTTCGGTTAAGGACAGATTCGCGATATGGCAGATTCGCGTTACGGCCTTCGATCAAGGTCGCAGGTTACGGCAGATTCTTTTTACGGCAGAGTCGTGTTAGGGCAGAAGTATAATCAAAATCATGAAGAAAAGTTAGGTGAAATGAGAGTATGTAGGGTGTGTCGTGATGGACCCACCATTCCCCTGGTGGTGGAACCATATCATTTATGTAGTAAAATACAATATTCAATTATTGCGCTATCGTACACAAACATGATAATTTATGCCGCTTAAACGAAACAGCAGGAACAGGCATACATTTTCGCCGCGCGGTAGAAAGAGAGGGGGATATGTCTGACTAATTTTCGATCAGATCAGATTAGGGTGACGTCACGGTCCTGACGCGAGTTTAAAATTTTTACCCATGCCAAAAAAAGTGCACAACGCCGCTAAAGAAGTTTTCACTTCAAAAACCGGACACGGTTATACATCACGAAGTGAAAAATTTTCGAGCTCGTTTCGCTCGCTCTCTTTTTCTCTTTTTCTACATAGCATGCAGCTATGCAGAAAAATGATTTTGGAAGTTCCAATAGCTCTAGCCTTTTCCTTCCTTCCTATATACCTTTGTCTTACGGCTACCTACGGCCTATATTGATTTATGCAGTTTGGAAATTGATTTCTGCAAATAGAATTTACCTCCAACCCGAAATAAAAAACTTATCTGATAGTTAGAGAACAAATCCAGAACAAATCCTGGGAAGAGATTGATTTTTAGGGTTCCGTACCCAAAGGGTGAAAACGGGACCCTATTACTAAGCCTACGTTGTCCGTCCGTCCGTCCGTCCGTCCGTCTGTCTGTCTGTCCTACCTATTTAGGGCTGTAACTTTTGAACCGTAATAGCTAGATAGTTGAAATTTTCTCAGTAATATAAATGCCAAAAAGCTTAAAATTAAGGGGGGTTCTCAACAAGAAACTAGTTTTTATCAACGTTTTTTATTCACGCTCTATAGTAAAAACAGTAATACATAAAAGCGTCAAACTTAGTATGATTATAGAGCAAACTCTACAGAATGACAACAGATACTAAAAACCGGCCAAGTGTGAGTCGGTCTCGCGCTAAAGGGCCCCGACAAAAAAGTGTTTTTTCTAAATAAATAATGTTGTGTTCTGTGGTGGACTCGCACTTGACCGGTTTTTTTTTCTACTAAGACAATAATAAACGATTAAAGTACATAGGTACTTTACTATATGACGACCGAGTGCGATTTTTGAAAATCATACGAGCGACTTGACATTCGCATACGAATTGAGATTTTCATTCCGAGTGGTTACGTTTTTCTCTATTTTTGAAATCGTTCGGATGTGCCAAAACCGTTTCTATTCACACAGAAAATGTTTCAATTGAACGAACGAACGAATGAATGGTTTCATAGTAACATTTCAAATCGGACTTTACCGCCAAAATTATGGGTTAACGGAACGTAGAAAAAAAGTTAAATCTGTTGAAGTCTGACAACATTACAAACGTCCAACATTCGAGTGGTAGAATTGGTTACGAGTGGTTCGGACTTGGTTCGGAGCACTCGTTGCGAGTGATAGAAAGTTGAATTCAAAAATGGCAAATCATCGATTTTACGTCATTTTCTACTACTCGTTTTGAACGTCTGATATTCAAAAATCGCACTCCCTGTTGGTGTAATGCAGGTTACCATGGATGTTATATGTTTGTGCCGTTGTTATATGCTTGGGATCATTACAATTTCTCCAATTTAGTTCTTTGCGGCCCAATGATTCTACTATCATAATGATACATTTGGCCCACCAACGACTTTGAGTTTCACATTCCTGCAATACAGGGTGTAACAAAACACCCTAGTAATATTTAAGGGGGTGCTTCAGACCATCAAACTAAACAACTTTCACTTGGTATGAACATGGAGCCAATTTTGAAATCGCGAAACAAAAGTGCAGTAGGTACCAACTAGGTTCAGTTTGATGGTCTAAAGCGCCCCCTTTAGTACTTATTACAAGGATGTTTTGTTACACCCTGTAGAATAAACGAACAGTAGTAGGTATAGGTAATTTATTTGTACATCTTTACTGATTTGGGTGGTTAGGTAGGTACGGTCATGATCATGAGCGAAAGACATGGCCTCTTGATTTTCACGCCAACCAGAACGGTCCACGCTAGCTTCATCCACTATTTATTTTACCTCGGACAAAAATGTAGAGTGATTACACCATAGATTTATATATTACTAGCGTAAGGATAGGCCCGTCAGAATATTTTACAAAAATCTTCTTCATAGAAACAAAAATTTGCGCCATCTGTCATAACTCGTATACGAACTATATCGTGTCATATATTTGTAGTGCTCTAAAACTGACATTTTTCCTTGCATTTTAGAGCCAACGAACTGGGGACAATAGTCAAGCTCATAGGCCATGTCCTTACGCTAGTAATATATATGTCTTTGGATTACACTTACACCTTTTCACTCGTGACTGTACCCAAACTGTACCTTACCTACGTCGTTTGACATAATCGTATTAGTATAGGTACCTAAGTATAATATTATATTATAGCTCGTCAGCGAGAAAAATACAGGTCAGACTGAATTAGGCAATCAATGCTATTGATTTGCCATGTAACTAAAAATACGTGTTATTTGTTATTTTATTGTTGTATCCAAAGAGTACCTTTTTTATACCGGAAATAGAGACCCCTCTTGACGGTTTTAGGGAGCAACAGAAACGAAGCGCCGCCGGTAGATGTACTTGGAACTATAAGCAACTACGGCTGTAGCCGCAGGAAAATTATTAAATTTTTTCCAATTGCTTCTCCTAGATTCTTAATTATTTGTTGTCACTGGCGGACTAAGGGGGGGGGGGGCGGAGGGGCGGTCCGCCCCGGGCCCCCAGTCCTGGGGGGCCTCCGAATCTCGAGAAGAGAATCCCTTTTTAATCAAAACCAAAATAATGACGTTTATATAGCAAGTAAAGACACAGTTTAGAGTTGGAGGCCCGGGCGTCAGGAGGCCAGAAGCAGAACAGGTTCTGAGACTGCAGTTTGAAGTTGCAGGCCCCGTACGTTAGTCATTGAAAGTCAAGAAAAGAAATAGAGTCAAAAATACTGCGAATTTGCGAGCTCGCTTCGCTCGCTAAATCTTTTGTCAAGTTGTTATGCAGTTAGCATAATTATGAGTTCGCTTCGCTCGCTCCGGAGGCCCTGGCCTCCGGTACTGGGACTGCAGTTTGAAGTTGGAGGCCCCGTAAGTTAGTCATTGAAAGTCAAAGAAGGAAATAGAGTACAAAATATTGCGAATTTGCGAGCTCGCTTTGCTCGCTCAATTTTTTTCAAGTTATTATGCAGTTAGCATAATTATGAGCTCGCTTCAGGCTCGCTTCTTGAAAGGTCAATGTGGTTGGAATTAGAATGTGTTTCGAAAATTTGAGCTTGCTTCGCTCGCTTGGTTTTTTTGATAGCTTTCTGTGCTTTGAGACTGAGTTCATGCTACAACCCAGTCATAATTATAGAATCGTTCTCTCCGGTTTTAATTTTATACGCCAATATACTCACCTACTCTATTTCAAGATGAGCTCTACAATCGAGTTATTATAAGCATTATATTATAAGCTCATTTCAGCTATTTGTTTAATACATCAATCGCCTCGATTTCGGCATGAGCTGAAAAAGTCGAGTTATAATGAAGCAAAATCTCGAGCTCGCTACGCTCGCTCCTGGCTAGACACATTGCACTAAAATCTTGAGCTCACTTTGCTTGCTCCAGAATTCAGTGAAGTCTCGAGTGCGCTTCGCTCGCTCTTGGTTTTGGATGGTACCTATGTCTTTTCATAGTATACAGTTGCAGTTGCAGTTGCGCTGTTGGTGTGCAGTTAAATCTTGAGCTTACTTTGTTCGTTCCAGATTTTAAGGGTGCCTGTCCATTGAAGCTCTGCGAGCTGTGCGAGCTGTGTAGCTGTGTTTTTTTAACCAATCAGGAGCTCGAGCGAGATCGGCCGCGCCTCGCCCGAGCTCCTGATTGGTTAAAAAAACACAGCTACACAGCTCGCACAGCTTCAATGGACAGGCAGCCTAAGTCGTAAAAAAACTCGAGCTCGCTTCGCTCGCTCAATGATTTAAATCTTATTCGACTGATATTGCAGTAAAATTTCACTTAGCTTTGACCCTCTCCAGAATTCAGTGAAATCTCGAGCTCGCTTCGCTCGCTCTAGGTTTTACATTGTACGAATGTCAGGCTCGCTTCGCTCGCTCCGTGTTGTAGGACCTGGATCTCCCTGGGACAAAATACTTCCTACCTATGCCTATGGAAGGAAGGGGCTCCGATGTTAAGTTTTTGCCACGGCTCGAAAGAATTGTAGATATCAATTTCTGGAAAGACCGGGGGCCTCATTTAGTTTTGCCGCCCCGGGCCTCCGGCGGGCTTAGTCCGCCGCTGTTTGTTGTTATCTTTGGAGATAACAACAAATAATTAAGAATCCAGGCGAAGCAAACATTAACACACAACACATGAAACATGTTTTCAAAAATGGGTAGGTACATTTGGAAATAATTGGCAAATTATTTTAAATAAAACAAGTCAAAATAACAACAAAGCTAACTTTTATTTTGAATTTTTTTTTAAATGTATCAACTATCATTCTATCTATGTGTTTACATTTGTTTTTATGTACAGGTAAAAACATGTAATACTTATTTTCTCAAACATGCTTGGAAATGTGAGCATTATTTTGACAACCTTCTTCGAGATAAATCGAATTTGCTGTACTGGCCAAATACATGCGCGCAGCGGCCGGCAATGTTTGTATGAAAATCCATATCTGTCGTGTTTAGCGGCCAAATAAATTACATAGTAAACTCATATCTGTCGTGTAATTTAAAAATGGAACGATCTTTTTCTCCGAAACATGGTGACCAAGGAGGTAACTCATCAAAGGTTTTATTTAAATTTCGAACTGGCTTGCAAATAGAAAGCAGTTTATTGAAAAAAAAAATTGTTCTTCGTTGATCGTCATTGATTTTGAAAAGAGTTTTAATTTCCGCGAATTATTTGAGAAAATTTACTGTTTTCATTTCCGCGCATTATTTGAGAAAAGTACTATACAAGCCTTGGCCACAACTAGGCATTGATGGACTTACGTATGTGTGCCTCGGCTTCGCCTCGGCCCACATTTACACATTCGTCCATCAATGCCTCTGTTGCTGGCCGCTGCAGTAATGTACTATAATTCTAAGTAGTAATTCTGAGGCTTCAGAATATCCATGACTACCCCCTCGGGGAATATAGTTGTGAGCATATGTTTACGCTTATGCTTAAACAAATATTATATTTTATGGTTAATTCAATTAACTGTGTCTATAGTACCTATAATAATATATCTAACTAACAAACGAATCTTGCAATTTTCCGTCAACCGATTGAGTTGAAATTTTACACTCAAGTTTAGTTCCGATTACCTACAATACCTACATTATTATTGTAACATGGAGCTGATCTGATGACGAAGACGAAAGTGGTTGCTGGTCAAGGGATCTCCTCGAATAATTATAGAAAAACATTCGTGTTTTGTTCATTAATTTGTCTAGATGAGGACTTTTAACATCACTACCATAGAAAATAAAAGTTACAAATAAAATTAATTAACAACAACAAGTAGTAGTAACAACTATTTTTAACCGGCTTCAAAAAAAGAAGGAGGTTCTCTATTTTTTTTTTGTATGTATGTTACGCGATAACTCCGGCTTACCGATTTGGATGATTCTTTTAGAGGTTATGTATACCCCTGAATTTGTCCCATTTTGATTGGGTGAAAATCTGAGGGATGCGTTTTGGACCAACTATATATTTAAACACTGAAAAATATTTAGTTAAACAGACTTCAAAACTAATAAAATGTTTTTGTAAAAAGAAACTTTCTTACCTTAGATTACCTACCACTTTATTTGTAAACATAAAAGTACTATATTAAATATATTACATCTAAACTATTATAAAACTGTAACAGAAGTGTGTCTGTACATTGAAGATATTTACAAAAAAAAGATTACGATATGATTTTTAGATGTCCCTGATTCCAAATCACCAATTTTTGGATTTTTTGTCCGTCTGTTTGTTTGTTTGTTCGTTTGTTTGGGTGTTTGTTTGTTCGAGTATCACGCAAAAACTACTGAACCGATTTTGATGAAACTTTTTTTGTTTGATATCTGACTTAAAATCTGGTATAATTTATGTGGACGAAGTCGCGGGTAAAAGCTCGTATATTATACAAGTTCTACTATGGGAATGCAAGCGCCCATGATATGAGCCGTAATACCTTTCGGGGTGGTCAGAAACATTGGTGCAACTACCAACTTTCTGTATAAGAATGGCCTGCAAAACTAAGTATCACACTTATAAATTGCAATAACTTTTTAAGTAATACGGTTTTACTTTAAGTAGGTACACAACATGTATACTTTCCAATCCGAAGACTACAATGTGACATTCTTGTTTTTTGGAAATGTTGTTTAATTGTGAAGGTATAAAAAAATGTCACCTCGTACGACACCCACCGGAAGAAATGGGGTGGTCTATTCTAAGCCGGAACCATACGGCCCACGCCCACGATTGCAATAACAAACATAAATTATCAAGTGGTAATCTAAGTTGAGAAAGTTATTTTTACCTATACCTTTAGTTTAGTGCAAGGTTTAATCGTTTTATTTATTACTTTTTAAGTTTAATTGATTTTAAGTAATAGTTATGAGCATCCACTTGTAAATGATCATTTCTATCGTCAACTCATCGTTTTCCACACAATATCTTATTAATATCTTTACAATAGTTATAGATAAAAAATTTTACTACTAAATTAATTAATTGTTTTTTTAACAGATCTTTATGATTTATACAGTTTAAAAAATTGAGATCCACTAAAATAATAATTATTGTTTTTACATATTCTTTCAATAACCTTTATTGGATACTTTTTTGTAACAAGAAGTTACAAATATCTTGGATATTCGAAATAACCTCAATCATAGCGCTACTAGGATTGTGAAGCCATTTCTTACCAGCATACTCCCTTTTTTTAATGTACTCGTGCTGTCCCTCATCGTCCTGCATTAACCTTCGGCATGTTTTACAATCCTTAGATATTTTTCGTTTTGATTCGCGCACAAAATATCCGGCGACGTAAGTCAGTGGCGCTATTATTTTAGGATCATTTTTAGACGCCACCGCCGTTAAATTTATATTCATAACGTCGTCCATGTCGACTTCGTACTGGGAGGTCGTATTGGCTTTACAATCCTCGTTTATTACTAAGGCATGTAATGCCTCGCCATAGTCCTTTTAGCACCCGGAGCATGGACATTGGTGAGGTTGTTAACTAGGAGCGTGGCAAAAGCATATTCAAATCGCTCCGGTGTCGGATTCGTGTTGCGGCACCCGTGGCTTCGAATAGCCCCAAAAAAGTTTTCGAGGGGGTCTTGATTGAGGTGCCGCATCCAAAAGGAAGAAATATCATAGTCGTCTTTTAATTTTTTTGTCAATAACTCGACTCCCTCCAATGTCATTACCCAATTTCTTAATGTGGGTACAAATTCCTCTTTTCCACTTTTTGTTACAAATTTCATTTCCTTTAAACACTTCTTGGCCTCGTTCCAAAGCCCGTGGTGAATGGAACTTGGTCTCACTGGTCCTAGATAAGGTTTTCCATGTATTTCTTTTTTTGCGTAACTCCCATTCCCGTTCTTCCCCACTTTTTAGATTTGGTTTGATGTAGCTAGTTGCCAATATGTGTTTTATGTTTACAGAAGCAGTTAATGTGATAATTAACTGATTACTTAGTAGTTTTGTTGTTTCACCCCATAGGTAGATATTTACATACCATGTACCTATCTATATACTGTATATTTTATCTCAGAAAAAATCTGTGAAGTCTTCAAAACATCAAATCACTAGGTGATTTATTTTATCTAAAATTTATTTTATCTAGAATAATTAAACTGCCTTTAGTTTCTGCATATTTATCAACATGAACATAAACACTGAATACATGGTGTAAATTTAAATGCGTTACATATTAAAGGGGATGCCTCAGTCCATCAAACTGAACAACTTGTAGGATGGGGCCAACATCGAAAACGCAAAAAAACGGGGGGTAAAATAGACAAATCATCCAAAAAGCAGTAGCAAAACGCAACCACGACAACTAGGTATTTTTATCTATTATTATCATTGAGGTATTTTTTGGACGTTAGGGAACGTATTTGCCTTGGTTGAATGGAGAAGATAACCATTTTTTGTTTTATATGCCAAAAAATTATACAAAAAATTACGAAAATAACTATGTTTTTATTATTTTTCTATCTTTAAAACTGACCGAGAAATAAAAGTGCAAAGTTAACATTTTCGGTCAAAGCCGCCGCGGACCGAGCGCGATATCGTTGATGACGTCACGGTACCCAATCTCAAGTATCCCAATCGGTAGTGTAGTGTGTGGTTACATAAGCGGATCGACTAGCGTTTTCATAAGAGGAGCGAATAGCGTTTTCATAAGCGGAGCGAATAGCGTTTTCATAAGCGGAGCGAATAGCGTTTTCATAAGCGGAGCGGGTAGCGTTTTCATAAGCGGAGCGAATAGCGTTTTCATAAGCGGAGCGACTAGCGTTTTCATAAGCGGAGCGACTAGCGTTTTCATAAGCGGAGCGACTAGCGTTTTCATAAGCGGAGCGAATAGCGTTTTCATAAGCGGAGCGACTAGCGTTTTCATAAGCGGAGCGAATAGCGTTTTCATAAGCGGAGCGAATAGCGTTTTCATAAGCGGAGCGGGTAGCGTTTTCATAAGCGGAGCGGGTAGCGTTTTCATAAGCGGAGCGACTAGCGTTTTCATAAGCGGAGCGACTAGCGTTTTCATAAGCGGAGCGAATAGCGTTTTCATAAGCGGAGCGGGTAGCGTTTTCATAAGCGGAGCGAATAGCGTTTTCATAAGCGGAGCGACTAGCGTTTTCATAAGCGGAGCGAATAGCGTTTTCATAAGCGGAGCGAATAGCGTTTTCATAAGCGGAGCGAATAGCGTTTTCATAAGCGGAGCGAATAGCGTGTTCATAAGCGGAGCGAATAGCGTGTTCATAAGCGGAGCGAATAGCGTTTTCATAAGCGGAGCGAATAGCGTTTCATAAGCGGAGCGAATAGCGTGTTCATAAGCGGAGCGAATAGCGTTTTCATAAGCGGAGCGACTAGCCTTTTCATAAGCGGAGCGAGTAGCGTTTTCATAAGCGGAGCGAATAGCGTTTTCATAAAGCGTTTCCGAGCGTTCACTAGCGTTTTTTTTTTGTGTTTTGTGTTGTTTTTTTTAGTTCTGATTAGTATTATAAGATTTGCGGTTTATTGTATCCACGGGGCTCTCAATAAATAAAAATAAAATAAAATAGCCTAATAATTCAATTCAAGTCAAGTTAGTCATAGATAATCAAAATCACAATTTACATCAAATAAAAGCTAAAATTAGTCACAATTACAGATAAATCACAAAATAATTATTCGAAACCCAATTCGGATCGAGCCCATACATCAGTCATGTCAGATGTAAACCCCCATGTGATGTGATGTGGTTGACCCCCAGACCACCTAAAAACTTCCAAAATGACTCATTTTGGGCCCATTATAGCCTCAAAATTACATTTATAAAAAAAAAAACGGGGGTGGGGGGGGGGTTTCCTCACCCCCCTTTTGGGGGATGAAAGGGGGGAACTCCCGTCCCCCCTCCCCTCCCCAAAATTCATGCCACAGGATACTAAACTTTTTCCTACTTGGTTATTGCTAGTAATATGGTTTTTAGCAGGTATGTAGGTACTCGACTCGCAGTGTCTAATCATTTAAACTAACGATTTATTGAACAATTTTAAGGTTAATGATCATTATAATTTCAAGAAAAAACAATAATTATAAGTTCAAAACACCAGAGCGCACGAAAGCAAACAACTTGCCCGCAAAATGTACTACTACGGACATATGAGGCGGGCGGGCGCCCGCCCGCCGTGCCGTATGGATACGATGACGTCACGCGCTACTCGCGAACACTGACGAGATTTAAAAAACCTGCGTCAACTTCCCACGCTTATAACTTCGGTAATATTGCACCGATCGATGTGAAATAAAAACTAGAATAATGTGTACGGTCTAGACTTTTATTCTACGTGCTTAAAAGTGTAATGTTGTAACCTTGTTATCTTCTCCATTGAACTGATAGTGTGTGTGATTTCGTTTTCTTCCATTTATCCGAGTACCTGTGGCTTTAAAAAGTCTATTGCTTCGGAACCTTTTAGTATATACATGGTCTAAGTTCGGAACCGGTCAAAACTACTCCGATTTTCATGATTTCTTTTTTATAACGTCCGTAATCTAAAATACTACAACCCTTATAGTTTAAAAATTGACGCTCTTCGTCATGTAAAAAGTTGTAACCCAAAAAATGCAAGCGATTTCTCTTTTTGCGCGCGACTCGGCTTTATTCCATCCTACTTGTCGCGGCAAGCGCGGCTTTCGCTCTCCGAAAAGCGCGGGAACAGGTATATTTTTCTATGAAGCAAAAGCGCGTCGCGCGCGTGTAGAGAAATCATACTAGATGTGCAGCAGCCGTAGTATGGCAGCGTGTTACAACGCTATCGCGCCCTCGCTCTCATTCTATTTGCGCGCGAACGAACGAGGTAAAAGGCGTGATATTAGCAGTGCCGGATTTAACCATAGAGGCAAAGTAGGCACGTACCTACTATGGGCCCAGCGCCGCCTAGGGGCCCCGCGGCCTGAGAGAAAAACAAGTAAAAACTCGAAGATAACTCACCCCAAAATTAAAACGAATTATTAAAAAGTCTGTGAAAGTCAATAAAAAAAGGTATTGACACTATATTTATTGCAATTTTTCGAGCTCGATTCGCTCGCTCATTTTTGTTGTTTTATTTTCGGCTTTAAAACAGAGTTCTTGCAGCAATTGAGTTATTATATTCTGTTTAATAATTATCTAGCTAGTGCTATTATTGCTCGGTCACGCTTTTGTCTTCTACACAAATCAAGTCCATTTTGACATGAGCTCTACTCTATAATAATAATGTAGGTAGTCGTATTGCAGTAAAATCTCGAGTTCGCTTCGTTCGGTCCTGGATTCAGAACGCATTGCGCAACGACTTTTAATATTGCAGTAAAATCTCGAGCTCGCTTCGCTCGCTCTTTGGTTTGAGATGGCATTGTAATGATATTTGGTTGTGATTGTGTCGCAAGCGCAACGGCCTAAGCTAGACGCATCGCAGATGATCTTTGCCCGCTCCAGGGCTGAAAATTTAGATCATAGTTAGACCTATAATAGTAGCACTTGGTCCAATACGCATTTCGTCCAATACGCAGTTCGTCCATACGTATTTCGTCAAGTACGCATTTCGTCAAATATTTAAGTACCTATTTATGTTGTACAGTCAAGTAAAAAAAATAATGTTATTAATAAAATTATTTTATTTAATTTTTTTCAATTAATACTTTAAAAAAATGTTTAGTTTTTCTTAATTATTGTAGAATGAACTATAAATATTATAAATTGTAGTGAAATCTCGAGCTAGTTCCACTCGCTCCTGATTTAATATTGCGGCTAATGATCCGTCCTGAGTCGAAAGGTTTCTGACGGCCATACAGATAATCATGATATTTCTTAATGCCGAATATGATGGCCGTAGCTTCCTTTTGTATTTGGCCACGCTCGCTCTTCGTTAGCGCGCGAGACGCGTGGCTATTATTGTGTTAATGTGGTGGAATTAGTGTAATAATGTGGAATTAGTGTAATAATGAGTCATTAATGGAGAACAATGTAGCAAAAGCATAGATTTATATATTACTAGCGTAAGGATAGGCCCGTCAGAATATTTTACAAAAACCTTCTTCATAGAATCAAAAATTTGCGCCATCTGTCATAACTCGTATACGAACTATATCGTGTCATATATTTGTTTGTAGTGCTCTAAATTGACATTTTTCCTTGCATTTTAGAGCCAACGAACTGGGGACAATAGTCAAGCTCATAGGCCATGTCCTTACGCTAGTAATATATATGTCTTTGAGCAAAAGTGAGAAATACTCGTAAAGAAAGGCGCTCCAGTTTGATTTGGATTGAAATCCTCGCGTAAAACTCCATTGAACATTGGAATGCGTCCATGACGTCCATCCTCACATTTCAATGTGTTAGGTTTTGGGTTAAATTAGGCTAGGAGGAGAGTTTGCACGGGAATCTTGAAGAAAAGGATGGGCTTTGTTTCTTAATTTTCTAAATTAGTTTTTCGGGGTCATTGTTGTGTTAATGTGGTGGAATTAGTTTAATATTGTGCCATTAATGAAGAATAATATACTTAGTAAAAGTGAGAAATAAAGAAAGGCGCTCCCGTTTCATTCGGATTGATCTTCGTGTAAAACCTGAACATTTATTGGAATGTGTGTACCAGGCGGAGGACAATCGCCTTTTGGTGGCTTTTTCCGATTCAGTTTGCATAGAATGTGCTGCCATCTCGTACCTATATATATATCGTAAAACTATGAAAAAAAGATCATTGTCTATGTCAATGTCAAATTGACAGATTCACAAAATGGCTACCTATCTCCCGTAATGTGCGTGTTGTTTGTAGTTTTCGTTCAATTTCTTGCCGATTTAGTGATGTTCTGGAATTTCTGTTGTTCTCTTACCAATTTTAGGATTACAGGAATAGTAAGGGTACTGGAATTTCACTCGATCGGTGCAGGATTGAACGAAAACTAGCATTCAAAAAATAATATCTATCGGTATGAGTATAGATATAAGTAGGATGTAAGTAGGTATGTACGGTATGTATAGTATAGGTAGAATTATTTTCAGAGAAACACAGATGGCGCTAGCTAGCCTTCAATTTGACATAAGGTGGATGCATAATGTTGCCACGAGTGGGTTCTCTTTTCTAATATACTTATATTACTCTTTGGTACCATCCATGCCTTATGGTAGGTTTAGACGACGACAGAACCGTGTAAACACTTTTCACTTTTGGCACGACAATTTTAAGGCACGGCGTAAAATTGTCGTGCTAAAAGTGTTTATACGGTGCTGATTTAAGGCGCCGCAGAATTGACGGCGCAAAATTGTTAGGTATCGTCCAAACCTACCATTAGATTAAAAACTTTTCGCTTACGCTGAATCTATGCATTTCAAGAGAGGTTAGGATTATGTACACACGGCGACAGATCAACCTACCCATAGTTCGACCTTATGTCCATGAATATAGAGTTCAACTATGGGTAGGTTGATCTGTCGCCGTGTGTACAAGCAAAAATGACACTAATGACCAGGCACTAAGGGCTAGTTCCCGTTGCCTTTCTGCAAGGAAGATTAAAAAAAACAGTGACAGAGACAGATTCTGTCCAGTGTTGCCAATGCTACGGCAATTACCGTGTTCTACGGCTTTCAGGCCAACAAATGACAAAATCCACGGCCTACGGCTGCAACCCTATGGCCGTAGCAGATTCTACGGCTTTCCGCAAATTCTACGGTAGTTAATTAATTAATTAATAACAACTGTTATAAGTGTATGGTTCGACCATGGAGTAAGTGTGAATTCTCTATGGGTTCGACTGTGTAGGTATCATATCCGATTCCCGAATTGGAACCCACTACCCTAAACACCACCTGCAGGCGTAGCATGCATACCCGTGATAGATATATTTATCAAATCTATCTTTCATATCACGCGCGATAACGTATCAAATTTGCGAACATGGCTGACACTGTGATACGCTGTGATATGCATATCACGACTATCACTTCATTCGTTCACCATTCGTTCGTTTTGTTTTTTTGTTATCCTTCTATACGCAACAATTTCATAGAGAGAGAGAGAGCGATATTAAATTATCTCTCCGTCGTGTATCCAACTTCGCACAAAATTCTTTCCAAATAAGCACGTCGTGACGTTTTACAAACAACAACCAACAACGTGAAATTATAGTTTAATTGGTTTTAATTCGAAATCTCAGTAGAGAGTAGTAATTATATTCCTTAATTCAAAATAAGGATGAGTGATAATAAAGAAAATGACATCCCGAAGAAGAAACGGTAAGTTTACAAAGAGCTCGCGAGTCAGTTTTTGGTCTACCGTAATAGTTCTATGCAAAACTTAAACAAAAGCTTAAAAATTTACATTTATCGTGGTTAGAGTGTTATCTTGGTCACTTTATTAATAGTACTTTCTACCTACCAGACAAAAATATATGAAATTGACTAATAAACTTTTGTGTTCTTTAATTTCTAGAGTCCAAAGCACCACTACTCATAAATGTTATAGGACTATATGGCAGCTCACCCCCGGCTGGCAAATAACGAATTCAATGGGGCGCAAGGCAAGGCGCAACTGGACCGACAATGGGAAAGTCTCCGGACAATACTTAAAGAGCATGGTCCGGATAAAACCACAGACCAGTGGGAGCATGTAAGAACTATAATTTTCTTTTTGTAACAACACTCACTATGTACACAGACCAATGATAAAGCTTTAGGTAAGCCTCCTTCACTCGACCGTACCTACCGCTATATGTAACTACACTTTCATGGAGAGCCCGCACTCCCTCGCTATTCAATTGCCACGAGCGCAAGCGAAAGCGCTGATCAGAATTTTGCAGTGAGAAAGAGCGGTAATTAAAGCTGGATAATTTATTGTTTTGTAAGGGAGTGATGTATCTGTCATGTAGTAACTCCTTAATCTGTGCTTTTGGTTCTAATTCTAAACATAGAATTGTGGCTCCATTCCATCGTAGTGCCAATCTCCAGTATAAATAGCAAATGTGCTTGACGTTATTCAGTAATAAATACAGGGTGTAAGGAAAAGTATTATTAACCTTTACGGTGCCCACACATAACTGCGATGTAAAATCACAATGTCAAATATCTGCTAGCGCTCGATGACTTCCGTCCGAGTGGCTGGATGTCCGCAGGACGAATCGGGGGAGCGGGAAAGGCGCGACCAGTGTTATAGGAGAAACTTCGATGCATTGGTGAATGGCCCAAGTTGCTAGCGTGCAACTACTTTTGATTTAGTTAGGGCTTGGTCCAAGTAGTAGCGGATTGTCGCTACATGTGTGTGGTGACCTCAAAGATTCTTTTATGCACAAAAATACACTTGTGCTAGTGTTAGGTACTACGAAATGGTGGAGCCTCATTGCCAGATGGAGAGCGGTATCCGACTCATAACTGCCCAGTAAAAGACCTTTTAAACCTTTTCAGACTTCGCGTGACCTGAGGCGTAATGCACGTAACATTGGCGCACGAGTAAAGTCAGTTTTAAAAATACTTGGGACATCAGACCAAATAAAAAGGTGCGAGCAAACTCAGCCCAACGCGCAACTGGCAATATAGCAAATGTACCGGAACTAAGCCCACATGTTTTAAAAATACTATAGGCCCTGAAAGTGCCTTTGGCAGGACAGGAGCTGAAGAATATGAGAACGAGTGTAAGTATAATAGTTGTAACACCTAGATTATAAAATGCATGGGGCTACAGGGCCAATGCTGTGAGCGAGCCTTTCTCAAGCCATGGGAAGTGAGCCCCTGCCTAGAGCCAGAGGTAGTGCGCACATTCCTAACAGAGAGCCACTATAAGAGCGTGCAACAGGCAGAGAGCCAGTCCGACGTCGCCAAGGTCTGTTATACTGAGTGTATACAGGGTGTAACATAACACCCTAGTAATACTTAAGGGGCTGCTGCAGACCACTAAACTGGCAACTTTCAAAATGGAGCCAATACCGAGAAAAAATTAAAAAAAAGTGCAAGTTGTTCAGTTTGATGGTCTGAAGCACCCCCCAAGGGTTGAACCTCATCTGACAGCACCGCATTGCCTTTTTCTGTCGCTCCATCCTTTTCTGTCACTCAGGAACGTCATTTGCTAGAGCAAATAAGGTAGACGGAACGCGATCGCGCGCGGCGGTGCTGCGGCGTCCGTTGGCGTTCCGTCTACCTTATTTGCTCGAGCAAATGACGTACCAAAAAGATGGAGCGACAGAAAAAGGCGATGCGGTGCTGTCAGATGAGGTTCAACCCTAAGTAGTACTAGGGTGTTTAGTTACACCCTGTATATGTTTTAATATTCTTAGATTTTGAAGTACACAGGTTGTTTGGTACGTTCCTTTTTAAGGTGATAATCAAACTGAATAACTTTCTCTATGCGACTAACACTGAAATCGCAAATAATATCAGCTGTTTGTTTCATTCATTTGAATAGAGTAGTACAGCAGTTTTATGTATGGAAAAGCAGATACTTTTCTTTCGTAGTTTCTAATTTGGACCCATAGTGAAAGTTTTTCAGTTTAATATTCTGAAGGAATGAATTTAACTACCGAACACCGTGTATTATCCGGATGGCGGGAAAAGTAAATTAAACACAAATTTCATTAACCGTGCTATAATTAATACTATAATTATAGCACGGTCATTTTTAGGTTTTAAAAATTATTGTACAACTTCCTAGTGAATTAAGAAACATAGATTTTTTTATTTTTTATACCTGAGCTGAGATTTAGGAAATGCCATACCAAATGCTCGATGGGAAACTACCTTCTTTGATAATTTCACTCAAAACTTTTTGATTTTATCTATGCTCTTTAAATAATGTTTGAATACTTTTCGTTACAGGATGTTTCTAAACAGCTGATGGACATCAACATCAACAATCAGTTAGCCACAGCCACATAAGACTGGCGTTCAGGGAGAGGTTGGTAACCATTGTTCATAATAATGAAATAAAAGACATCATTCATTTTGGTCCAAAACGCGAAAGAGCAAGCCAAAAAGAAAATCGATATTCTGTTAGAACTTAGTCTGTCTCAGCATTTATAAGTAAAGCACCAAAGCTGTAGGGTATCCTTGGTTTTATGAAAGGTAGAATGAAAATTCCGCCTTTTCATATTTTTGATGTTATAAAACTTACAGCTACAGCACAGCTGTCATGCCATTATAATTTTTTTTTTTTTTTGGAAATGACTATTACAGCTTAGCTCAGGGAGCTATTACTCCTTCCTGCGGACTATTGGAGGGACCACGAAGGGTCTACCGGGCCAAATGAATGAACTTAAGCAACCGACCTAGGGGCACCCCAGAGGGGTACGGACCTCGGCATAGGACGTTGCTGGGGCTACGCGGCGGATTGGGTAGCGGGGATCGGTGAGAGCCATTATAATAAATGCTTAGATTGACAAGTTCTGACAGAATATAGCATTAGTTTTCGGTGGACGGCAATTCCACATTTGGATCAAAAATGAAAAATATATGAAACGTTGACTACTTATATAGGGACTAGTTACGCGTGTAATTCTACTAACAAACATTTCTGCCACTTTTTACGGGGGACGAGGTATCATGAAATCCGCAGGTTTGGATTTTATCTCCTACTAGCGTTATGCGACTTCGTCCGCATAAATCACATACCGGATTTTAAGTCAGATCATAAGCTATCAAACAAAAAAAGTTTCATCAAAATTAGTTCAGTAGTTTTTGCGTGATACTCGAACAAACAAACAAACTAAATTATTTTTTGTAATAGTACTTATAGATAACTTTAGAATCTAAAATATTGATTGTTAAAAATCTTGAAAAGTAGTCTCGTGTGAACCCCAAACGTCGTAAGTTCGTAGTTATTGTAGCAATCATAGGCTGTCCCGTTTAGTGATGATAATGTATAAAATTGAATGTAAATGCACATGATCAATTGTTCTTATACCGTGGCATAGGGGAAATGCTACCGCAAGGCTAGTCCTTATAATAAATAGTCAAAGATATGAAACATGGATGATGTCCTTCAATACTAGATTTTAGGAGAAGTAAGTTTCACCTCCTTGTTGGCGCTTTTGTTGACCAATTTGCAAATAACTTGTATTTCCTACGGCTGCTGGTTCACCAGAGGGTACGACGGCAGTTCCTCGGTTGGTACTCGTATTAGTAGAGCTATTTCCCGCGATAATTGTGCGCTTCGGGTTAAAAGCATCAAATTTCTACCATGGATAGGGTGTTCCTCGGTGATCATTTTCAGATGTGGAGGGAAGTCTGATTCGTCCCCTGTGCGCGGGGGGAGGGGGGTGAAGTACGTATCTGGGTCATTGTTTTCATTATTCTTTTACGGATCAGTTAATGCTACTAGGGCTTGTGTGGTATCGTTTTCGAGTAAAACAGATACGAGGAATTCATTTTTACTGCATAATAGGCATATTTCCATACAATAAAATAATGTTTTACACGAAAAAGTAAAAACCATTGCCTTGATTTTTTTTATAACATCTATATCTTTGGAAATCTTGATAAATATAAGTAAACAAAATTAAGCAAATAAAGGTTATTTAGTCTAGTTTATAAAAACATATACTTGTTGGACACTTATCATACAACAACTACAAGAAAAAAATTAATTTACGCGTCGAGGTAAAGCAGCATAATTCGTTTACTGCGGATTACGAGTGATGGTTTGGAGGTAAACATAATATGTAACTTTATAATTTCGATAGCAAACGATTATTTGTTGAAAATTAAATAGAAAAATAAATTAAGCATAGTTTTAATGGATATAATAAGGAGCGGCAACAATTTTAAAAGGATATAATTCGGAGCGCGCTCCATACAAACGATGTCTGGTTATATTTCCAATATTATCAAATTAAATTCAATGAAATTTTACAGAAACAGTCTACAGACTAATATCTATGCTCGTATTGTCTCAGATTTTCGTAAAAATGTATAGTTTCGAACTTACAGTGCCTCAAAGATTTCCATACAAATCTTAAATTAACCCTAGCATTGAAAGAAAATCGGGCACAATACAAGCATAGAGATTAGTTGATAATAAATTAATAATATAAATAAAAAATTGTTTTTGAAAAATTTCGTTAACTTTAATTGTTTAGTATTGAATATATAACCAGACTTCGTTTTTATGGAGCGCGCTCCCTCTCCTATATCTATCCTCTTAGGAGGATATAATTCGGAGCGCGCTAGGAGCTTAGGCTCCTAAAAAAAAACATTTAATAATTGTTAAGTATATAGGAAAATCGGCAATTATTGCCGGCTTAAAATCATAGCGCTGAGAATTTGGAGTGCAGCTGCGGTGTAAATGCACCGTCCAGTACCTACCAACATCTTTTGTAAAGCAGCACGACATTATTAGCACTGCAGATATAGTTTCTGCCTCGGGAAGAGTAGTCTACTCTAAATTGAGTGCGATTCGACTGTATCTTTCGTCCAGTCCATCCCTAAAGAAATGAAATGAATACCTATTTAGCGGAAGCTTTAACTATAACCAAAAGCAACTTAGAGAGAGCTAATTTACTGAAAAAAGCCACGCAAAGCCAGCAAGTGGCTTTTTGACTGAAGTGCGAATCATTATTCTAATCCCCTTTTCACGCAACATCTATAAAAATGTAAGAATATACGAGTGTCAGCCTCCTCGCTCGGGTGATCATGAGGCAAAATGACACAAATGAACAAACAACTTTATTCCGATTTGTCGCGTCAAAATTGCCATGAGAGAGCAGATAGATGCCACACTTTTCCTTGTACCTCCTACGGATGCAATGCCCAAAAAAAGTGTATAAGAAAGAAAGAGAGAAATTTTATTTCTTCGAGTATATGAAAATAGAACCGAATTATTCTCATTCTTGTCACAACAATCAGTTCTTCCAGTGTAGAGGCAACAGAAAAAGAAATCGACGCAACGAATGGGAGTAAAATTCTTTGTTCTGCCGCTGCCTCATATTTGAGTCAATTGGCCCCATGTTCGCCCGAGGAGGCTGACACTAGTAACTTTTTACACTTGGAAGATTCAATGCCAAAAGGACGTAGAAGAGTGATCATATCATATGCAACCGTAGACACTGATGTATCGTACGAGTAACCTACTAGTGGTGGGGTTTTTCAGTAAAGTAGCTCTCTCTGAGTTATGGATTTGCTTTCGGTTTTGGTTCAAGCTTCGATAAATAACAAGGTAGGGTATTCACGAATTGGTGGTGTCAATGAATTTGACACAATGCAGGTATCGGCCAATACACTGGCCTGCAAAACTAAGTATCGGTTTAACCGGTATGATACGGTATGTGGTTCTTTTCAGGCAAGGGGAAAAGAACGGCTTTGGACACTTGGAAATCTTTACACTAAGCCTGAAGTAAATAGGGCCTTTGAAGAACTCAAACGAAATAAGTGAGGACTCAATTCATAATAGAAAGATTTGTATTGTTGATGTATGACCGCATTAGTTAAAGCTTTGACTGTCTGTGAAACTGCCGGCTTAGGATGGACTACCCAATTTCTTCACGTGGGTGTCGCACGAGGCGACTAAGTGATCAAGTTTTTGGCAGTGTTTTGTGGGCGAGAGATTAGCCCCCTGTCATCACCTGACACGTCATTTCATCGTGAAACCTTCAACGTGAAATGTTCAATATGGTCAAAGTGAGCCTTGCTACAACGCACTGCACGCTTAACATTGTTGTTGGTCGTTGTAGCAAAGTTTCCACCCCGTAAGGGATTATGGTCGTGAATTTATGTATGTATGTATTTCAAGAGCGAGCATAGATATTAGTTTGTAGACTGTTTCTGTAAAATTTCATTGATTTTACTTGGATAATATTAGAAATATAACTAGACTTCGTTTGTATGGAGCGCGCTCCGAATTATATCCCTTTAAAATTGTTGCCGCTTCTTATTATATCCAATTAAGACTATGTCTAATTTATTTTTCTATTTATTTTTCAACAAATAATCGTTTGCTATCGAAATTATAAAGTTACATATTATGTTTACCTCCAAACCATCACTCGTAATCCGCAGTAAACGAATTATGCTGCTTTACCTCGACGCGTAAATGAATTTTTTTCTTGTAGTTGTTGTATGATAAGTGTCCAACAAGTATATGTTTTTATAAACTAGACTAAATAACCTTTATTTGCTTAATTTTGTTTACTTATATTTATCAAGATTTCCAAAGATATAGATGTTTAAAAAAAAAAATCAAGGCAATGGTTTTTACTTTTTCGTGTAAAACATTATTTTATTGTATGGAAATATGCCTATTATGCAGTAAAAATGAATTCCTCGTATCTGTTTTACTCGAAAACGATACCACACAAGCCCTAGTAGCATTAACTGATCCGTAAAATAATAATGAAAACAATGACCCAGATACGTACTTCACCCCCCTCCCCCCGCGCACAGGGGACGAATCAGACTTCCCTCCACATCTGAAAATGATCACCAAGGAACACCCTATCCATGGTAGAAATTTGATGCTTTTAACCCGAAGCGCACAATTATAGCCAAAATGTATGAAGAGAATCCTCTACTATATCTCAGCCTCAGTGAGGAACTCTGAAATAATAACATGACTTGTCATGCGATTTCTTATTATAAATAATTAAAAGCAAAATTTTTTTGTTCCAGAATATGGTGACTTGAACAACAAGAAAGTGAAGAAATGGCAATTGGGGAGGTCGGAACAGGCATAAGAAATGACAATGGACAGAGACTAGTAAACATGGCACTGGAAAACAACTTCAAAATAATGAAAAACCCGAAAAACAAGTGGACATGGCTTTCACCTGGCGGACTATTCAAAAACGAAATTGACTATATAACTTCTAACCGACCGAAGGCATTCCAAGACGTCAGTGTGATCAGGCAATTCAATTTCAACACCAATCACAGGATGGTCCGCGGAGTGCTCTATACAAAGGAACCACCCAGCCAGATCACGAACAACAATAGGGAAACCGATCAACATACCACATAACTGGTTAACTCCAAACTTAGAGTCCGACTCTCCTGCCTCAGATATCCAGACAAAATATGACTCAACAATCAGTGAAATATTACCCCTCAAAAAACAACAACAACCAGAGAAAGAAAACTGCATCAAAGAAGATACACAGAACTTAATTTCACAAAGAAGGGAATTACTAAAGAACAGAAAGGATAAGGAGACACAGAAACAAATAACTGAGATAAGCAAAAAAATTAGCCAAAGCTTAAAACGAGATATTAAAACTAAACGAAACAAATGCATTACCAAATTCATAAATAAAAAAGGAGGGATCAAGAAGGCCTACAAGGAACTAAGGAACAAAAAAGAATGGATACCTTCGGTCAAAAACAAAAGTAACAAGTCGAGAGCAAGAGCAAGCTATACCCCCCATCTTAACACGGGAAACAGATATAGCAATAGCATCACAGAAGAATGACAAATCCCCGGGGCCAGACAACATAGTAAATGAATCCCTCAAGGTGCTCTCCAAAGAAAACCGTGCAAAGCTGACTGAACTGTTCAATCTTATCCTAAATTCTGAAAGCATTCCTGTACAGTGGACAACAAGCGTCATCATTCTCATCCACAAAAAAGGCACCCGTGACGACATCGGCAACTATCGACCCATAAGCCTTATGTCAAACATATACAAAATATTCTCAAAAATAATATTAAATAGAATAACAAGGAAACTCGATGAACAACAACCAAAAGAACAAGCGGGTTATCGTGCCAGCTTTTCTACAACGGATCACATATTTGTACTCAAACAACTAATTGAAAAATCCCAAGAGTTTCAGAGGCCTTTATACCTGGCCTTCATCGACTACACAAAGCTTTCTATTCCCTGAAACACAAGTAAAGAGGACGTCCAAAGAAACGATGGGTAGACGACATCAAAGCAGTCGCGGGCCCTCTATGGACGAGACTCACAAAAGGCAGAGTGCAATGGAAGATGCTGGAGGAGGCCTATGCGTCTCTAGACGCGCAGAGTGAAGAGGAGAACTAATTGAAGAGTGTAACATTGCAACTAATGTGTCTCTGCAAAAGGCTAATAATAAAATGGTGACTTGGAACCGAAGATTTACTTTTTAAGTTTTAGTTTTAGATCCTAATATTTATATTTAAGCTGATTTGTTGCCGTTTTAATTCAGACTTATTTATAATCGTTACGTCTAAATAATGTCATGTTGTGGTTTGGTCAATTCACGAATTTCATGATGATTCGAATCCATAGGACGACATGCTATTTATGTACTAATAAGTTATACTAACTTATGTACGTAACACTGACTGCTCTCGAACGGTGAAGGAAAACATCTTATGGAAACATGCATATGCTGAAGAATAAATTTTGATGCATATGTGAAGTCTACCAATCCCCATTGGGCATGCGTGGTGGACTAACGCCCATACTCCCTCACTGAGGAGAGGCCTGTGCCCGGCAGTGGGACGTATATAGGTATGTCATGATGATCATAACATGTATAAGCTTTTATTCAGTAGCGACCACTAGTGCAGGTAGGTATATGTCGAATAAATATGCTTTTTCTCAACCTACTGCATAAATGCTTATAGAACAAAAGTTTTAACCATTTGATGTTACCACGAGCTAGACCACATAGCTATATCTTTAAGTTTCTGCGGGCTTTTAACCTTTTCCATGAAAATTCCACCTTCAGGGAAGTCTGTACTCGTACCTACGTATATCTTAATTCACTTAACCAACCTTGTTTTTGCTACTTTGTCTACTATATTTAGCACTTTTGTAACTGTTTATCATTGTACCATATTCCTGAAAATAAACGATTGTATTATATTCTAAAACCATAGTTTTCTTTACGGATGGCCGGGCTGCGGGCTAGCCCAAATATCTCGGGCAAGAGGCCTGTACCCGAGTGACCCAGTACACTCTCAGGACATTTATGAAAACAGACAACATAACATAACATAAATATTCTACAACAGACAACACCAACAACAACAAGACAACTCTAGACAACATGACTCCCTCTGCACTCTCACCTCGAACCTGTCCCAGGGTCCCTCGGAGAGTTTACATTAGGCTTAGGTACTGTCCTTAGGGCGTCCTTTCTTCCTTCCTTATAGATTTCTACTGCGAGGCCAATAGGTAATTGTAGCCTTACATGCCCTCTAGAACTCTGACACCCCACCGGTTGTCAGTTCTTCGGCAGATATGACCAGCCCATTGCCACTTCAGCTGCTAATTTTCTGAGCCATGTCAACCACTTTAGTTCTTTGACCTATCACTTCATTTCTAATGTAATATCTCAGAGAAACACCGAGCATAGCTCTCTCCGTAGCTCGCTGAGCGACCTTGAATTGATGAACTAGTCCTATCGTCAGAGTTCAGGTTTCCGTACCTTAGGTCATTACTGACAGGAGGCACTGATTGAACACCCTTGTCTTGAGGCATTCTGATATAGCCGAGGAGAATAAGTATATGACGGAGCTTCCCGAACCGATCGCGAACAGGCGTAGTGTGGGACGCCCTATGCTGCCCGCTGGAGAGGACCTAAAAAAAGTAGAGGGGAGCGACTGGATGAGGAAGGCCGAGGACAGTTTTGTGGCGCGCCTTGGGAGAGGCCTATGTTCAGCAGTGGACGATGATAGGCTGATGATGATGATGATGATGATACCCTCTTGACATTATGGGATTAGGGTATTAGGGGATTATTTAATAAATTAATTAACTACGTTTGTTGATTTGGAACAAAGAACACAAAAATTATAGTCCAAAGTACTCTATTCTATGTTAAAATCCTGTTTGGAATGGGCGCAAAGAGATACCACTATTTAGGAATTGACTACGTGGGAATTGAGCAAATTTTACAGATTTTTACAAGCTCTATAGCCAAAAAGATGTCTATCGCGTAGAATTTTGTGGACGATAAGTTATCTCTCTAAAATGTCAAAAAGTGAAAAAATTTGAGCGCGCGTAGCTGTCAAATGGTGGTCATGTTCGGCACTGTGATACAGTTTTCGCGAGATATCGATGTGATAAAAAAGTGACGTCACAAGCGTGCGCCATGCTCGCTGTTGCGATAAAATTTCAAGATGGCGGCTGTATCACCTACATTTGACAGATGAATGTGTTACATATCGCTATCGCGGGTGTGCATGCTACCCCGGCTGAATGTACGAAAAATGAAAGACAAGAAAACATGTTTATTAAATAAGGACGAAGAAGAGTTTATAGAAAATTTATTAGAGATTTGTACGGAAGTAATTGTTATTTTTTTTCAAACAAATAGAGAAAATTTGCAAACGTTTAATTAATGTTAAATAAACCTTAAAACATTTTTATTTTATTTTTTTATTTTAAACCTTAAAACAGCGCCATTTGGCTAATATTGAAAAGTGTTTCCTTTTTTAAGCAGTGACACGGCCCACTGTTGGGTTTTTCCATATAAACACGGCTTTTTTACCTAATGTACACGGCCGCCTCAAAATTTGCATTGGCAACACTGATTCTGTCATTCTGTGATTCTGCTGGGGTGGAGGTGGAGCATTTTGCGGCTTTTTGGCGTGTATTATTTTTTATAAAAACTGTTTATTTTTGTCCTAAAAACCCGAAGTATTAACGTGGAAATAATAAATAAATGAAGATGAATGCGACCAGTTTATACGTTTCTACATGCCGCCTGATAATCCTGGCCGACGCGGCCGACAAGTCTTCTTGGACCGACTTATTTCGCTTAGTTCCTTATTTACGGCAATCTTTATCCTGCACGGTTTGCGGTAATTTATTGAAGGAGCCTTACACGCCGACGAGCTCTGGCTGCCAGCATCACGTCTGTAAGAAGTGCAAAGGGGGAAGAAAGAAATTAAAACCATCGTGCAGTTGGTGTAAAGATTATGACAACTATGCGGAAAATTTACAGTTGCGGATTCTTCTGCAGTGTTACAAGAAACTGTGTGAATATTTTATGGGTACAGACGTGTACAGGACTTTGTTGGAAGAGGACGAGATAGTAGCGGGAGTGAACGGTGGTACGGTGGCAAGCTCTGGTTTGATAGACTTGATACAGGAGGGGGCTGGGTTCTCCGATGACTATAAAAGCACTGCTGGTTTGTCTAAGTCAGCGTATAGTATATTACCGTGTGTTTACACAAACTCTGCGTCCACTCAGACGCAAGCTGCATCAATGTCTAGCAACACGGAGACGAGGTCGTCTAGCAAAGACTCTCCCAACTCTAGATCGGTCTCCAACGGGTCCCCTATGTATTCGGTTATGTACGCCGGCTCCGGCAACAAAATAACGATAAAAAGGAAAGCCGTTGATGAGACAGATTCGTCTCATCATGAACCAAATTCACGGGAAAGTAAGGTATGTATGTTTTTCAAATTTATCCTCCTGCGTATATCTGTAATTCACGTAGGAAATAAGAAATAATTAATTGGTGGTGTTTTAGTTGCCAACTGAACCGAAACACTAAAAATATGCATGCTCACGACTATAGTCCCCGAGAGGTAGTCAGATATATTCTAAAACCTCAGAACAACAACCAACAACAATAGATTTTATTATTTCTTATGTCCAACGTGAAATTCAGATGTATGCAGGAAGATAACATTAATGTATCAACCGCCGCGGTCAAATAATTTTGTTTTTTGACACTGTTGATTGGTCGAATATAATATTTACACCAAAAAACAAGTTCCTTGCTGACAAGAACAAAAAGGGTATTAAAGGTTCATTATTTTATTCAGTTTTTTATCGACATAATCTGCCGGCTTACCGGCAGATTATGTCACACAACAAGAAACACAGTTTAGTAACTAAACTTTATGTTACTAAACTGTGTTTCTTTACAAATAAAGAAGATTAGAAGTACCATGAGTTAAATGTAAAATATAGGTTAGATAGTTAAATGTAAGTTACACTAGTGGACCGAGTACCTAATGTCGAAATTCGATGAAGAACCAAGGTTGAAGATGTGGGTAAGCGGATCACAACGTTGAAGTGGAGATGGGCAGGACACTTGGCTAGATGGGAAGACAGTCGGTGGACCAAGCCAATATCAGAGTGGTGGCCAAGAGAGACCACCAGCACGTCGGTATGATGACACTGTGAGAGTGACGGGTTCGCATTGGATCAGATTAGCACAGGACCATGAAGAATGGCGCAATAAAAGCGAGGCCTATGCCCAACAGTGGGTTGATGTCACAGATTACCCCCAATAGATACTGCATAATGAACATTTTGTTCACGCCCAAAGTCACCATTTTTGGCGGTAGGTGCGGGTAGCGGGGCACGAAACGGTGCAACGTGATTAGCCATTTCAAGGTTACACTACTTCTAGCTCGCTCACTCGCGTTGCTTATATCAGTGAAAAACCATAGATGTGTGGCGAGCGTCGGCGGCCCTGTATGCGGTATCTAATGCGGGTAATCTGTGGTTGATGTGGGCTGATTAAATGTAGGTTGTTGAATGTCATGCTATGCCATTATGCTCTGATTGATGGAGGGAAAACAATGTTGAACAACATTTGTATAAATTAAAATAAAACAACATTTAGTATTTCCATATTTCTGATAAAATTGTATAGCAGTCATAGATATAGAATATACTACCGATGGCAGTCGACATCTTACAGCTGAATTTCTTATGAAAATACATACACAATCTCACAATCACAACCATAATTCCTTTTATCCTAAAGAGGAACCAAAACATTTCTACCATTTATTGTACCAATCATAAGATAATTTTAATTTTGCATTAAAATGCCGATGATTTACTAGTTAACTATTTCTTTTTAAATTGTTTTAAATTTACAGCTTTATTTTTATCTTTACGGTAGTGCTATTATTAAATCACACACTTTCAAAATCATGATCGAATGATGTAGAATCTCCATAGTAATTGTGTAATTTTTTGACTGATTTAACCTGTTACTTAAAAATCCAGAAAATAATCTTATCTATGTTTACATTTCCAGTCAAACCAACTTGGTTTCAAAAAGCCGTCGAATCGCTCCCGCAGCTCTGCCAGCAGCAAGAGAAAGGGTTGCCGCTGCGGCAATGCAACAGCCACACCGGGCAAGTTGACATGTTGTGGCCAGCGGTGCCCGTGCTATGTTGAGAGCAAGCCGTGTACCGAGTGCAAGTGCAAAGGTTGCAGGAACCCGCATAGACCTGACGGCATGAAGGTAAGTTGAATCTTCAATCAAAGTAAAAAAAAAATAAAGACAAACGTCAATGATGTCTTTGTATAAAAGAATACAAAGTAGCAGCATGCAAAATGTTTTTACACACATATATTTGGTCTGCACAAAGTTGTACACTTGGTCTGTCATCGCAGTATGTATTTGAAGTATACCTGAATATTTGTTTATTTTTACTTATTTGTTTATTCTAACTTATTTTTCTCATTTGAAATGTTCATGCAATGGCCCATCCATTCATTTTTCTTTGATCAGAGAAGAATTAGGATGGTAAAAAAATTTTATTCTTATGTCTTATGTCATTTTAAAATGAAAGCTTCATTTATATATATTTTTTTAAATTCTGCCTCTCTCTCTGGACTGCCTCCGTGGTCTAATGGTTAAGAGCATTGGGCTCTCGACACGGAGGTTGTGGGTTCGATTCCCACAGGGGACACCTAGTAATAATTAATTATGTCACTTTGTGCGTCTTGCCCCATTTGGTTAGGATATTGCAGGCTATTGTCACCTGATTGTCTGAAAAAAAGATAATTCGGCACGTCAGAGGCCGTAAGGCGGTCTGAAAAAACTCGTGACACCAGGGCTCTGCCCACACTATAAGAAGATTCTTATCTCTTATGTCATTTTAAAATGAAAGCTTCATTTATATATTTTTTTTAATTTGTTCATAAAACATTTTATCACTGTAATAGATCTTTGAGACTTGGGTCGTTATATCTGTAAATATCGTAATATTACAACAAAGTCACAACAGCAATCGGTGACCTTTTTTTAATTTTTATTCTTATTTTATTTAGGGATCTGCAATGTACATGTTTGAGAGCAGTCGGTACTACGTACAATTCTGATGTGTATGTGAAGTCTACCAATCCGCATTGGGCACGTGTGGTGGACTAATGCCCAATACACCCTCCTTGAGGGTAGGCCTGTGCCCTGCAGTGGGACGTTTATAGGCTGATGATGATGATGAATATACATGTTAGTCCCATCATACCCTTTTTCGTAATTAAAAAGTCCCGAGGCTAAGCACTATAACAGGGTAAATGGCATTTAACAGTGCAGTACCTTCTTCCTGTACCTAATCTAAATATATTATAAAAGAAGAATATTGTAAAAACATTTGTTTCTAGGTAAGACCGCACATACCTCAGCTGGAGACCCTCCAACTGACCCTGAACTCGAACCCAGACAGTTCCCCCTCGTGTTCAGGGTCCATGGACAGTCTGGACACCGACACCCTCACCATGGAGGCCATGGAAGAGTCTCTTAACTTCAGCACTGAACTCAACAACTCTAATATTAAAGGTATGCAATAATGCACATATCAATTTATAGTAGTGTTATGATTTGGGTATATAATACCCAAAGGGCAATAGGAGGACACCCTAAGATACCCAAGGATACCCAAAGGGGAATAGGGAGAGGGCTATGCTCAGTATTTCCCTAAGATCGAATCAGAAATTAAGAAATTCATATAAGATGTAGGGTAGCTGACATTTCCCGAATTGTTAAACTAAAGTGGCAAAGGGCAGGGCAATGTGCTCGCAGAACAGATGGCCAATGGGGCCAAATAGTTCGCGAGTAGCGACCGCGTCCCAGAAGGCGCAGCGTGGGTAGGCCCCCACAAGGTGGACAGACGACCTGATGAAGGTAGCGGGAACCCGTTGTATGAGGAGGGTGGCCTAGAATCGGTGGCGATTCTTGGGGGAGGCCTATGTCCAGTAGTGGATGTCTTTCGGCTAAGATGATGATGATATTTTTTGTGTATTTACTGACTAACCATCTTCGATCACTAAACAAACAAAAAATCTACAATGAATGGTTCATCAATTGGAGATTTAAAAGTGCCCTCAAATCAATATCTGAGGTCTCTTTGGACGGCAAACATGTCAATTCATATAAAAATTAGACTTCTTTGCATCTAGCTCTTTTATTTATGATTAATGCTAAACATATATAGCATATCCCCAATACTATATTACCCGATAGGTCGTAGGTCCCCGGTAGGATAGTCAGAGATATTCTGAAACCTCAGAACATCCACGTTTCACCAGCACCGAAACTCTGTCCAGTGTCAGGGCATAGCCCGGACACTGTATACAAAAAAATGAAATTGACAAGATGACGTCAGCACATGCGAAACGGGTTTAGGGCTGCCACAACTTAAGTTGCGTGCGGTACAACTTGTGACGGGCAGATGGCGCGCGTGACATAGTCGATGAACGAGTGGGAAAAATCAGAGATTGGTACCGTAAAATAAAGACCATAAACATAAAAATAAAGTAAAAAAACCACTAACCTTGATTCCTCCTTTGGAAATCTGAAGAATCTTCTATAATTATCTTTATAATGGCTTGGACAGCCGTATATCTCACAATGTATGCCCATCTTGCACCTGGAGTTTTTTTTTTAATCTCATTCGCTGAGTATGACTGAGTTCAGCAGTTGTAAATGTCAAAATTACTATGGAGATACGCATCTTTCTACAGCTGATTTGACTTTCAAAAATCGCACTCCTCAAGTATGATTTTTGAAAGTCAAATCAGCAGTAGAAAGATGCATATCTCCGTAGTAATTTTGACATTTTCAACTGCTGAACTCAGCGAATGAGATTCAAAAATCGCACTCCTGAATTGTCTTGCAAAATGAAAATAGGCCGGGGAGCAAAACTAAGACAATAAGCGTTAACGTTTTAAAATCTCTGCCGTTTGTTTGCCTAGAGCCCAGACAGTAATTTTTTTTTTTTCATTTATTTCTTTTTTCGTAAATAAAACGCATTGACACCCGTCTATTCAAAAAAGAGTTTTTATCCTTCACCTATACCTATGCTCTTTGTTTCGAAAACATAAATTCTGGATGGTGACAATCTAGGCTACAGGTAACTGCCGAGGGCGATAGAGGGGGTGAGGCTGGGGTGAGGTAAAAAGTTGGTGGGAGGAAGGGAGTGTCCATACTGTATCTAGTAATAGATACTCTTTCTTATACTGTGGTCAGGGGCAAAGAAAATATTGTCAGGGGGCTCACGCCCGTCGCCACTTGTAATGGACAGCGGGTACAATACATGCCTCGAAATTTAAGCGTACACACGGTGACACATCAAGCTATACAAAACCAACATGCTGGCCGCGCGTTGCTATAGGTTACTCGATGATGGTTTTGTATAGCTTGATGTTTCGCCTTGCGTAAACCGCTAACTATATACAGGGTGTACAATAAAATAAGTTACATATTAAAGGGGGTGCTTCAGACCAAACTGAAAAACTTGCAATATTCTTCTGCTGAAATCTATCTACTTTAGATTCTAATTTTGATAAAAAAAAAAAGAAATCGTGTGAACCTCAAACGAGACTAGTCGTCCTATTGTTCGTCAATTATGGGCTGTCTTATTTAGTGATAAGGTATATTATTGTGTGTAAAGCCCCACTAGAAAAATAATAAAACTCGCAATTTTTTGGAAAATAATTGGAATTAATTGTTGTTCTTGGAACACTGACATTAAAGGTTACAGTTGTACAGTTGATTGGTGAGGCAATAAAGCTTTGGTGTAACACCCCAGGCATGGGCCACTCCAAAGCACTTATCAAAGGCTACAATCGCAAACTTGCGAACGGTCTCCTTGCCCTCAGCAAGGATCAAATTTGTACAATAGCTAGGTCACTGCAAATTAAATAAGCACATGCACACACTGAATTTAAGTGACACGACCGGCAGATTTTGCAAGGAGGAGATGGAAACTCCTCTGCACTTCCTATGTGATTGTGGCCCCCTGATGTACAAACGCAGCACTCATCTGGGTAGGCAGGTGCTGACACCAGATGAGATACAAACTATCCCGATCAAGAATCTACTGCGATTTCTGGCCGCAGTGGGGATTGGTAAGGAACTATAAAAAGGGCGATCACAAGGACCAGCGATGGTCTACGTGGCACAGGCTTAGCAAGCCTGTCAAGGCCCAAAACCCCAAATAATAATAATAATAAGTGTGTATCCCTTACATTTAGATTAACTTGTCTTTTGAACGGGCCTCTACATGTTGGCTTCGGCCCCATGCACGCCTTCCAAAGGTCCGGGACTTGATTGCCCGTGATTACGGAACGTAAGACATACAATAATAATAATAATACAGTTGTACTCTTCTATATTCCGTGGTTATAGTCTATTGTAGCGTTTTTATAATTCTGCTCAGGCTTTCAATGCACTTGATCAATTGATCGTGTTACTTAGCAGAGGGGGATGCTAACGAGAGGTTAGTCCATATAACTAGGTATTATACTTAGACCAAGTATAATAAAATAATGATAGTGAAAAATGTTTGATTATGATAAAATATAATAAAAAAAATGTAAGTAATACAAATATTTTCCATGCAGTTTACACAAGTCAATTACAAGAAGTATCAGCTTCTTTGCCTGCCACTATAATGATGGATGAGGATCTGCCCGAGTCTCCAGACGACGACATGAGCTCTCCCCAAGACTACGCGATGGGGTCCCCTCTAGAAGCCGACCCCGACGCGGCTTCCCCTTTCTCCGGCACCAATGACGTCACAAGCGACATCGAGGTGGACGTATGACACACGTCGTCCCTGTCAAGTGATTAGAAGTGCCTCTCGGTCACTCTGCTGACTTGCTTGCTAATGAGGAACGCGCAGCAGCGTTGTCTTCTCTTCGAAATGACTCTGTTTTTGGTGTTGCTAGTCACTTGTATCAGGAACTGGTTTTAGAGTAATTTTATTTGAATGGATTTTAATTAATTAATTGATTTTATAATGGGAGATTTTCTGACAGTTAGTTAAAAAGAAAATGTTCCAAATTGTTGGATTGATGGCGTTGATCCGAGATGGCTTTGCAACTTTGCTGTTAATATAAAATAGCATAAAAGATTATTTTAAATTTGCAGGAAAACGTGAAAAAATATTCTGGCGTGTATTACATTCTTAGCCTGAATTACCGTCTTTAGAGCCATTTCACGTCAACGCCATATGTCGAGGAGGCATATTTATCTACGTTTTTTACTTTTTAAACTAGTTAGCTGTCATAAAATCCCCCATAGAATGTAATAGACTGTTTTATATTTTAATGAAATAATTATAAATAGAGTAAAAACAAGGTACACAATGGACAATCTGATTGAATATATTCTAAAAGTGTACTTTTCAATATATTTGTGTATCATCCAAAGCATTATGTTTAAGTACTTATAAGATAATGTAAATTTTCAACTTGATAATGATTGTAAATAAGTCTCTTTAGTTTCTATGATAGAATTAATATCTTTTTCTAGTTGTTAAGTAGCTTTTAAATTCTTGTTTGGACTATCGTAGTGATTTTAATGTTACACTATTTGTATACCATATCTGTGACACTACCACCGATAATTCGAATTATAATTAATTTCATTGTATCTTTATACAGGCTGCAAGTATACAGGGTGAAATTGATATCATTAGCATCCTTTAAAACTAAGACTCTACCCATCAAACTGAACCACTTTTACTATTGGAGCAAACCGATCGGAGCAACAACAAAAATCTGCTGTTACTAAACTGCAATGCCTACTCGACTCAAATGTATGCAACAGCTGATTTTGTTTGCTCCCATAGTGAAAGTTGTTCAGTTTGATGGGTAGACTCTTAGTTTAAAAGGATGCCATTGATATCAATTTCACCCTGTAGACAGTCGCTTTACTTTAAAGGGCGATTTGGACTCATGAAATTGAATAACTTCCACAAATAAACTAAGGGAAATTAGCCAAAAAAATTGATCTTTAAACTAAATACAATGAGCCAATCGAAAGTTTTTATCATCATCATCAGCCTTTAAACGTCCGCAGGAACTCCACACAGGACTACTTGAGGGAGGATATATGGGCGTTAGTCCACCACGCGTGCCCAATGCGGATTGATAGACTTCACATACGAGTCAGAATCTCTTCTTCAATGTATGCAGGTTTCCTTGCGAGTTTTCCTTTACCGTTTGTATGAAAAGTATTTTTTTTCACGAATTTCCCTTAGGTTCCTTGGGAAAGGTTGTTCAATATCATGAGTTAGTTTCCCTTTAAAATAACTGTCTATTAACCGAGTACCTGTAGCTTTAAAATGTTCTATTGCTCCGATTTTCATGATTTTTTTAAGACATCTGTAATCTAAAATACTATAACCTTTATAGTTAAAAAATTGACGCTCTCAGTCAATTAAAAAGTTGTAATCCACAAAATACAAATTTTAAGAAAAAATGCTTCACAACTTGCGAATCCATGTAAGAACAGGACATTCTCTTTAAATTGGGGCAATTTTAATTGAGATTGGCTGACGAATAAATCTTGATGAGCGCGCTCCATACAAACGAAGTTTGATTCTATTTTGAATATTAACCAAATAAATTTAATGATTTTTTTTTAACACAATCCAGGAACTAATATCCTCGTCTGTGGTTTATCAGATTTCCGTTATGTTATATAGTTTTAAAGGTACACTGGCTCAAAGATTTCTATACGAAAAAAAAACGTCAATTTTTAAACTGTTAAGGTTGTAGTATTTTAAATTACCTTCATTAAAAAAAAATCTATATCGGAGTAGTTTTGACGGGTTCCGAAGTAAAAACCTTCAGGAACTCGACTATATAGTCTATACCTTTTGTGATTCAGTAACAACGATTACATACTACAAGATGGGTCACAGAATAATTCCAGTTAATGCTAATGAAATCTATTAAATTGCGGTATCGGTAGTGTCGGTCCTTTTTAATATGCTGACGGATTTTAAGGGGATGATCAGACGATCAAACTAAACCACTTTCTCTGTGGGACCAACATCGAAATCGACAAAAAAAATCATCTTGAGTGCGATTTTTGAATCTCATTCGCTGAGTTCAGCAGTTAAAAATGAAAAAATTACTGTGGAGATATGCATCTTTCTACTGCTAATTTGACTTTCAAAAATCGCACTCCTGAAGTATGATTTTTGAAAATCAAATCAGCAGTAGAAAGATGCATATCTCCACAGTAATTTTTTCATTTTTAACTGCTGAACTCAGCGAATGAGATTCAAAAATCGCACTCCTGTTCCATACAAAACTGCAATCCTACTTGAAGAAAATATATGGGACAGCCGATTTTTTTTGCGCGATTTCGATTTTGGTCCTGTAGAGAAAGTTTTTTGATGGTCCGATCATTCCCTTAAGAACTGTCAGCATGTTAAGAAGGACCCCTGTATATTAGCGCCTTCATTTGTTTTATATGCGGTTCGTAGCTGCTATGCAGTAGTTCGTAGGGTAATTCAATGATTTTGAAATGAAATGTTACATTGTTAACAGTCCTTTTACCGTTCAGTGCCGCCCTTATCACAATATTTAAGATTTTTCAATAATGAAAACCCAAAATGAAAAAGTGCTACCCCAACTTACTACAAAAGCTATTTTCAAAGAGTATTTTTATGGATTCTAAACATTCCACTTTTAAGAATCACATTACATATTGTAAACTTAGCTATGATGTACATTGAAGATGATAATGATGATGTACATTTTGGGGGTGTTAAGGAATGGAAATGGAATACATTAATACCATTTTTAGATTTTTTATCAGTTTGTTTGTGCATGCCTCACTTAAAAATTACTGAACCGATTTGGATGGGGTTTTCACTAAAGCTTAGCTTTGGACTAACATATAGGCTTTATTTCAATCGGTTTATTGAAACAAAAGTTATGAGTAGGTAAGGTATTTCTTTCGTATCGTGGGGCAAAGCCTTGGTATCAGGGTTTTTTCAGACCGCCTTACGGCCTCTGACGTGGTTTTTATGTAACGACTAATTACCACCAGATATAGTAGCTGGGATAAGCCGTTGGGGCTTATCGTGCCATCCGAAGCACGGAATCATTTATCTTTTCAGACCATCAGTTGATTGAGCCTTCAATGTCCTAACCAACTCGGGAAAGTGACATATCACTAGGTGTCCCCCGTGGGAATCGAACTCACGACCTCATGAGTAGGTATTTAAGGGTTGAACCTCATCTGACAGCACCGCATCGCCTTTTTCTGTCGTTCCATCCTATTCTGACACTCAGGAACGTCATTTGCTCGAGCAAATAAGGTAGACGGAACGCCACCGCACGCCACAGCACCGCCGCGCGCGATCGCGTTCCGTCTACCTTATTTGCTCGAGCAAATGACGTTCCTGAGTGTCAGAAAAGGATGGAGCGACAGAAAAAGGCGATGCGGTGCTGTCAGATGAGGTTCAACCCTAAAGTCTGTGATCCGCGCATACAAAGTCGCAGGCGCCGCTAGTATGGAATTAAATGTGGAAGAGGCCGTTTTTTTTTCATTCTTCTTTGTATTTAAGTTATAAGAAACATATCAAAGTATTGTATAAAAACAGCTTTCGGGCTTTTGTAGTAAGATTTTCTTTACTGAGGAATCATAAATATTGTGACGAGGCCGCCCTGGAGTGCGATTTTTGAATCTCATTCGTTGAACTCAGCAGTTGAAAATGTATGGAGATACGCATCTTTCTACTGCTGATTTGAGTTTGAAAAATCGAACTCCTGGAGTATGATTTTTTAATAAGAGCAGCAGAAAGATGCACCATAGTAATGTTGACTTTTTGTTGACTGAGTTCAAAGAATGAGTTTGATCATCATTCGCTGAGTTCAGCAGTTGAAAATGTCAAAATTACTGTGGAGATGCGCAAATATCTACGGCTGATTTGACTTTTAAAAAATCGCAAACCTGAAGTATGATTTTTGAGAGTCAAATCAGCAGTAGAAAGATGCATATCTCCATATCCCCACAGTAATTTTGACATTTTCAACTGCTGAACTCAGCGAATGAAATTCAAAAATCGCACTCCAGAACAGTAAAAGAACTCATAATTCTAATCTAAGCAAATACTTTTTAATAAACTATTTGTAATGTACCATCTCCATTTGTACTGTATGTACCTACTATTTTTGCATCGAATATTTAAACTTTACTATAAACGGTATTATGTACTTACACCAAAAACTGACTTATACATCTTCCCTTATAAAAAACATTTTGAAATAGCTGAAGCATATTCATACTATCAATTTATCATACACCAGTGTCCTGTGATTGCAATATTATATTAGGAATCTTGATAACTTTGAAAATACTTTTTATATGCTTAGATAATAGATAATCAATGTCAAGTTATGAACGTGTTTTGTTGATATCATTAATTGAATTTACAGGGTCCGTTTAATAACGTGTGGAAATCACTCGGGCTGATGCTAATTTCACTACAATCGTTCAATATCGACCCGAGTGACGCTCAGTGTCACTCTACATTTACCTGGAGCCTATTTCATAAACTTTACAATGACAATTTGAGATACATCACCGATAATGTTATTACACATGTTTTTTAACGCCATAAGTAACCAGCAATGTACCCTGAATTGTCATTGTTAATTACAATTGTTATATTTATGAAATAGGTAGGCCCATGGGCTCCATTTAATAAACATGACCAATCAGGTCCCATTGCTGAGAATTTTAGTGTTACATTAGATACTGCATGTTTAGCGTCATTAGTTAGTAATTACCAATGTACCCTGAATTATTGTTATTGTAAATTACAATTGTCACGTTTATTAGATAGGGCCATCGCGTTAGAAACGCGCTTGAAACACTTCCGAGCGAATGAATTCCTCGCTGATAAGTGCGATTTCCTCATAAACTTATTATACGATTTCCTTCACTGCTGAAGTATCGTTGAATTATGTCTGACAGATATCAACTGTCAGATACCAGATATGGAGTTTACTGACAAGTTTTAAACGTTTGGTATATCTTTGACGTTAGGTATTCACTCTAAACGCAAGCGTTTTGCTCGCAAATTGATATTTTCAATCGTTAAATTAAAACGTAGTTACTTGCTCAGTGCGTTAAATAAGATGGTGTTAGATCAGTCTCTTTTACCTGAATAAAATATAGCTCCACTTTCGCACGTTATGAAATTGACCCTGATGCGGTATGTAAGCTGTAGATGTTTAAAGTTTTTGTGTCTACCTAACAATTTGTATTTTGTGATAACATCTTCGTAATATAACTACAAAAGCAACTGTGATAAGTATCACTATTTATTTGGACGTCACTTAGATATGAACTTTATTCTAATAGCATTATAAATTGAAATGGGGTGTGCACGATAATAAAAGCACTCGAGTACAAATAAACTAGTTGGTTTAGGAAAATTAATAATGTAGATTTTTGCTTTAAACATTATTTCTTAGCAGGACAAAATAAAATCGAACTATTTTTGTTATTCAAGACTTTCATTTCATTAATAACCAGATTAGGGCATTAATTTTCAATCTCGACATCTTTTTGTTTGAAATAAATGTTTGGTGTAAGCTCTTAAGCCCTCGCCTCACCACTCTCTCTGCAGACGCACACTTTAACTTATCTCTATTGCAGTTCACCCGAGATGTTTCGTAATGTAGCGACCCTATTACAGCTACTGCTTCCACTAAAATGAATTCATATGCCATCCGGTCAGAACTAAACACCTTCACTTCTATGCCGCAGCCGCGTGAGGCCATATTATATCAATCAAGCAAGCAAGCTTGTTTGTGCCACTGGCTCCGGACGACAACGTGGCGCATACGTCGCGCGCACTCGGAATATTATCACTTCGATGTATGGCGACTCTAATTTTCGCTCTCTTTTGTTGAGCTCGAGGATTTCTGCCGCCCGGTGCACAGACCGATTTTGCCGCTCCCTTATCTTTATAAGAAGACCTACGCAAAAAATTACGGGGCCAGTGAAGCGAGCTCGAAATTTTTTATCACATCTATTCTAGTTGACATCTTTTTATTTATACATAGTAGGTTACATAAAAATATAAACTAAGAGCGAGCGAAGCGAACTCGACTTTTCTCCTAAATACGAATAAGTTGGAGCCAGGAGAGCGATTTTTGAATCTCATACGATGTATGGAGATACGAATCTTTCTACTGCTGATTTGACTTTCAAAAATCGCACTCCTGGAGTATGATTTTTTAATGTCAAATCAGCAGTAGAAAGATGCACGTCTCCTTAGTAATATTGACATTTTCAACTGCTGAGTTCAAAGAATGAGTTTCAAAAATCGCACTCCTGAGCATTTGACCCCCCCCCCCCCCCCCCCCCTCCCCCCCCTTCCCTCGCTACGCTACTGTGAGGCACTTTACAATGGTCTTGCTGTGCTATCCGCACGCAAACGTGTCGATAGTTCGACACGCATGGACGACCACATACCTAGTAGATGCAGAGAATGTTGTCCTACGTTTTTTTGGTCCTCTCTTTATCCTTATAGAACAGCACCTAATTGATCGTTGTATCATATTGCTTCCCTATATTCTTTAGTACGGTTATCGCCATTCCACCCACTGCTAGTGCGTTTGCGCTGAGCGCTGCTTTCCAATTTAGTGTGTTCATTGCAGATTTTAAGTGGTACACTCTCTAATTATAACAATAAAAGACTAACTGCGATTTAATTTAACCCACAGAGTAATTTCTATGGTAATGATTTAATTTATCTGCGAAAGATAGCAGTTTTCTAAGCGCGTACTGCCCATACTGTAATACCTCATTTTGCCCAGCCCTCAGCCACAGTATCACAGATTATTTAATAGTTACAACAGTACAAGAAAGAGTACCTATCTACTAACCTCAGCTAAGTAGGTAGTACTAGATACTCCTTATACTGTGCCTTAGCCCAGTATATCTTGTCCCAAGCTTGTCCCAGGTATTTCGTGTTTCCATATTATTTCATGTTCAACTCATTTTCTGTCTCCAGCAGCTCCAGCATGCATATTTCAATTAATTAAAACCGGTCAAGTGCGAGTCGGGCTACTCGCGCCACTACCACCACACAACATATTAACTACAAAAAAGTTTTGTTTTCTCCGGGACCTCGGTTTTTATTATTTGATGTTATACTGTAGACTTTGCTCTATAATCAATAAAAGGGCTTTGAGTAGGTACGGAACCCAAAAAAGTTAGGTTATAGCACAGACTTATGTATTATTCAAAGATTTTTTTGTATTATTGTTATTATTTTTCTGTTATTTTTACGTAGTAATTTAATATTTCTATGTTATTATTAACATCGTACCTATCGAACAATAAAACCTCCATGGAGTTTGCCAAAAATAAAAAATAAAACCTCTGACACAACGGACAGAACAGTTGACGGTGCCTGTCTTGACATTACCTTTTTTATATCTCTATTTTTATGTTTTATAAGTAAAGTTGTAACATAAATAGAATATCAATTAATTATTAACTTCGTCTGTAGTTCTTTGATGTTGTGATGTCGTTTGCGTGAATGTTATGTCACAGTCAAGGAGTAGGAAAGCGCCTGCGGTGGGAAGTGATGCCGGGCTCCGAGCCCGACCGCCGCACACCAAGGCATCTGGGGACACTGTCACACCACATCCACAACGTCAAAACCAACGGAGTAAAAGCAAATCCAGTAAAGTACCAAAAGCTTTGCGTTACGACTTAGAAAATGCTCTTGTCGGAGTAAGTTTTTGCGCCAGTATTTATTTAAAAGCAATGTTCTGTTTTCATGCGACGTGCAGTTATCTAAATACATCAAGAATACCAGCCAATATTTAATATAGGTAGGTAATCCTGTATTGCCTACCTATATTAAATATTGTTCCTAAATCTAAATGCGTTACACACTTAAGGGTTAAGACACATCTACCGACGACGATGCCGGCGCGGCGGACGGCTTCCCTTACTAAATTTCATTTTTGTGTGAGCCGGCCGGCCGGCGGTCGCCGTCGGTAGATGTGTCTCAACCCTTAGGGGATGCTTCAGACCACAGAACCTCAGCAAACTAAACATCTTTCATTATGGAGCCAACATAGAAATCTCGAAAAAAAACAGCTGTTCCATTCATTTGATTCTAGTAGCGGATGACGTTGTCTATGGAACAGCTGTTTTCTTTTTCGCGATTTCAAAGTTAGTCCCATCGTAAAAGTCGTTCAGTCTGAAGCACCCATGGGCGTACCTAGAATTTTGTGAAGGGTGGGGCAGATGCAAATAAAAGTAAAAACTCGATAAGTATAATAGAATAAAAAACCTAAAAATTATAATAATAATTAGCTTCAAGTCAGGATGGCTCCCCCACTGTGGATGTCTTTATTTATTTATTTAACTTAACGCATTTAAGTGTCAATTCACACGTACCACAACCACACCACAGCCAAAACCACACCACAACTACGCCATGTGGTCGGGCGTATATTTTGTATTGAAAATGAATATTACAATTTACACGTACCACATTTTGCCGTTGTTATCGCCCACCTGTGTAATACGACCAAATCGCAACGGCAACGCCACCACTGGCGGCGGCACCGCGGCCACATCGCCACGACATGCCGTCAAGCCGTGTTTCCTCTACGAAAGCCGGAGTTGCACATTACCACGTGGTTACCACATCGCAACGACAGCGACAACGCAACCACATCGACATTTTGTCGGTACCACAACGCAACTGCAAAAAGCCGCTGCGACACTATTCACACGTAACCACAGCTTGACCAATTTTGTCGCTGCGACGTGGTGTGGTTGTGGTACGTGTGAATTGACCCTAAGGTTTCACAAAACTATCGCTAAAATCATCTAGGTAAGATTCTGTCTTTAAGATTCTTCACCTGATTCAAGCGTTTGTCCTGTGCCCCAGTCCCGATAATACTTAGTACAAATTTCAAAGCCTAACATTCATTTCCAGCTATGTGACGTATGGTTCGAAGATATAAAACCTCACCTGTTGCGGAACAATATAAAAGTGCACGTGCACTGGGGAGACGCGGGCGCGGGGGACAACCGGCAGGACCAGCTTCCCCCTGGAGCGCCGGGGTGCTCCCACGTCGACCCAGGTGCTTCTTCTGATGTACGAGCCTCGCTCCAGCTCACATCATCTGAGATATTCACGTTACATCTATTCTGCATATAAAAATTATACGCTGAGGACTATAATATTCCACAAAGGGGTACTCAAATGGTATTGTTAATTTATAAGTACACGAGCTTTTGCCCGCGACTTCATCCGCGTGGATTACCGCTTTAGGGGTCGATTTTCGATAAATTCTTTTTTAGTGCACCTCTATACAGGGTAATACTTAAGAGGGTGCGCTTCAGACCATTAAACTGAACAACTTTCACTATGGAGCCAACTTCGAAATCGCGAAATAAAAAACAGCAGTTTCATACCAAATCGGCTCGAGTCAAATGTATGGGACGGCAGATTCTTTTTATTTTTTCTCGGTGTTGGCTCCATACAGAAAGTTTTTCAGTTCGATGGTCTGAAGCACCCCCTTAAGTTTAGATATTAGATTGTCCAAGATATTTAAGTATTACTACGGTGTTTGTTACACCCTGTATACTCTGTAGAATATAACGAATAAAGGGTGTAAGTGACAGCCTAGCAAATACTGAAACGGTGAACTCAGACCATCAAACTGAACAACTTGTATTCTGTCTTGGTGTGCAATAAAGTATAATTGAATTGAATTAAATTGAACTATCACTATGGAGCCTACCTCAGGAAACGTGAAAAAAAATCAACTGTTCCATACTAAACTGCTGTACCTACCCGACTAAAATGTATGGGACAGCAGATTTTTTTTCGCGTTTCCTGAGGTAGGCTCCATAGAGAAAGTTTTTCAGTTCGATGGTCTGAGTTCACCGTTTCAGTATTTGCTAGGCTGTCTCTAATACCCTGTATATTCCAAATGTAATGTTTATATCTTCAGCGGTTTAGGCTGTGCATTGTGTGTCAGTCAGTTACCGACTCTTTTATAAGTAGATATAACAAATCAATAGATAAATACGGACGGTTGACAAATATCAAGCCTCGTAATTGAAGCATGTTTTCCTAACGATGTTTTTCTTCACTACACAAAGAGCAAGAAAAGAGGAGCCATAAATCATGCCCTGGAAGCAGGTAGCAGCTTGGGTCCTACTGTCCGCCACAAAATGTTGTAATCATGAGAAAATGAAAACACCGTTGAATTAAAGTGCGTCTTCGCTTGTTGTTAAGGTTTGAAGAGTAGTGCAATAATAATAAATTGGTTTGTCATCCAGCAACAACGGCGTCGGACTGCAAGCTCTGCCGGCTGCTGTTCAACGCATCAAACAGTATCGAGAGCGCAGTCTCGCAAGCCGCGAGCGCCTCCCCTCCCGCCTCCCTCGCTAAAACCTTCAACTCTGAGACGACAACCAACGCAGGTACAGGGGTCTACGGTCTACTCGTCATACAGCATCGCGAGCGCAGTGTCGCAAGCCGTGAGCGCCGTCTCTCACACCTTCCGGCGTGTCTTCAACTCTGAGACGACAACCAACGCAGGTACAGGGGTCTACTGTCTACTCGTCATACAACATGGCGGGCGCAGTGTCGCAAGCCGTGAGCGCCGCCTCTCCCGCCTCCCGGCGTGACTTCAACTCTGAGACGACAACCAACGCAGGTACAGGGGTCTACTGTCTACTCGTCATACAGCATCGGGAGCGCAGTGTCACAAGCCGTGAGCTCCACCTCTCCCGCCTCCCGGCGTGACTTCAACTCTGAGACGACAACCAAAGCAGGTACAGGGCTGTCTACTCGTCATACAGCATCGCGAGCGCAGTGTCGCAAGACGTGAGCGCCGCCTCTCCCGCCACCCGGCGTGTCTTCAACTCAGATACGACAACCAACGCAGGTACCCCTGAGGGGTTTACTGTCTACTCATCATACTGCATCGCGAGTGCAGTGTCGCAAGCCGTGAGCGCCGTCTCTCACACCTTCCGGCGTGTCTTCAACTCTGAGACGACAACCAACGCAGGTACAGGGGTCTACTGTCTACTCGTCATACAACATGGCGGGCGCAGTGTCGCAAGCCGTGAGCGCCGCCTCTCCCGCCTCCCGGCGTGACTTCAACTCTGAGACGACAACCAACGCAGGTACAGGGGTCTACTGTCTACTCGTCATACAGAATCGGGAGCGCAGTGTCACAAGCCGTGAGCTCCACCTCTCCCGCCTCCCGGCGTGACTTCAACTCTGAGATGACAACCAACGCAGGTACAGGGCTGTCTACTCGTCATACAGCTTCGCAAGCCGTGAGCGCCGCCTCTCCCGCCTCCCGGCGTGTCTTCAACTCGGATACGACAACCAACGCAGGTACCCCTGAGGGGTTTACTGTCTACTCATCATACTGCATCGCGAGCGCAGTGTCGCAAGCCGCGAGCGCCTCCCCTCCCGCCTCCCTCGCTAAAACCTTCAACTCTGAGACAACAACCAACGCAGGTACAGGGGTCTAATGTCTACTCGTCATACAGCATCGGGAGCGCAGTGTCACAAGCCGTGAGCTCCACCTCTCCCGCCTCCCGGCGTGACTTCAACTCTGAGACGACAACCAAAGCAGGTACAGGGGTCCCCTGAGGGGTTTACTGTCTACTCATCATACTGCATCGCGAGCGCAGTGTCGCAAGCCGTGAGCCGCCTCTCCCGCCTCCCGGCGTGTCTTCAACTCTGAGACGACAACCAACGCAGGTACAGGGGTCTACTGTCTACTCGTCATACAGCAATGCGAGCGCAGTGTCGCAAGCCGTGAGCGCCGCCTCTCCCGCCTCCCGGCGTGTCTTCAACTCTGAGACGACAACCAACGCAGGTACAGGGGTCTACTGTCTACTCGTCATACAGCATCGCGAGCGCAGTGTCGCAAGACGTGAGCGCCGCCTCTCCCGCCACCCGGCGTGTCTTCAACTCAGATACGACAACCAACGCAGGTACCCCTGAGGGGTTTACTGTCTACTCATTATACTGCATCGCGAGCGCAGTGTCGCAAGCCGTGAGCGCCGCCTCTCCCGCCTCCCGGCGTGTCTTCAACTCGGATACGACAACCAACGCAGGTACCCCTGAGGGGTTTACTGTCTACTCATTATACTGCATCGCGAGCGCAGTGTCGCAAGCCGCGAGCGCCTCCCCTCCCGCCTCCCTCGCTAAAACCTTCAACTCTGAGACAACAACCAACGCAGGTACAGGGGTCTAATGTCTACTCGTCATACAGCATCGGGAGCGCAGTGTCACAAGCCGTGAGCTCCACCTCTCCCGCCTCCCGGTGTGTCTTCAACTCTGAGACGACAACCAACGCAGGTGTACTCGGACATTAGATTTTTGATATTTCGTTAACATTTTCGTTTAAATGTCAACTCTATTTCAATGCATTTGCGACAAAAACGATCAAGATACATCGAAAGTTGAAAGTCCGAGTCTAAGGCCTGGTCACGGTTTATGAGCGCTCGGGGAAAGTAGTAGGGATTTTCGCGCAGGTTGGACATAAAAGGTGACTGATCGGCCAATAGCGCTTGTGATACGACTGCTTCTCGCTTCCAGGGCCGGATTAAGTCTTGTAGAGGCCTCTAGGCAATGCAAGCCTCGGGGCAAGCGCAATTATTTTTTTCTCAGTGGGGGGGGCCAGGTACAGGTTAGGTGATTGCAGTAAAATAACCACCAAATAACATAATAATCCACTAACTCAGCTTTTACTATATGAGTAGGTCGTTACAATAAGGCTGGTTTCAGAGTCACGCTGACCGCCCAGGTGGCAAGCGCGGATACCTAAGTTTTCCCTATGAAACGGTACAAGGCATCACCTAGCTCGTGGCCCGCGTCGCTTATCAGTTATCACCCGCGCCGACGTAAGCGTGACTATGAAACCAGCTTAAGATCCAAAACCTGAAGCGTTTGAAACGAGCAACATGTTTTGGTCGCTGCAACATGTTCTAAATCCTAGAGCAAGCGAAATGAGCTTGAAATTTTACTGCAATATCGTAAAGTCGCCGCGCAATGTTATCTAAATCCCAGATCGAGTGGAGAATCATTGAGTTTTTTTCTCATGGGCTGCGGGGCCCCTCTGCATAGGCAGTTGCCTAAGGGTTGAGACCATAAAGTTATTATACCTGTCGGAATAGAGTTACTGACATGAGTTGTCAAATGAAACCGTTTTTTGTGCATTTGTCGGCACTTATCGGCACCCTAAAACTTCGAGTTCTGTGTATAATTGTGAATCTAACGTGAAATCGTAGGTAATTTAATGAAATAGTGTTAGTATATTTCACAAAATAATCTACGACTTCACTTTAGATTCACTAATTATTCACAGAACACGAATATTTACCCAGTCGATTGTGCTGACAAGTTCCCAAAAACGGTTCTATTGCCTCGCGTCACGTATCTCTTTCTATTATACAGTGGTGCCGCTAGGTACATCTCGTTCTCTCAGCTGTCAGTTCCTCTCTATAATACCTTTATGGTTGAGACACATTTACCGACGGCGAATTTTTCTCAAATCTAAATTGCCTCTATGGATAATCCGGCACTGCTCGCTTTTTTGCTGAGAGGGGTTTTGTCAATAAAATACATCTAAAACGACGAAGTGCTCTGTTCCTGGCCCTGTACCCGGACTTTCGATGTTCGATATTGACACTTCATTGTAATAGAGTTGACATTGGAACGAAAACGTTCACGCAATTGCGAAGTTCGAATGTCCGGGTAGAGGCCTTGGATTCGGTTTTAGACGCGGAACCTTCGCAAATGTCTTGTCCCCCGTCCCTGCATTTTGGCAACACTTATAATTAATTATACTTAGATAGAAATATTGTTTTGTAACATCTCCGCTCCTTTCTGTCCTACATGTTACATGCTATTTATTTATACTTAACTTTTTTACAGCAGTATCCCAATCATAAAGGGCGATCCTCGGTAGAAGAGAGCGTGCGCCAAGCCGCCTCACCTTTGCCACCAAAGTCTGAATTCATCGGGCTGGTGCCGCGTCTGTGCCACACCTACATCATCCCCTCTACGATTTCCCTTGCAAAGCGTACTTCTAACTACGTCACGCGTCCTAAGAAGAATGATGTAAGTATGGTACTTAAGTAAAAGCAAAGAATCAGCTATAATAACTTTCTTGTTGGTTGTTGATGATGATATTTTGGTTGATAAAGATTTTTGAAATTCTACTTTCTGCGGTCAATGTGCAAACAAAGTTCATATTTACTAATAAATCGATAGGGCGTGGTATGAACTCATGAATTTATCTGAAGTTAATCGCTGGCTAGGGAAAGGTAGCGTTCGCAATACTCACTTTGGTTTGGTAATATAACATTGACACTTATCTAACATCACCTGTGCTCGGCAATGCGTTACAATGCAGCCTATCGGACTCTCGCACAACCCACCAAAGTTTCATCGCAATCGGGCGCATAAGGGACAAACAGACAAAGAAACGTTTTCTGGTTCATTATTTTTTTATTACTAAAAAAATTTAAGGATGTATTCAGATAATGCAACTAAACAACTTTCCCTATGGAACAATGGGTCGAACAACGAGATTAGATCGATTTTTTTAAACCTCCCATTAAAAATAGATCCGCTGATTCACATTTTAGTATGGGAGGTCCAAAAAATTTCCCGTTTGCTTGGTAATTAAAAAGGTCCTATGCAGTTGTTCAGATTGAATGGTCTGATCATCTCTTTAAAAAACCGTCAGCATATTATAAAGACCTACATTGCTGTCACAATATGGACTTACAATTTTTATTTAATTTCGAAGCAGAAGAAAAAGAAACTAAAGAAAGAGAACAAAGCAACCCAAACGGAGCACATATCCCAGCGTCGACTGCTGGAAATACCACTGAGCGTCACCAAATCCCAGAAACATTTCCACAAGAGCCGTGCTACCACCGCATTCTACCCTCCACGACGCAAGAAGAGCCGCAACAGTGGACAAATACGTAGCAAAGAACCTCAGCCATGGCAAGATGCAAGTATCGTTTTACTATTTTAGATTTAACTAAACTGCATTCAGGAATTAGAGACAAAATGTAAACAATGAAATGTCACTGTCAAAGTGGCGTTTCGTGGTCAGAAACCTTTGGTACATTTTTTATAATAACATTATGTAGGCACGACACGTACTAGATTGCGGTGATATTACAAATTTGTTGTCTATCGATAAATAAGAACAATACTCGTAACAAATTGAATGAAATTTTTAAATTACGTTATGTATCCCATTTCTTGACTTTTTACTATGCGTAGCGTCCGCACGTAGCGTACGAACCAAAGACGATATTAACTAATCAAGAGACGCGTTTACGTTACTGTGTACAATAAAGAGTATTTTTCTTTATGAACTTTATTAAAACGAACCAAAGGTCAAATACATCTAAGTGTTGCCAGACCACGAAATAAAATATTTACAGTCACACTTTATTTCACATATGATGTCTTGCGTATTTTATTATTATTTTGCATACAAAATTAACATATCATCTGTCGCAATCCTTTGCGAGTAGAATTGATAATTTACTGTTGTATATTCCAGAGATAAGTTTTCTTCCGTCTCGAGATTGTATTTTCTACACTAGTATTACCGTTGTTTACATTTTGTCTCTAATTCCTGAATGGAGTTATAATCATTGCAGGCGGCAGGCTGGCAGGCGTAGTGTGAGACGCCCTGGCCCGCTGGACAGACGACCTAAAAAAGATTAGTGGTCTAGAAAATCGGAGTGACTGGATGAGGAAGGCCGTGGATAGAGTTTTTGGGAGAGGCCTATCTTCAGCAGTGGACGGTGTCAGGCTGATGATGATAATGAATTACTGCCTGGGATTTCTGTGGGTTTGTGTTATGCTAACATCGACGAAATCGATCATGCCTGCCGTTTTAAAGTGATTGACTATGGTCTTTTCAAGTCATTAGTTATGGGACCGTAATACGTCGTGAGGCACGTAATCCGATTAGAGCATGGACCATGACATGGCTATCGGCGGATTTTCACAATACCGATATAATTTCGATATCTAAATCTCAAATACCGGTTTTCGGGTTTTACGATATTCTTGTACAGTCAAGAGCAAATCAAGCTTTACACTTGCAGTAGTTAAAGTATATTCAAAACTAAATCAACGATCTTAATATACCAAATCATACAGGTTCGGGACAAATAAAAAATATTAAAATAATCTTCAAACAACTAATCACAGGGCTAGTTCGTTCATCACAGCATTCATAATTTCTGCTTACAATGACAACTTTAGCGTTAATGAAAATTACGCATAGAAATTTATAAGTGTTGGCCGTTCCACCGAGCTTTAGCATATAATCATAATAGCATAGCGTCAGCAGCTCCATTCTTCGTTGTCCTCTCATAAAACAATAGCAGATTTATCCTACTTCCTACTAAGCATTATAAACGCGAAAGTTTGTAAGTATGGATGAAATTTGGCATACAGATAGACCATGGCCTGGATTAACACATAGGGTACTTTTTATCCGGGTAATGCAGACGAAGTCGCGGGCAACAGCTAGTGTTTAATAAATACGTATGCTTATTTGATATACTTCCGCGAAAGGCCTACCTTAGCCCTAGCCTTATAAAAGACTAGCTGTTGCCCGCGACTTCGTCTGCGTTAACCGGATAAAAAGTACCCTATGTGTTAATCCTATGTGTGTCTATCTGTATGCAAAATTTCATCAAAATCTGTTCAGCAGTTTTTGCGTGAAAGCGGAACAAACATCCATCCATACTTACAAACTTTCGCGTTTATAATATTAGTAGGAAGTAGGATTAATTTAAGTTAATCTCTACACGAGATCGATGGGTTAGTTCCCTTTGCCTTTCACAAACAAGAAAAAATAAAACAATGAGAAACGTGAAAATAACTCTAATTTGGGGCCGTATTAGAAAAAAACTAAAAGAAAACGAGATAATAACATTTTTCACACCACCCGCTCGAAAATGGAACATTATATGTCATGTAACTCGAACCTAAAGCAAGTCATTATAGCCCTGGGCCTAGCCGGGCAATAATATTGTACTGAATTTCATTATAACCCGCTGGTCAATAATGAGATTTGAATATGGAACAGTATCCACAGATTATTTAAAAGTTACTACGACCCTTACTTAAAATTCGTATGAAAACTTATCATGGAGACCTGCACCAAAAAGAACTTAATTCGAAATTCGAACTGGCCACCACGAGTATTGAACACAAAAAAAGAAAAAAAAGGCGCGAATACTGCAAATCTCTGTACCTATTGCTACGAACAAAGTAGGTAATAAAAAAATATTACATTGTCTTTCCACAACTGAAGTCCGATTTTTGAAAATCATATGAGTAACTTGGCAGTAGAAAATGTCAAAATTACTATGGAGATTATGCATCTTTCTACTGCCAATTCGCTCGTATGATTTTCAAAAATCGCACTTCTGGTCTAATGTATCAAATATAAAATAGTGTTTTCTAAATACTATACCTACTATTTAACTCTAATACTTTGTTATAAACTCTAATAAAATAATTTGTTTCTAACAGTATTGCTTTTTAGGGTTTCGTACCCAAAGGCTAAAAACGGGACCATATTACTAAGCCTACGTTGTCCGTCCGTCCGTCCGTCTGTCCGTCCGTCTGTCCTACCTATTTAGGGCTGTAACTTTTGAACCGTAATAGCTAGATAGTTGAAATTTTTAAAATCTCAGATTATGCGTTATTACGGCGGATTTGTTAAAAAATAATAAAAATTTCACAAAGTTAAAAATTAAGGGGGGTTCTCAACAAGAAACTAGTTTTTATCAACGTTTTTTCTTCACGCTCTATCGTAAAAACGGTAATACATACAAGCGTCAAACTTAGTGTGATTATAGAGCAAACTCTACAGAATAACATCAAATACTAAAAACCGGCCAAATGCGAGTCGGTCTCGCGCTAAAGGTCCCGGACAAAAAAGTTTTTTTCTAAGTTAATAATGTTGTGTTCTGTGGTGGTGTGGTCCGGAACCCTTGGTGCGTGAGTAGCCCGACTCGCACATGACCGGTTTTATTATTTTCTCGCGGAGGGTGTGAAAAGTAGAGTATGGTCCTCGGGGATAAACGTGTTTTCATCTTGAACCCCTCGCTTCACTCAGGATTCTAGTCTTAACTCCCTCGCTTCGCTCGGGAGTTAACTCTAAACTCCCTCGCTACGCTCGGGAGTTAACCCTAGAATCCCTCGTTACGCTCGGGATTCAATATCGCGCCCGTGATGAAAGACACTGCTTTATCCCCTTGGTACATAATCTACTATTAATTCTATGTGTTACAATTGTCACCCCTAGAGTATGCCGCGAGTTGCACAATATTATAGTTACGGATCACTAGTTATGAGTATTGACTAAAGGGTTGGAAGTCAGAAGAAGATTGATATGTAGGTACCTATCTACCTAGTAATCTGGACGAGCTTTCGACTGTATTTACTCAAAAGGCTACCTACCAGTTAACGCTTAGTTTCTTTCCAGGACAAGCATGTAAAATTGTTGTACCAACGAAGTGCAACGAAGGAAGAATACCCATCGGTCATGAACTTGGTTCGGAGCCCTAAGAATCGGAGAAAACAGGTCGGCTCAAAGACACTTAAACCTTGGAAATAAAAATACAAAGTGTTTAATGACACTGAAAATTATTCTAGTGTATGAAGAATTAGGGGTGTCTGTAGACAAATTAAGTTTTCAAACAGCGTGGCACAGTTCGTTCTATTCAGACATGTAGCAAAAACTATGAAAATGATATGTCGTCCTTTGTTAGTAAACTGTAGTGTCTTATTCACATTACCATTGCAAAAGGCGACTAATTAACTACTGTAGGTTTTTGTTATTTTCTACTTTCTATATTTGTGCCACTTAAGTTTTAGGCTATTGGTATATGAATAAACTATCCTATATTATATACATTTTGGTTTAATTTGAAGTAGGTTTTAGGTTTTTGAAATAATTTAATGGATGCTCAGTGTGATGGTTAATTTAAACAGAGTCGTGGGAGCACCATTATTCTCGCGACTTTCTGTTGTTTGTTACACATTTAAAACAATGTCTCATATTTCCCACACTTTTTCCAATGCTCTTTAGGGATATGTAGGTGCTTTTAGATAATTAATCATGCACATTAAAGAGGACCTCTAAGCAACTAAGTACTTGCCTACCTACCAATAAGATTCAGATACAAATATTGAAATGTTTTGATGTCTCGGTTAATGTTGTCGGACACAGTACTATGGAGATGAATAAATTAGCAACGTACTCACACGACAGTTTTAATTGGTATATAACTTAGACTATTTCCTTACTTACGACTCTTTACAAAATTACAACAGACGTATCGACTATAAGGGCAGTACAGGTAGTGCTTTTCACACGAATAAAATAATTTACAAAACAGTCGAACATATACATCACGTTCATTAATAACTTAATAATAAATAACACACACGTCACCGGCTTCGATCGCGACCGCGACAGCGGCTGCGCCGTCCGGCCGGGGCCGAAACACGCACGCTCTTTGGATCCGAGAAGAGTTTATGGAACGTCCTCGCGTCACACTCGCGCCACTCGATACTCGCTAGTTCGCGTGCTTCACGTAATCCGTCTCGTAGTACGCGGTGCCGCCGTGCGCGCCCTTCCTGTCGAGCGAGCGCACGCGCACGAAGAGGAACGCCGCGACCAGCGACGCGACCACCAGCACCAGCAGCAGCATCACCAGCCCCGCCACGAACGACGGCACCGACATGCATATCGTCTCCGGGTCGCTCGCCGGAGACTGAATCACCACGGTCTCGTTCCCCGCGGCGTTGTTCAGCGCGAAGTTCACGTCTCCCGGCGCCACCACCTGAATGGTGCGACTCGTGTTCACATCTGTCATTTCTTGTGCGTCTCTCTTATAAATACGTGCCTTTGTCGGCGTGGACGTCTCTCGCCGTCTCCTGACACCGACTAACCTCTCCGGCAAGTCCTCGACGGATCGAGGTCTGCCACCTAACGTCGCGAGGTTGCCGTGGCCTTCGTCTTTCCTTTTGACTGTGTTGTAAACACCCCGACGGCCAGGGGGCGGTGGAGGAGGTAGATTTACTTCGTCATCTTCGCGCGCTGGAGCAGGTGACGAGGGACTAGGAGCGTTTGGTGTTGAAGATACTTGTGCTTGTGGAGGTGGTACGGCATCGTCACGTTTTTCTGAGAAGGATCCTGTGGCGTCTGCTGGGTGACGCGGGTCAGGGAACGCTGGCGGTACACCGTATTCTGAGTGCGATGCCGGAGGGGGTCCGTATTCCGCATGAGGAGAGTTGGGTGCACCGTATTCTCCTGCACTGAGACTATTACCGCCTAATAATGGTACTCCATAGTCGGCGCCAAGCCCGCATTTTGGTTCAGGACAATTGTATCTGCACACTTGTATTACGCATTGGAAATGAACGTTCATAGAGTCGGGGAATTTGAAAGCTTGGAAATAAGCAAATGATACTACGGAAGCAGAAGGACCGAAATTCTTAATCTTTTGGAATTTGCTCATAATCTTGGGTCGAACTACACATCCGTACTGATCCACCAGTTGTATTGGAGCTCGTTTGCCGTCATGTGCAACACAGTTTCGGACAAGCATGTCGAATTTGTTTTCGTCGTCCTTTATGGCGAGGACCATTGTCATCGTTTGTCCGATTTTGACTATCCCTGACACTTCGGAGGCCCAAGGTCCTTTGCCCACTTGGATTTGCATCCAGCACTGCAAGTTATCGCCGAGAAAGTTTGCTGTGACTGCGTGTAACATATCTACTTGGAAAGGTCTGAAAGTGACTGCCTTCTCGTAGAAGTCATACCACGTGCATCGCAGTTTTCTAGCCTGATCCCATACTTCTTGGACGTATGGGTCATACTGGACTATGATAGTATTCTCGACGTAAGACCCGCTGGGAGTCGGGCTTCCGTATGTCGCAACATTGTGATTGCCTGAGCTAGACATACCACAACTATTAAGGAAGATTTCAAATGTCGCACTGAGATGGCCCGTGCCCGGTTTTAAATGCATACAGTGAGGGTCACTGTAGAATCCTTTAGAGAAGATCATGCCATAGAACGGTCGGTCGAACTCTATGTTAACGCGCATGTGGGTTTTTTCACACTGCACTTGTAAGTGTTTTATCTTTGGACTGTCCGGTGTGGCCAGCGGCCATGGGTCATCTGAGTGCGTGGGGGGCAGGGGAGGGCCATAGCCGCCTCCCGCTCGATGCTCGAGTGGTAACGCTGCTGAATCCACAGGTGGCTCGCATATTGCATCCTGGAAATGAAAAAAAAAGTTGTTTTATATTTTTGTTTTTTAATTATAAAAATGTATAATATTACAATTTTTCTTAGGTTATGCAACATCTATAGGTGTTTTATTAATAAATTGTGTATATGATAGTGGCAATTTCTCGATTAGTGGAGCGACGACAGAGGAGCGCATTCCTCTCGCGTCGCACTCTAGTTCGCGCCACGCGAGCGCGTGCGCTGCGCTGCGCGGCGCCCTCGCCGCATCCCGAGAGCGGCGGCGTGCGCCGTTCTTGCCGACTTTCTACACTGATGGATAGCTCGCGCAAGCAATTATAATATTAATCAGCGCAATCATACTGCCTAGATGAGTTCCGAAGCTGCTTTCACGACAGTTCGCCGTAATCTGTGTAATGGCGGAGCGGTAGGGGAGCGTTCATTAGATACGTACCCTAGTGGGTCATACATTGAGGTATACCTAATGATGTAATGAGTAATTTTTTATCTGAAATTCAGTTTTATCTCAACTCATTTATTTTACGTATACGGTAATAACTACGGCTCTGTCCAAGCCTGTCAAGACCTAAAAGGACTCTATTGAATGTTAGACCAGCTATATAGATCTATATTTGGTCATAACGTCGGAAATGGAGCGAGAGCTGGGACAAGTGGTGAGTAACGTTGTTATGTGCAAGAATAGCTGCATGTGACAGCTGGACCCTGCCCAAGCGGCCGCCAGTGCGTACGCGTTTCTAAACCGGTTAGAAATTACCCACTGATCGAGTTTGTCAGTTGCTAGTTGCGGAAGAAAACACCGGATCTATAAACATGCGTAAGTCTTTGACAACTAGAGCTTTCTTTGATAGGTGAGAATTTTAGAAGATTTTACTTCACAATCAATACAGTGTAGCGTAATCAAATACTATAAGGGTACCTTATTTATTATTTCTAGCGATAGCTGATAGCTGATCGACAACTATTCTTTTATCTGTACTTAGTTATTAATTTTATTGTCTCCTATTTTAGCATGTATAACATTTAAGGCAATTAACGTGCATACTGCTTAACATAATAATTAATGTGAAATTGAAAGAAGAGATTACAGCGCGAGAGGCAAGTGCGCGAAACGACAGGTGCGGGTGCGCCCGCGCCGCCGCGCCGCAGGTGAAAGTATCCGCCTCAAACCGCATCCGCTTCCCACCCAATTTAGACGACATGAGCATTATGCATAGCACCCTAATGTAAGTATTGTTCTTTTTTTATTAAAAAGAGGAAACGAGTTTTGTTTGTACTCGGAATTCTGACAAGAAGAATAAATTACTAATTTTATGCTCCGCCAATGATGTAACTGATGTAATCAGATGTTAAAATTCTTGAATGGCATTCTGTAAAACTGTAGGTTTAGGATTAATCTCATATGGGGATCAAGTGAGTTTCAGAACGATGATATTATCAATCATAATGAATCTTTGGAAATTACATAGGTTGGTACAAATTTTACTACCTAAGTATTTATTTCTTACATAAGTTGATAAAATATACCTACAAGGTGGTCAAAGGGCCTGCCTACATACCTAAAGAATTGGTACACTGCGGATGAAAGTTGTTTAAATGAACGAGAAATGAGAACCGGATTTTTGTTTGCGTTCTTAGGAGGTTGTGAATCTTTAACAAGGCCGAGGTTATTTGTGTTTTTCTGATAATTTGTATTGCTACGCATGTGTGTCCTTGACTGTACGCATTCTTGGACGTAAAGGAAACCATTGAAACCAAGTATTCATCGATGACCGATTGACCGACCAACGAGACGAAAACAAAAGTACCTTGCTGCTGATTGTTCCGCTGTTTCTACTTTAGGTGCCGCTATTCATCTTTTGTTAGTTACAATAGACACCTAGTTGATTGTATTCTTTGATTTGATACACCTTGCGTTTTAGTCGCCGTGTCACTGGCTAACGGAAAAGAGAGATTGATAACACGTCTATAACATGCTAAGTACTCTAGGACCGAGGATGTCGGAATTCTCCTCGATGGAAAGATTACTAAAACTTTCAGACTAACATTCGATCAATTAATATGTACAATATATAACCTATATCAAAATATTACCATGCATAATCAATCAATAGAGTAGTTGACTGTATTAAATATATGTATTTTAGTTTAATTTTTTTATTTACCTGAGTAAACAGAACAAAACTGATAAAAAGAAACGTTGAATAATAACGATAATCGGTTTTAGGTACATGTATCTTAGTTAAACCCTTTATCAGACATCAGTCACCGCAAACAAACATTAAATCGAGTATTGTAATAGGACTATGGGTAGTAATTAAATGTTGATAACGTTACTTGTTACTATTTACATAGAGTAAATACATTATCTATTTAGCTCATTTATATAGTAAAAATTTTTATACAATGCGCGCGTTTTGACATCTCCGATAAAGTTTAAGTTGTTAACTCGGATTCAAACTTTAATGAAAAGGAATAGAGATAATTATAATTATGGCTAACAACTAGGCCAGATAATTAAGAATTTCAACAGAAAATAACTTCTATCTTGATTCTTGATGTCTGTTCTAAAACGCACTTCTTCGCCACATCGCCAGCCAGTATCCCACATTCCCCTCAACTTGCAGATGTTGTGTTGTGATCGCGGGACGGGACGTGGGAAGTGTGTTTCAGGTGCGTGAGTGTGTCATGCTCGTGCTATCTGATGAAGCGTGATCTGGTTAGAGCAACCTGCTTCGCGACTCTTTCCACTAAATATGCGTACGAACAAGATTTATTTATGAGAAACGTGATATTATAACTTGATGTTATTTTTTTTATTTATTTATCAAATACAAAAACAAACATCTTATGAACTAAAAGCATTCGATGCATTTAGATGTGAATGTTCGAATTTGAGATAAATGCCTGCATCGGGGTTTTAATTCGGTAATTTTTTTAATTAAATTCCTATAGCGAATTTGAAGACTTTATCAACTATCTAGTAATAGATACTCTTTCTTATACTGTGCCTCTACGTAAAAATTAACACAAAGATTGAAAACTATTTGATATTGATCTTTTTATATTCGTAACAACAGATTCATAGTGAACTCATCGACCGACACCGGTAATATAATAAATTAATAATGTACGCTAAATTATAGGAAATAAAATGTCGGGGTTTTCATAAGTTATAGGTTTATATCATTATAATTTTCTTGTTCTTATCTGTACGTGGTTTTCAGGATTTACTTCCGTTCGTGAACAGATCACACTAACAGAAAGGAAAAAGGGGGTGTCAGCATAGTTGGACCCTGTATTTTTAAATAATGTACATACATACAAAGGAATCAGTGATAAGGTGGTGATATCGACGATTGTGTTAAACTAACATTTATAAATTCAGAATGGGTCTGGGCCCGTGCTCCACCTCTAGGTTCTCCACCTGGGTGAAGCATGTAATTCATATTTAACTCACATCGTAGGTACATTGTAGGTACATGACTACGGCGTGGCCGAGGGTTATTTCGAAGACATTTCGAAATGTTATACTTATTTTGAATAAATAAATATAAATATCTTGGACATTGTCACACTAATTATCTAGTCACATTTAAAGTACCAGAATCTAGCCTGGAGTGCGATTTTTGAAAGTCAAATCTGCAGTAGAAAGATGCATATCCATAGTATCCATAGTAATTTTGACGTTTTCAACTGCTGAACTCAGCGAATGAGATTCAAAAATCGCACTCCTGGACTCGCACGATATAGATTACATAATTATATAGATACAAACATCCATGACTCGGGTACACATATTCATATTCATCATACCAATATTTGTCCATTACGGGATTCGAACCCGCGACCCTCGGCACAGTAGGCAGGTTCAGGTGAATTGTGAGATTCAAAATCATGATCGAATGAGATTTTGACATTTTCTTCTGCTGATTTTAACGTGACTTTCAAAAATCGCACTCCTAAGGATGTCAGTCCCGACAAAACGAGAAAATTCGAGATATATCTCCGTCATTGTTACTTTACGCATGCCAAAACGAGCGCGCATGACGGTTTTGTCGCTTTGTCGGTGCTACATGACAAGGAGTGAGTCTATCTATCCCCATTTTTGTGTAAGTGTGAAACTTACGCGCTGTCTCTATAAAACGTGTTAACAACACTAACTTCAAACTAATTTTACACCTTCGCTTCCAAGTTAAAAGGTGCGTTAAATTAATCTAGTAACCAAACACAAGAGACTTTCGCTTTTGTAACGTACCTGAGCGCTGTGCCTGCGGCGGGCGCTGCGACTACGGCTACCTAACGAGTTAATACCTCGATGCTCATGAACTTGAACTTAGGGCGTGGAGGGCCACGGGCGTACTTCCACCACTTTCCCTGCACGTCTCGAATCCATTCGTGATTCCGCGTTACAGAGGTAAATTGTATGGTACCTACGCGCGTGCAATTGTTTCCAGTTTAATGACAATTTCGATTATGATTTTAGCATAGACGAAGAATTTTTCGCTTACGCGATTTTAGGTAAAGTGGTTACTCATTGTGTTTAGTCAAACTACGGTTTTCTCGAGTACCTATTATTAGCACTTTTACATATTTTTTTATACAAGAACTTTAAAGGGGTAATATCTTTTGAACCATAATAGCTATAAGATGGTTGAAATTTTCACAGAAATGCGGCATTATGGCGGATTTGCTAACAAATAATAAAATCAATAAGCACAAAATTAAAGGACGTCTCCATACAAGAAACTTTTTTAAATTTAGATGTTCTTGAACTAAAGTTAAAGTTCTTGACTCGGCCATAGGACCATGAATTTCATAAATCAAGATTAATTTGATTTTATCCATTTTAGGACCATTTTCTCTTGAATGTAATGTATGTATTGTAAATGGTAAGAAGTAAGGCACTTCTTAATTACCATATTATATGAAACGTGTTAATGAATTACCGCAAAACTAGAAAGTAGTTTGTTTAGAATCGAGAGCAAAATCCAATTATAATGGTTTCAACATAGGGATTTTTTTTTCAAAATATTAAATAATTTGTTTGTAAAATTTAAAATTTACTGAACCCGATGTCAACCCACCGCACGGGCACACTCACCCTACTTACGACCAAAACAAGATTATTAAAATGTATCGACGAGTACGTTTAGCGCTTTCATTCATTGCCGAAATGATAACAAATCATTTTTGCGTTAAAACTTAAAATGTGAATAACTTTAAATTTTAACTATCAAAATAATGAAATTATTGTTTCAATCTAATTATTTTGTTATAAATCAGTAGAGGTGTATGAGGTTTTGCGCTTACTCATTAACATGTTACAACAGCTCTATTTAGCACCAATTGTATGAAACAGATCAATTTATACGTTCATAATGGTCTACAATAAACTATTGTAACTTTATTTATAAAAATCCACGAATGAAAGCGATCGCTCGTTTACACTTTCTATGACGAATTGCTTTCTAACACGAATTAGCGAGATTGTGTTGTCGTTTTACACTTTAATATGTCCATATTAAGACATCACATCGGCTATGGCTTGGGGAATTAAGAGAAAATTTATTGGCTGGTGAAAAAAAACTTCAATTAAAAAGCTGTTACATAGTTCGTAATTCAAAGGAGTTCCGGCACATAATACCAAAAAATGTATAACCGTACTTCTATTTTTATTATGGACTATGGAACACTAGAAACTAACTGCAGGCATTAGTTTATTTTATAATGATTTATTAGTTTTTATCATTTTTATATAAAAAAAACATTGTGCTTGCATCACCTCCTACTAAACAACATTGACAGTCATTTTGGGGTTGCTGCTTTTTTATAATTTATTGACAATAAATGACTAAATAACTTGGTAAATAAAAATGAATGGTACTATCTGAGTCGTTTTTATAAAACCGCATAATTTATTACACATTTGACTTCAGTCAAAACTTCTATACATTTTATGGTATTTTTTCAAGGGAGAGCGGCGGTTGTCCTTTAAGTACTACTATGGAGCATTATGGAGAAGAAGCTATTTATAGTATAGTTATACAGGGTGTTTGGTAGAACGATGTAGATATTTTCTGAGCTGATTGATAACCTTTATAAACATTTTAAACCTCATGTACAGGGTGAAATTGATATCATTAGCATCCTTTTGAACTAAGAGTCTGATGGGTATCAAATTGAACAACTTTTACTATGGAAGCAAAGAGATCGGAGCAAAAAAATCGACCTGTTCCGTACTAAACTGCAGGGCCTACTCGACCCAAATGTATGCAACAGCAGATTTTTTTTTGCTCCGATCTCTTTGCTCCCATAGTAAAAGTTGTTCAGTTTGATGGGTAGACTCTTAGTTAAAAAGGATGTTAATGATATCAATTTCACCCTCTAGTATTATGACAAGTCTCATAGTTTTTAAGTTATGATCAAAAGTTCGTCTTTTTGTTTATTGCGAGAATCGGTGCGGTTAGAGGTCTATAACATACAAGTTAGTGCCTCAATCAGTTTTATTTTGGTTTTAAATCATTCCTAAGTTCACAGTCTTTTATCACAATAAGTTTAAACAATAATTGGAAAGGCAATCATAAAAAAATCTTGATTTAAACTTGTCACAAATGAATTTTGTTGTAGAAATGTTTTTACCCTACCGATCAATAAAAAAACTACACGTGGAAAATTTGTTCAAATCATTTAAAAACTACTTTGGCTAGTAAACTTTCAATTAATAAAAAAATTATTAGCAATAAACCACAACTAAAGCGACAATTGAATTTTTTCATAAGATGGTAGACAAAACTGAAAATCAAATAAAACTGAATAATCTTAGTTCTTCAGTCTTCGTCAACCATATCACATTTTATCATTGAATTATTATTATTATCTAATTCACCGGTCGTGTATTTAAATTGTGATTCACGATTTTGAACACAGTCATCTATAGCAGATTATAAAATTATTAAAGTAACTGTGTACATGACTACGGCGTAGCATTATTAAAGAGTAATATAAGGCGGCGTAGCCGAAAGTTATTTCGAAGAAAATTCTAAAATTTGATCTAACCAAAGTAGTTAAGTATTTCGAATAATTATGGACAATCTGAGTGTCTTATATTATTATTATTTATAATACAGGGTTACAAGGAAAGTCGTACAGAATATTAAAGGACGTTATTATCCAGGTCATTTCTGATGGATTTGATTCTGTAATATGCTGTCCGAAACTTAACCGTTATGGAGATATTGAATTTTTAAAATCCTTAATATTTTGGCTTTTTATCTTTTTTTTCTGGGATTAGAGCTCCAAGGGTCGGTTTTTTTATGTATCTAGTTAGAAGGCATTTAAAATAAAGTTTTTAAAATTATCTGCAGAATAAGTTCCATACAATTTTTTTTTAAAGCTCCTCAAAGTTGAAGTTGAAGTTGAAGTTGAGTTGAGTTGGGTTGTAGTTGCACTTAGTGAAAAATCTTTAATTCTAACCATTTCTAAACTGTATTTTTAAGCTGTTAGTAGTAGTTTCAGTTTTTGTCAATCATTTTTATTAATTGAGATGCCTTCTAACTAGATACATAAAAATACCGACCCTAGGAGCTCTAATCCAAAAAAAAAGATAAAAAGCCAAAATATTAAGGATTTTTTTCTTAAATCTTAAAAATTCAATATCTCCATAACGGTTAAGTTTTGGACACCATATTACAGAATCAAATCCATCAGAAATGACCTGAATAATAACGTCCTTTAATATTCTGTACGACTTTCCCTGTAACCCTGTATATCTGGGCACGCGTGGTAGACTTACACCCGCCCATGCACCCTCCCTAGTGGTAGGCTTGTGCCCTGCAATGAGACGTATAATTAGGTATATTATGGACTGATTATGATGATAATAATTATCTCTGAATATGATAGTCAAAATTAGGAACATTGTTATGGAATCTAAATTTACACTGTTGGCATAAACATATGCTCACGCATGACTTTATACGACGAAGGGGTAGTCAGAGTAATTTTAAATCCTAATTATAGTATGACATATGAATTTCCATAGCAATACCGCCAGAGTTATGCTTTTCAGTACGACATGGAGTGAGTCCATTACATAGACGAATAATCTACGTTCTACGGTCCATTACCATTTTTTACTAGACGGTGGACACAACACACGCCTCAAAATTAAAGCATGTAATTATAGCTACACTGTAAAGTACCCACTTATTAAACAAACTCCTAATCGATCAACCTGACAGTCCGATCTATCGCGATCGTCACGACTACTACGTAAGAGTTCTGTAACTAGCGACGAAACTATTATTTACTCTCTACTATCCGCTGCTGTAACAGATTTCAATGCCAAAAATGAAATCGTTTCGATGAGATTGCATCATTCTCTTACAAAGCTGCGAAATTTCCGCAGTGAAAGTGAGTTTGTAAAAAGTATTTTGGTAGTTTAGCGGTCAACGACTCACGGCGCGTCAATCGTTCGTTCCTTTTCAGTGTAAGAGAGCATCGTAAAGCGCGTGTTATGTAAATTACGTCTCACTTTAAACATGATTTGTTTCTCTCTCTCTTATTGCGATTTCTTTTTAAAGTATGATATAAGCTTTAATTTTAAAACCTATTTAACGATCGATGTAGTGGTTCGATAAAATTTATTGGAATTATGTTGAGATATCAACAAACCTGCCCCACATACCTTCCGGAAGAAATTTTCTAAATGATGGTAAAAACTGCATCTTTTCTTGCATTATATACTGCAATATTAGTAGCTAAAGAAGCATCATCATTCCGGAAACACACTTCAACATTATATTTTTGTCTAAAATAAAAATTTCGAAAAAAATAATAGGTGGGTACCTCATAAATGCTGTATTTTTGTACAAACTACTTAAAAATATTAAAATTTGCACTGTATATTATCTTATTTTATAATATTGTAATAAAACTGAATATTTCTGAAATACTTTCTCATATTTCAAACATGAAAGTTTTGTTTTTTTTACCTCGGTTTCAGATTGGTAATTTCAATTTTTTTATAGGATTATAGTTTGATATGTTGTTTCATAAATAATAAATAATGTAGATACTTAGATTCAAAATAGAATTAAATAATGTTGGTTTTGTGACGTTCCCTAAATGACGAATTATTTTATATTAATACCTTGGTGATTTTGGCCCAGACAGGCAATACATGTAGAAAGGCATTAAATTTTCAGGAAATTACACTTAAGTTAAATCTCTTATTAAGATCTATGATGAGCTGTCGAAGATCATCCCGCAACATAACCAAACGACCTTCAAATTACATAATATAGCTTTATGTAAGTAGTATCTACAAGAAGTAATAGAAGTGGGTAGTAATATTTAGAGGGATGGTTTAGATTTAGACCATGAAATTGAATAACTTTCACTACGGAGCCTATAACGAAATCGCGAAAAAAAATTCAGCTGAGTGTTTTTCATGGAACAGCTAATTTTTTTCCTCGATTTCGTCGTTGGCTCCATACTGAAAGTTGTTCAGTTTAATGGCATAAGCCACCACCCACTTCTGTAACACCCTGTGGTGTCTACAGCAATTAAACCACGATTAAAAATGTAAGTTTTGATTTCTCCTATGGTTATTCAATATACGTAGACACACAGTTAGTTTCCAATGGTCCGCTGTTTTGTGGATGTGCTAACGGAATCATTAGCCTACTTGGAGAGAACGCGAGCGGAAAAAGCTGAATACAAGCATCGCCGCATGCCCGATGCCGACTGTTCTATGCATCATAAAGTGCAAAATATCTGTTATTTACTAGTAATCACTACCGTCAAGAGATTCTTTGTCTTACTAAAGTATTTTAATTTCGGCTTTATTGTGTGCAGTACCGATTTTAAATCATGGTGGTTTAAATTCATACAATGCCTCCAAGTAGAAGTTTAGCTAAAACTATCCTAACAGCAACTCTATGGTTTAGAAAATAATAAAATATATATGTTTTAAAACTTCAATTTAAATGAAATTTACGCGTAGTTTGACGTAGACGTAAGACTGAAAAGAAAAAGAAAGAAGTATTTAGAAGGTAAATGCCGATGCAACGATCTAATTATAACTATAGTTTTTTTGTCAGACTAATTTAAACATTGTTTTACATTTTACACGTAAGTATGAAAGCGTTTCGAGTTTTACTTAACTTTTACTTTGCTTTTAAAGAATTTCTTTTTTTTATCATTACATTTCGTTCAGTATGAGTGTGCAGTTTATTGCAGCATGCATCGGACGGTTAGCCGACTGTTAGATCAGCTCGAGAACGGTATCATTGATCAGTGGTCCAGTACTGCCCGCATACGATCTACGATGATTGCAATTCGTTGCTACTGTTGCGTTGCTTTAACATTTTTTCTGGCGGCTATTTGATGGTTATTAATGCGTTACTTTTACGTTTCTTTTAGCCGCTCTTGTTTGACGTTAATTATACTTTAATAACATGTTAGCCAGAGCTGTGAAACTTTTAAATTTTTATAGATGAATTAAATAAACTGAAGGTTTTTAGATATGGATGCTCAATCCCAACATATTCTCCGTTGGGATTTTTCGAAACTTGAACAGGGAAACTTTCGCTATTTCATTTCTGTAGACAAAAATGTGAAACGATTTTTCCAAAGCCTGTAGATGAGAAGACTATTGTGATGATGCTGTGTTGTGTTTTTAAATCTTGGGAAATAATGAGCCTTCAGGGCGGAAACATTATTGTTATCAATAAGGAGGACTGGTATCTATCTACTGACAAATAAAATATACACAGGGTGTAAACTTAAATGCGTTACATACCTACGGGGGGCCATCGTATTGAACAACTTTTACTATTTGACTTATATTGAAATGGCGAAAAAAATCAGCTGTCTTAAAGAAAATGTCAATAGCTAATCTACCAAAACGTATAAGAAACTGCATGTTCTAAATCTAAAACACCCAGCCTTATGTAACTCATCTTTCCATAACTCAAAATAAAACTCCTATCAATACTAATTACGTCGTTATTAATTAAAATGATTTCCGAATATTGAAGAAAAATTTCAAAGTTATTCTAAATAAAACAATGTAAAAACCAACCTGTAGCAGGAGCGTTGCGACCGCCAGCAGCAACCTGGTCTTCGTCATATTCACAGTCCAGCTTCGCCCTGCAACCAACGAAACACGGTCAGCTGAGCACTAGCCTAGGGCCCCGCGCGGGCGGCGCTTGGCATGGGCGCTAGTGGCGCGGCGCGGGCGCTGGCGCGGCTAACATGGCGGCGACGACTGTGCGCGCGCTCCGCCGCTCGCCGCGCCGAGCCCCCCCACGCCTCCCCGCCGCAGTGGGGACGCGGGTGACCCACTGACCGAGTGCAGCACCGCCGGAACTGCACCGGCTATGGCTGCATCTTTCTCTGCGCGCGCGCCGCTCCCGTTGCGACGAGAGGAAACCGCGCGCGGCCTTCACCTTCGCAAGGTCGTGTTTAACTTGTGGCAGTTTATCAATTGATGCATTTTTACTTTCTTTGCGATATGTAGGCTACGTTATCGGTATGAATGTTTCTAGTGAAATGCAATTATTTTAATCGTGATTATTAATAAACAATCAATGTTACCAAACAATTACTCTACAAACTATCATCGTAAATATTACTTTATTAATATTTTAATCCGGATTGAAATTTTATATACCTTAAAAGAATCTGAAGTTTGTTCTTTCTTATTCTTTTAATTAATAAATGTACTTTTATATACCTAAACTCAATGATCCTAAACTCAATGATATTAATGTTACTACCTAAACTATGAAATTGAGCTGAATTTTCTAATCTTCTAATTCTAATAAAAAGTACAAAAAGAAATCCTGGACCACGTTTTTTAGGGTTCCGTACCCAAAGGGTGAAACCGGGACCCTAATACTAAGCCTACGTTGTCCGTCCGTCTGTCCTACCTATAGGGCTGTAACTTTTGAACCGTAATAGCTAGATAGTTGAAATTCTCAGAAAATCTCAGATTGTGCGTTATTACGGCGGATTTGTTAACAAATAATGAAAATGTCCAAAAGTAAGAAATTAAGGGGGGTTCTCAACAAGAAACTAGTTTTTATCAACGTTTTTTCTTCACGCTCTATCGTAAAAACGGTAATACATAGAAGCTTCAAACTTAGTGTGATTATAGAACTCTACAGAATAACAACAAATACTAAAAACTGGCCAAGTGTGAGTCGCGAGTAGCCGGACTCGCACTTGACCGGTTTTATTTAAATATTGTTTTTGATCAATGTTACATAAGACTTTTTAATCTCTCAGTTTAGTAAAGTTATGAAAATATTAAGTAACATGAAAGAGAAATGTCTCAAAATCTCGTAAGAAGAGTATGATAAACGATTCAGAGTGAAATTTCTCCGAAATTAGATAGGCACACGTCGCGTTTTATCGCTGCTTATGTGGCATAATGATGTTTAATTCATTATTTTACGTAATCATGAGACAGTTGTAACTTAGCATAATTATTATATGATGGAAAATGTGTTTTATAACGTCATCTCAAGGCTAGCAATGTTTGTATAAACGTTTCAGATTTTTAATTTTCTATTTTCAGTTAATACCTATGTATACCACAGTATACATACTCTACAATCTCTCTCTCTCTTTCTTTTTCCGAAGTTTTCAATGAATTACAGGCATTTTATCGTGTTTGTAATTTAATATTAATTTTCTTGTTTAATAGTTATAAAAGAGTTTTGGATAAAATACTTTTAATGAAGTTCAATCAAAGCATACTATTTTTTATTAACGAAAAGACATTGCCCGTGCACGTGACGAATTTTATTCGTTTCACAAATAACGGATGAGTGAGTATGATCAAAGAACACTTACTAATAGTATGATACTTAAAATTATACACAAAATATGAGGATTATCATACTTCCCAAAGAAATGGAAATTCTAAAATATCCTTTTCTATTGTAGCATTTTTCTTATAAAATTTATATTTACCAGTTTTGAGACGAAACGGGATTGACGTTTTCCTTTTGTAGAGAATTATGTAAATAATGTATTATATCTAACGTCACGCAATAACCAGCGCGGGCGCAGCATGACAGAGTCTGTTCGGTTCGATTTCACCCCAGACACTCGATCGCTCGCTGGTTAGAAAGTTTCATCTGTCGATTCGAGACATATTCGAGAATACACACTAGTGCACTCTGTTAGATATACGACTACAACAATTGTACACAAACTGCATGCACAGAGTAATGATTTAATTTCTTTATGGACAGTTGTAAATTCAGCACCAATTATTTGATACTTAGGAAATAAAACGACGACAATGATCCAACGAGTCGGAATGCCGGCTGATTCTAATGACTGTTTGCGCAAATTAGCGTCATTAAACCACAGACAAATCGGTTCGCTAATATCTTTCGTGTTGAGATAAACGATTGGTATTTTTTATCCGCCGCTGCACCCACCTGGCCTTAACTAGGCTAGCTCTAGTCGGAAGAAAGCTGGCCCTGGGGCATTTTCTATTTTCATGTAATCTGCGGCGATATTATAATAATAGACTGTATAGTGGGTTCTGGCCGCGCTCAATTAAGCACCTCAGACAAGAAACGCGAATGTGGGACGAGAGGCGCCCAATCCAATTCTAAGTGTAACCAAGTACCTACGTGATAGTTTCAAGCGAAGCGTGTTCTTTATTATTTAAACCACAAGGTCATTCAAACGTAAACTTTATTACAAATGAGTAAGGGTCTGTACCTATAGCCACTGTGGCTAAAGTGCACGCCCTTCTGTGTTTTCTCGTCTTGTTGAAACCAGTCTAAACTATTATAAAACTGTAATAGAAGTGTGTCTGTACATGGAAGATATTTACAAAAAAAAGATTACGATATGGTTTTTAGGCTTCCATGATTCCAAATCAAAACTTTTTTGACTTTTTGTCTGTCTGTTTATTTGTTTGTGTGTTTGTTTGTTCGAGCATCACGCAAAAACTACTGAACCGATTTTGATGAAATTTTTTTTTGTTTGACAGCTTATGATTTGACTTAAAATCTGGTATATAATTTATGCGGACGAAGTCGCGGGTAAAAGCTCGTATTATTATATTATTGTTAATTTCGTTATTTAAGATGAAACGTAAAAAGTTTAGATTCAGTCATCTCTATAATATACTTTATGATTAAAAACCCGGAAAAATGTATTAAAATTACTTGACTTAACAAACACGATAAACAAACCAACAAAAGTATTGAAGGAGTGTGATAGGATGGCGAAGGGTGTTACATATCAGAATCGCGAAAAAAAAACGTTATTTCATAGAAAATGACAATAGCTATTCGAACAAAATGTTCAAATGTTGTCTGAACAGCTGTTTTACTCTTCTCTATATCTATGTTGGTCTGATAGTAAAAGTTGTTCAGTTTGTTGGTCCAAAGCACCCTGTTCGATATGGAACTCATTTTTTACAACTTGTATAAGCTGAGCTGATGATTATGATTGAAAGGTAGAAAAATATTTGGTAGGTGCTAATATTTTTATTTTTTGTAATTAAAATGTATATTTGCACCAAAATCATATTTACTTCCATTCTTACTCAATGGTTTTAAACAAAAATTCGTTAAACTTTTTCTCTATGTATAATTATTATGATAATGGATTTAAATAAGCTTAGATTTAGTTTGTAACATGGTACAATAATATACTGCGCCTGGTATTCTCTTCCGATCACGTGACTGACCACGTGACTGACACAAGCCTACGTCATTATACCCTTTTATCATGTTTAGCGGCCATTTTTTTGTGACGTAGGCTTGTGTCACTCTGGGAATACAAGACCTTGTTTTTAGGGTTCCGTACCCAAAGGGTGAAAACAGGACCCTATTACTAAGCCTACGTTGTCCGTCCGTCCGTCCGTCCGTCCGTCTGTCCGTCTGTCCGTCTGTCCGTCCGTCCGTCTGTCCTACCTATTTAGGGCTGTAACTTTTGAACCGTAATAGCTAGATCGTTGAAATTTTCTCATATTATGCTTTATTACGGCGGATCTGTTAACAAATAATAAAAATTTCAAAAAGTCAAAAATTAAGGGGGGTTCTCAACAAGAAACTAGTTTTTATTTACGTTTTTTCTTCACACTCTATCGTAAAAACGGTAATACTCGTAAATACAAGCGTGAAACTTAGTGTCATTATAGAGCAAACTCTGCAGAATAACAACAAATACTAAAAACCGGCCAAGTGTGAGTCAGTCTTGCGCTAAAGGTCCCGGACAAAAAAGTTTTTTTCTAAGTTAATAATGTTGTGTTCTGTGGTGGTGTGGTACGGAACCCTCGGTGCGCGAGTAGCCCTACTCGCACTTGACCGGTTTTTTTATTATTTTAGACTATGGTTTGTAATAAGTTTCTGAGTTGTTTTTCCTAAAAATACTACGACGATAGAAAAAGCGCATACGTTGAAGTCTTTTCTACGGAGGCATTTAACGACTACGACGCTACGAGGCGTAGCGTGACCAGACCTACCTATTTTGTAAGTTTCCGACTATATCGATACAAAATACGTTTTTACTAAATGTAAGTAAACAATAATATGCATGTAAACTACAAACAAATTTTACGAATATTAGCAAAAAAAGCAAAACATATAGACAGCCAGAGTCTTTCTCATATTATTCTTGAAAGAATTATTAATTATCAGTTTAGTTTTAGAGGAGGAAACAAGGGAATACGAAAAATCGTTCCAAGCTGCAGTTGTCTCTTTCGCACTCTAGTCGGCGTATTGGTGGGGCGGAAGTATTCGTCGGAAAATGACCATTTCCATTTCAGCCCGCCTATCCTCTTAAGTAGACTAGTAGAGGAAATAATAAACGGAAATAGGTTTCTAAACATAAGGATCACAGCGGGTCACTAAAAAGAAAATAAAAGCGGTCAAGTGCGAGTCGGGCTACTCGCGCACCGAGGCTTCCGTACCACACCACTACAGAACACAACATTATTAACTTAGAAAAAAAAACTTTTTTTGTCCGGGACTTTTAGCGCGAGACCGACTCACACTTGGCCGGTTTTTTGTATTTGTTGTTATTCTGTAGAGTATGCTCTATACTCACACTAAGTTTGACGCTTGTATGTATTACCGTTTTTACGATAGAGCGTGAAGAAAAAACGTTGATAAAAACTAGTTTCTTGTTGAGAACCCCCTTAATTTTTAAATTTTTGACATTTTTTTATTTGTTAACAAATCTGCCGTAATAACGCATAATCTGAGAAAATTTCAACTATCTAGCTATTACGGTTCAAAAGTTACAGCCCTAAATAGGTAGGACAGACGGACGGACGGACAGACGGACAGATGGACAGACGGACGGACGGACGGACAACGTAGGCTTAGTAATAGGGTCCCGTTTTCACCCTTTGGGTACGGAACCCTAAAAAAACATTAAAAAATCTCTTCGACTTTGTTCCGTTCTAATTTTTAAAGAAGATACTACTACTTCCAACCAAAATTCACAAATATACCCTTTCGAATAGCCTCGAGACTAATTCGCAAAACATTAATCTGCTCTTAAAATTCCTTGATTACTCTGTCAAGAGACTCATCAGTCGTGTTGTGGAGACGTCGTTATCCGAGATTAGTGTTAGAGCCAAGGTAGAGCCGTCAAATTGTATAATGACCTCTCATTGATCAATGTCTATATGACGCGAAAGCTGCTCTTAATTTTTCGCGTTACTTTATTATTGGTTAATTCATCGTTTTAGTATTTGTGTTTTTCTTTGTAGCAATTAGAGAATGAAATGTATACAATATTTGAGAAGTTGTATACCAAATTACTAATCTAATCTAAACTATTACTAAACTGTAAGAGAAGGTGTGTCTGTGCATTGAAGATATTTACAAAAAAAAGATTACGATATGGTTTTTAGGTGTCCCTGATTCCAAATCACAATTTTTTGGATTTTTGTCTGTTTGTTTGTTTGTGTGTTTGTTTGTTTGATCGAGCATCACGCAAATACTACTAAACCGATTTTGATGAAACTTTTTTTGTTGATAGCTTATGATCTGACGTAAAATCTGGTATATAATTTGTGCGGAAGAAGTCGTGGGTTAACGCTAGTACATAATATAACTATTGAATACCAATCTAAAAATACTTTAAATTTTGAAATAAGCCAAATGTTTGGATCGGATTCTATACAGGATGTAAAGAAAAGTATCATTAACCTTTTAACCACATACTCTACCCATCAAACTGAATAACTTTTACAATAGGAGCAAACATGTCTGAGCAAAAAAAATCTGCTGTCCCATACTAAACTACCATACCTACTCGATTCAAATCAAATATGGGACAGCAGATTTTTTGGTCTCACAGTTTTGCTCCCATAGTAAAAATTATTCAGTTTGATAGGATGAGTATGTACGTGGTTTAAAGTTTAATGATACTTTTCTTTAGACCCTGTATAAACAGTACCTAGTGAGTATGTCTAAAGAAATCGAAACAAAATCAAATTAAAACCATTTCTTCCAACATAATATTATTAAGTTGGAAGTTTAGTGGCGACGGGCTCACTCCCCGTCACACTGGACAGAGTTTCGGCACTACTAGTGAAACGTGGATGTTCTGAGGTTTCAGAATATCTCTGACTACCCCCTCGGGGAATATAGTCGTGAGCATATGCTATGCTTATGCTAATATTATTAACATTGTTTAATGTATTTTGTACCTCATTCAACAAGTCTGAGGAAATACCTACATACACCTAATTATTTTATGTAAATAAGTATTAAAAACTTTGCTATTTCCCATACTGCTGTTATAATAAATTATTAACTAAGTACTTATATGTATATTAGTTACATATTTGATTATTTCTCTTTCTAACGTGGTGTAGGTTCGTTTCTTTAAAAGCAAAATAATTCTAAATAACATCTCAAAAATCAAATTGTATATTTATACTGTAATTGTATATATATAAGTAGGTAAGTATATCAATGTGTAAGACAGATGTCGTGAAGTACCTAGTATCGAGACAAACCTGATAGGTTTAACGATGCTAGCCAGTATTCTAAAATGTTATAATATTTTTTTGATAAGAGAAATAAATAATTAAAAAATAAAAATAAAATACAAATATACAATTTGTAATTTGTATTTTTTTTTAAATATTTTTATGTTTATTGTATGTTTTATTTATAATGTAAGTATTAATGATTACAACATATTTTAATTTATAACAATATGTACACAGAAGGACGTATTGGACTAGACGGTTGTCGGTTCGTTTGCTTTGTTTGTTCTTTTAGTTGTTTTTTTAGTAGTAGTTAGTCAGCATCCTAAATACTCTTAGACTAATTAAATACTGTATACATTTTGTTATAAATTAATATATTTTATAAATATAGTTTAGATATAGGTACAAGTATGTATGTACAACATATAAGCCTCAAACTCGTGGTATTATTAACGTGCATTAAAATACGTTAAAAGTAATGCAAAGATTTCACACGAGATGATCAACAAAAAGCAGCGTGAGTCGTCAATGTGTTAAACTTTCGTTTTCTGCCTTGTCTAGCGCTAATCTGCAAGTCAATCCTATAATTTTATTTAAAAAACTTACTTTTTCATACTCTTTACACCAATAATGGCTCAGATAATTGAAATAACTAGGCGTGTTCTTAAATACAGGGTCCAACTTTAAGGCGCTGACAGTTTTTAAGAGGATGATCAGGAGTGCGATTTTTGAAACTCATTCGTTGAACTCAGATGGAACTCAGCAGTTGTAAATGTCAAAAGTACTATGGAGATACCTTAGTTAGACTATGTATATACTACGTTAAGAGATACGCATCTTTCTACTGTTGATACATACTCCACGGGTGCGATTTTTGAAAGTCAAATCAGCAATAGAAAGATGCGTATCTCCATACATTTTCAAATGCTGAGTTCAACGTATGAGATTCAAAAATCGCACTCCAGACCATCAAACTTAACAACTTTCTCTATGGGACCAACATCAAAACAGCTGTCGCATACATTTGGCTCGAGTCGAGTAGGCAATGCGAGTAGGTTTACAGTTTTGTATGAAACAGCAGATTTTTTTTTCGCAATTTTGATGTTGGTTCCACTGTGAAAGTTGTTCAGTTTGATGGTCTGTAGCACCCCGTTTTTTGTATAGTATGTAGAAAACTATAATATCTGTACAATCCTACTAATCCTACTAATATTATAAACGCGAAAGTTTGTAAGTATGGATAGATGGATGGATGTTTGTTCCGCTTTCACGCAAAAACTGCTGAACGGATTTTGATGAAATTTCGCATACAGATAGACCATGGCCTGGATTAACACATAGGGTTCTTTTTATCCGGGTAACGCAGACGGAGTCGCGGGCAATAACTATCATAAATATTTGTTGTACAGTCAGGCAGCAATTTCTCTACAACACTTATTCGACTACTTATAACATATTTACTAAAATGAACTTATTCCGGTACTAAACTATTTCAATATCTCGTTCCCTGCGCAGGCGCACGCGCCCGCGAGAAAGCCGCCGAGTCACGTAAAGCAATTACCAAGGCGACGGCGTGCTCGGTTTATCTTATCTCGATATCTCCACACCTCATCATCCTATTGTCTTCTGCCTGTAACTGGACCACGATACAAATTGAACTCGTAATTGCAGGTATGAAGACCTTTGATATAAGCATTATTGGTGGAATGAGATCATTGAGGTATCAGAATTGTATGGAATTGAGTATCCCTAATATTTTATTTAATATTATAAAATGTGAATGTAAGTTTGTTTGTTAGGCTTTCACGCGAAAACTACTTTACCGATCATCATGACACTTTGTACACATATTCTTGGAGGTATTAGAAGTAACATAGGATACTTGGGGTTTTCCAAACTCCACGCGGACGAAGTCGTGGGCAATAGCTAGTTTGTACATAAATGTCTTGGATATTGGGTTTACCTAGTCCCAATCGAAATACCAGAATCTAACGTCCGTATTAATAAACTCAACTCAACTAGTTTTAAAGTAACTTCAAACTCAAACTAAAACGTCCAATTTGAGTTTCGTTCATTAATTCGGGCTTAAGTCTAGGCAGGAATTATGGTGTAGTACGAACATCAATGACTTGAGTACAATTTATTCGTACCTATTGACCACACAAATATTTGCAATTTGCAGGATTTGAACCTGTGTCCTCAGGCATACTATAAAATTGGAGCTACCTAATTAGGCTGTTAAAAATTCGAAAAGTTAAAATTGCTCGTAGGTTTAAGTAGGGTCAATCTTTTAACCTTATATTCGGAATAGTCGCATCTCCTTACATTCATCTGTATTAGCCGTCATTTCAATGTACTCTACCTTTACACGTAGTACGCAAAGTATTTAAATAATTATATTAAGTAATGGAATAAAAAACTCAACTCGATGTAAAAAATTCAAACCATAATATAAAACAGAAGTAAACCAATAAATAATTGCGGTTGTAATCTGGATAGCTTACCGCTAAACATAATAGGTATATAACCTAACCACAGAAAGTGGTTTTATCTCTTCTTAAATATCTCGCAAATGCTCTAACTAGAGTCTAGTTGGAAGCAAACTCTACGCTAAATAAAATAAAAGCACTTAGAAACAAAACCGCGGAGACACTCTATTTAATTCAAATCTACTGCCATGCTTAATTGGAAATCAGTTTTAACTAACTGGAAACACTAACAACCGAGACCTGCCTAAGTTAAGTGACTTTTCAATCTAAACCTGTCGAGGTTCAATATAGGTACCTAAAGAGAAATGGAAAATGCCTTAATTCTTTACTTTCATATGCAGCATCACAATGGAAAATTGATTATTGAACTGGGTCTGTCTGCTAGTGCTGCTACGTGTAGGAGCACAAATTATATGCTGCGATGTTTGCTAAGTCACTTTCGGCTCTGATTACCGACTGAGCTCCAGTGCAGCGACTTTTAATTAGCCAGTAACGAGCTGAAAGTTTTTCTTAATTAATGAATGGGAATGCCCCAAAAGGTTTAGCTTCTCTTCTCCATTATTCTTTACGCGTAAGCGTTAGAAAGTGAACGCGTTGTTCATAGCAAAACTCAGGTCCCAGACACGCCCTTGTTTATGTTAAAATAGTTTAATGTAATTAAGATTTACTCGCAGTTGTAACAAACATTCTATAGAAGATTTCTCTCGAATCATTGTTCTGAAAACGTAAAAACGGATAAATAATCGGACTCTATTCAAGCGTTTCCAAGAAAAGGCGCGATGCTAACGTGCAGCTCTTCATTAATACATGAATTAATCTGAGACAACGTGGAGCCATTGTATATGTTTTACTAGCTTTCATTTCTAATGAAAAAGTCGTCGTTATTTTTATTGTGTGGCAATTTTCACTCATTGGGTCAATGATCTAGTCTAGCGCCTCCATTAGTTCGCCATTGTCGAGTGTTCCCATGCAGGGGAGTGATCCACTGTGTTGAATCTGTCATGGAGCTAAAAAGTAGTTCGATATCATTTTGCTGATGCCATTTGAAACTAAAACGCTTAATCGTAGATTTGTTAAAATTCCCCACTATACAATTTGCGAACAAATGGAAGAATACTCTCTCTCTCTTCCTGGCTAGTTAATATGAAAGTATGCTGCACTTCACCCTATTTCTAACGTCGTCTTCGAACGCATTGGAAACCTAAATAACATAAACAATTCTCGCAAATAAAGAATTATTTGCGAGAATTGTTTCGACGACGAACGACGTCAGGAATAGGGTGAAGTGCAGCATACTTTCATATTAACTAGCCAGGAAGAGAGAGAGAGAGTATGTTATTGAAAATTATAATATTTACAATGTTTCTCGTATTGTATTTGTATTTAGCTTTAGGTAAAATTAGATTTGTAAAGTATTAATCTAATCGCTAGTCGTAAAGCGTGTGGCCGATTGATCTCCAAACGCTAAATTCCTGTCCCAACTGTGCCAAATTTGTTTATATTTCACGTCACGTTCCTGTACCCTGGTTGGGGCTTGACCACATATTTAAAAGCCGTTCATGGCACGAATATAAAAAAAATATTCCTATCATCCTCAGCCTGTATACTAGTACATCTCACAGCAGGGTAATAATAGGCCTTCTCTATGATCGACACGACACTATCGACGATGGTCCCGGTTGACACGCCGCGCCGACCCAGTACTAAGTGTCCCAACTTGCCGTCAGCGTATTTTCAAGCCGCTTCAACATGCCTGGCTTGATTAACACGGCCATACATCAGCTATATTATGAAACAACTGCTTCACATTTTTAAAACAATACTGTATGAAAATCTGGATGCTTTTGACGACAATTGGCCAGAGCTTGCCTGGATAGGGATGGTTGGAAGATTAAAGGAGAGGCCTTTGCCCAGCAGTGGGATGAAACAGGCTAAAAAAAATAGAAAAAAAACTGTAAATACAAATAATACCCAATGCGTAACGGTATCTTCAATGGTAAAGAATTTATCACTAGCTAAATATAAGAATTTAACAGTCAATGGTCACTTGTACATTGATTGGTTATCAAGTTATCATTATCACACAAAAGAGTGACGTATCTATTAGGTGATTCGATGAGGAGCGACGTGGGCTCAAGGTTACGCCACGCAACACTTTCACCGTCCGCAGTTCGTTGCTCTCCGAATTCTGCATCTCTGTATCAATGGCAAACATCCCAGGCTTCACCATTGGAACCAGCGCAAACGAAAATACACTTCAACTACACAGGAATAGCACCGAAATTAGTTTAACGCAGTTCGCAGAACCACCAAGATACTATCCGTTGACGTTTACGTTCAATGCCCGTGTTAATGGTACCGAGAATATAACGTGGCCCACTTTCTCTTTTAAGCACACGTTGTCTCTTTTGTGTATGCTGATTTTGAAGTTGGTAGAGAGAGAAGAAGGTATTAGAGATGGTTTGTCGAGGAGGCTGGGCTTACTTTCTTTGCAGCACTTGTTGGCATTGGAGGTGCACAAAATTCGGTAACTTTCGTTAGCGGAGTCGTCATCAGTGCCGGTGGGAGCGGCGCGGTGCGGCATGTCGGCTCTTGGGCCCAAATTAATAAACAGATCTCTAGATCTCACACGCCCACGCTCACCTCCTTATTCTTAAGTTCAATCTGGTGTATACTGTTTACAGTACCAAAGCCAGCAGCCAGCAGTAGTGTTTTACCTGTGTTATCTTTAGATACCAATAAGAGTATGTGCGAGCCCGTAATGTCTATTTATAAATACGGGACTGCCTCGCTTTGATTCAATTAGCTGGAGTGCGATTTTTGAAACTCATTCTTTGAACTCAGCAGTTGAAAATGTCAATATTACTATGGAGACGTGCATCTTTCTATTGCTGATTTGACATTAAAAAATCATACTCCAGGAGTGCGATTTTTGAAAGTCAAATCAGCAGTAGATAGATGCGTATCTCCTTACATTCTCAACCGCTGAGTTCAACGTATGAGATTCAAAAATCGCACTCCTGATCTTTCAATTTAATTTCGCAACCTTTATCTTTCAACTTGGTAGAAATCGAACACTTTAGTAAAAAAATATGACTGTAGATAATACAAATTAAACATGTGGTGAGGATTTAGGTATTATTTATTGTAAACACATAGTCACAGACGGATTTAAGAGCTTATCTCTGAATAGATTTCTCTCGGCAGAGCCAGGACAAAGAGAGTTTAGAGAGAGAGAGATTTAATTGCATCTTTCAAAATAATTAACAAGCGGATTTCTAAGACAAAATTTTATTGATATTAAGTTTGCGAAAATTCATTTGTACCCCGATTCACTCATCATACCTAGCTGTAGATTACAACATAAATGGGTCATATTTGGGTTTTAATTTAATTTAATTTCTTTATTTTAATTTCTTTAGTTGGGTCGAAGTGTTGCTAGTTTGCCAACCCCCACTATAAGATAAGATAGCTATAGATTATAGTAGATTATAGAGATATAGCAATAATTTCTGGAATTATCCTCGGTTTGAGTATTTTGAATTCGCGAATAGACTATGCTCACAAACTCACCTGGAAACAACGCTGGTTTTGGGGGTAGGGTTCATACGTTTTAAAAGTTACTTATTTTTTTTAACTAATACAATCATACAATTATCTGCATCAATAATCTACATTCTTCCAATTCTCACCTACGGTGCCCAAACGTGGTCTTTGACTAAAGATCAGAAGTCAAGCCTCAAGGTTTGTCAAAGGGCTATGGAATGGAGCGCAGCATCCTTGGTTTGAAACTGATAGACCGGGTCAGAAATGAGATCATTCGCTCCAGAACCCAAGTGACAGACGTCGCCACCACCGCTGCCAATCTAAAGTGGGATTGGGCTGGACATGTCTGGTCAGATGACCTGTGGGCCAAAAACACTACAAACTGGTCCCCAGTAAAAGGAAATCGGCGTCGAGGCAGACCAAGAAAAAGATGGCGAGACGAAATCGATAGTTTCCTAAAGAACTGGCCTATCAAAGCGCAAAACCGGGACGCATGGAGAGAACGGAGGGAGGCCTTTGCCCAAAAATGGGACAACGACGGCTGATATAATAATATAATAATAATACAACGATGTTTGTATACAACACATTTAACGAGATCATTAGGTTTATGAGTTTCACAAATGAATACTAAGTAAATAAAAAGAAAATGTATTAAAATAAGGCAGGTTATGGCGCTGGTTGATGTCCCTCTTAATAATACTCATGGCCAATGAGATAATAAAAAGATAAGACCATTCAAACAGACGAAAATTTTTCTAAGAATGAGCATTCTCAAACCATTTCGGCATATTCCGAGTCAGCTTTCCCTTTCCACCTTTGTTTCACGCACATGTCAATGTTGTTTAACACGAATTAGTTACAATAAATGATACCATTTTAATATAAAAATACTTACTCTTTACCCAACCCATTAAACGTGATTAAAAATCTACTTTCACACCTGAGACGTGTTTTAAGATCTCACATCGAGCTGTCATGTCAACTTGTAATGGACTGGATTAAAATATTTGCTACTGTATCGTTTCAAATAACTTGTCACAATTAATATCAGTCAATGAGCTAATGAGTCGTGAAACTGGTCATCTGTGAATTGGGTTGGTTTCGATAGAGTTCCGCGTGTTAGCCGGTCTTGTGTTGTGGGGATGTAAAATAATGTTGTTAGACTTGAATTTTTACGATTTGCATAGCTCACTAGTTACACAGGATTTAAACTGCATGCGTGGTTCATTAATCAAGTGTTGACTAAGATTTTTTAAAATCATATCTTTACTATTATAAAACCGTATCAGAAGTGTGTCTGTACATTGAAGATATTTACAAAAAAAAGATTACGATACGGTTTTTAGATGTCCCTGATTCCAAATCACCAATTTTTGGATTTTTTGTCTGTCTGTTTCTGTTTGTTTCTTTGTTTGTTTGTTTATTTGTTTGTTTGTGTGTTTGTTAGTTCGAGTATCACGCAAAAACTACTGAACCGATTTTGATGAAACTTTTTTTGTTTTATAGCTTATGATCTGACTTAAAATCTGGTATATGCGGACGAAGTCGCGGGTAAATGCACGTCTTTTATAAACATAATTATTTTGTTGGTATTCATTTTAGAAGTTATTAGAAATGATTGATGTATGTATACCGAAGTAAAATTTTAACAAGACCACAGACCACCTACGATACGAGAAGGCGTAGCATGTGTTTTTATACTGGGCCACAAAAAACCACCTATAGAAGCATGAAACTAAGGTCATAATATCACGTCAAGATAGAATGGTTTTATTAGTAGTAAGTAGCACATTCTGATCTGACATGACAGATAAATTATGTTATCTATTTAATACTAAAATAAATTGAAATCGGGTCAGTGGGCAGACCACCGATCGATGCGTTGGTCAAACGACATTATAAGAATTGCGGGTCAGAGATGGATCAGATTGGCACAGGACCTCTTACCCACACCTGTATTCAACAAATAAAGACATTTCATTTGACTCCGCCGTGATGAGGAGTGGCACAATAAAAAGGAGGCCCCATGCCCAGCCGTGGGTTGATATGGGCTGATTCGATTCATTGATTGAACGAATGTAGATGAAAAAAGTATAAGCTGTTAAAAATGTACTAGCTAAATTACAATAGACCTATTTTCCTTTTAAAACACGGATATGATATTGTAGATTGATTATAATGAACTTGGACAACCTTGGATCGGAAGAGAAACACCGGTAAACTAACAATGGAAAAGCTGACAAACAAGTTCAAAACTGTTTGCTTAAAGGAGTCGGAACAATTTATGAAACAACACTTTCTATACACAGTTAAGAGAAAACTCTAAAAAGGATATAACCTACATTTTACTCAAAACTTAGATATATATGTTCGTCAGAAAATCGAATCAAATTAGAAAACGTTGTTATGTCATGCAGTAATAGTTAGTTGATTTTACGACGTAAACCTATAAATACTTGGACCTTTCCCTTGATTTGCATAATTGATCAGTCTAGGCGATCATTCAGCCCAGGAATGAACTGAACTGACCGGCATTTGCCATTAAATTAACGCGGTTGCAATCACGCGCCGATGTCAGTCTGAGCTTCCGTATCTTGTAGAAACTGGCCCGGTTTTCCGAGAAAATTGCCTTATTTGCATCCCGGGGCGGTTCGGGTTGTCTTTGCAAGTATATCGGCGCCACACCACCTGAATGGTGTCGTGGGGACATAATATACGAGTGGAGACTTTCTGATCTTCTTTTACTCGCTCCGGCTATGTAGGAAAATGTATTTCCAGGGCGAGAGATTATGCCCGTTTTTGGATGAAATAATTGCTTTCGATGTTTTTCTCTAATCCCATTAAAGAAAACTTTAAAAAGATGATAGTTACCAAACTGCCCAAACTGCCTTTATATCGATTCAAACATGATTCAAAATTGTCTGTTTCATTTGTTTCGGCTACAAATCATGAATCATCCTAAGTTTCTGACGGACCCGAACGAATGTCATTTTAGGTAGTGGGTTTATTGTATGGACTCTACAAAGTATGAAATGTCAATTGCTCCTGACCGATTTCGGCCACGGCGGCGACAGCTTCAACTCCGTTATTGCCATGGAATATATTGTTAAACAGAGATTTATTGTTAGTGCCCAGTTTATTACAGTAAATCATTATTATTGCGTCCAGTCACTAAGACCTAAGTACCTTCAATTACTCTCAGATCGTAGGCATCAAATCTTGAATTGTTAGTTTTCACGCCGAGAGTTAGAAAAGTGGGTGAGAGGCGGTCCGGTTCCAGATCGCCCGCTCGACGCTCTCGTCTCCTCCCAATACTTCCATACTCGCGCAGCCGGAACTTCCGACCGGAGAAAACACGACTCGCTCCTATATCAGACTTGTTGCTAGGCATAAATGTAACTCTGATATCCGATATCGCATAACAACTGTATCTAGACACCCACCTATATCGCTTCAGTGAAACTAATAGGTAAGTAAATCTGCTTGTTTGATTATGATGTGAGACGCAAAACTACACCTTTGATTTCGAAATAGAAAAACATTTATTAGCTATAAACAAAAAAGATTAGATTTTATAATTTTTGTTCTAAATATAAGTGTGTCACTGAGATAAATAAATGCACCTGACCCACTGCTAGACTAAATACCGGTAGCCGGCAGCACATTCCTGTCTACTATAACATGCTAATACGGCCGATAAACTCCGTTCGATATGGAAATTGAATGTAAGTAATCACAAGTTCCCTGCATTATAATAACGTTAGTTGCCGTCACGATAACTGAGAACGTATAATTTGTTTGTGTAAAAGCATAACATGTCACATGATGACATTAATGTGGAAGTGGAAGACATTAAAGATTTATCGTTTAAAGAAATCTTCACGCCTGCGGATATATGAAGACGGAAAGACGAATGTTTCGGTAGGATGCGGACAGGGCACGTGCAGCGGAAGAGAAAGTTACTGGCTCAAGGACGAGGGCGTCCGTCGGTCCGTCCGTCGCTCCCGATTGCGCAACACTGGCAACACCGTGAGATAATTGATGCGCCCGCGTCTGCCGATGCCGCGCGGCAGTTCAGCCGAAGTCGGTCGCACGCCTGCAGTCGTTTCGAAACAGCCACAAAGCGGATGCCGATTTAAGGATGATGACTCCGATATTTGAACCTTGATGATCTAATATTAGAGGCACGACTTTCACTTTATGGTATTTTTGGACAATGAATCATGTTTCGTCACAGTTTATGGTTTTATTTAGAGATATGGAAGCCGTATTGATGAAAAAAATTGTAGCTAGGGTATTGTAATCGACAGCTCTTTCTCTATCTAAGGAGGCGCGTTGTTGGTCTGTTATTAGGCGGTCAAGTGTCGGTGGTTCTTCCCCGGCTTACAAAGAAGCTCCAATTGTATGGTAGCTCAAGATTGTGTTTTTTTTTCGAAAAACAACCCTTGAAATCAGCACTTATTTATAACCGTAAAACGTCAAGCACATTTTGCTATTAAAATTTGACATTGGCAAAATCATTAAACACTGAGATGGCCACAATTTTAAAATTAGAAAGTACATACTCTATCTAAACAGCTAATTGTTTACCCAAAGATACGGAATTACAAAAACAGTTTTCCAGCATAAAAGCTTTAACTTTAAAGTCATGGTCCTTCTGTAACTTTCACTAGCACGCGTACGTACGAAATTGGCTTACAGCTGTATTGCGTAACACGATTAACGATCGCATAATAATGCAGATAATTGTCGAGAGAAAGCCGATACATTTCGGCGGCAAATGATCGAGAGCATCGACTATGCGGGTCTAACATGCGCATGCGCATCCGTCTTTTAACGACCTAAAGTTGCACAACGATTGGAAAAAATATAATTGAGTTGTTTTTAATCGTGTAACGTACTGATTACCTATACTTGTAAATAAATCATGTAAATAATTATTTTTAGCTACGTGTGTTAGTTACGGCCGAAGAGTTTGTATAAGCTATAAAGGCTGTATCTAAATAAAAGTGTTACAACATACTTTAGTGGGAGTTTCAGACCATTAAACTGAACAACATTCAATACTGGACCAACTTTGATATGGCGAAAAAAATTTGCTGTTTCGTACATTTTGGTTTTTAGTAACATTTTTCTTCGGAAAAACAATTTTATTTTGCGATTTCGAAGTTGGCCCCGTAGTACAAATTATTAAGTTTGATGACATCTCTTAAATTAAAGTATTATGTAACGCATTTAAGTTTAGGCCATGTATACATACTCTAAGGTCTTTTCTATTTTGAATATGTTAATAAGCGAATGGTCAAAGAAATTAAATTACCTTTTCACACGAACGATATTATCTTGGTGACATAAATTTGTGTGTAATCCAAATCGCGTTGACCTGCAACAGAAGAAAATAATTTTTCATAATAATGTTGATATTTATAACCACTATGTAGCTATTATATAACAAGTAAATAGAGAAAGTAATTAAACATGGCTTAACGTAAACACAAATCAAGAAATACTTGACTAATTAATTAACTTAATATAGTAAGGTATAATCTATTTCTTTGGCAGGCATTAGATTTTAGGATTTGTTCCAGTTAGTTTTGACCGGTTTTACACAAAATTGGCTTATTATTTAAATTAGATTTATTTCTTTGTTTACAATAGAATCAGTCTATCAATATAATAGTATGATTCCAAGACTTCCGAGCATGATTATTTGTAATATTCCCTTGGGTTGTTTGAGGTACCTCCATCCAATTCAATAACTCTTGATCCTCGATCCTCGAAAGCAGGCTCCAAAGCGAAAGGTTTTTTATTTTTGCATCGAAATCAAGGAGTTTTTATATGTATGTATATAAAACACTGGCCAGTGAATACCATAAAAATTAAAAAGAAATTGAAATATATTTTTATTTTCTTTTATAGCGATGACAGCAATTTTTTTCAAGCTTTCTGGCCAGTTGTTTATGACATATAAAATACCAAGGAGATGAATTCTTGATGAAGATCTCGTTTAGTTATTCAATTTAAGGCGAGTTTTTAGTCTCCTTTTTTCGTGTCAAGTCAACATGAGCTCAGAAGTGCGATTTTTGAACATCATACGAGCGAATTGGCAGTAGAAAGATGCATAATCTCCATAGTAATTTTGAAATTTTCTACTGCCAAGTCACTCGTATGATGTTCAAAAATTGCACTCCTGGAGTGCGATTTTTGAAACTCATACGTTGAACTCAGCCGTTGAAAATGTATGGGAGATACGCTTTTTCTACAGCTGCTGCTGATTTGACTCTCAAAAATCGCACTCCTGGAGTATGATTTTTTAATGTCAAATCTGCAGTAGAAATATGCACGTCTCCATCTCCAAGGTCTCCATAGTAATATTGACTTTTTTAACTGCTGAGTTCAAAGAATGAGTTTCAAAAATCGCACAGATCACGGAATAGCTTACTTTTTCGTGAGAACTCCAGGGGAACACGGAAGAAATAATATATAAATAATAATTATGTTCCCGTTCTCTTCTCCCAAAGGACATAGAGATTCTTAATAAGCGTAAATAAACTCTTTATTTCTCTGTCCAAGAGTGACAGCAGGCCAACCCGCGATAGCCGTGATACAGCTTATATCACGTCTATCGCGGGTTGGCATGCTACCCATGCAGGTGGCAGGTCCCGATGATGCGTTATTGTTTGCATTTTCCTAAAATTGGCTATTTTATTTAAAGATTTTGATATAGTTAATATTGATAGTGTTTTAAAATCTGAAGCGTCATTAATTTGAAAATATAAACGACGCAAGAAGTCCACATTATCTTCTAGTAACTAGTGTTATAATTTCATTGAAAACCACTGACTTGACTTCACGTCATGTTTAGGGATGGACTGACGGGTAAAATATTTCTAGGGTCCGACTGACACTATCCTATAACCTTGCGATATCTGTTATAGTTTCAAATTTGAAACTATAACAGATATCGCAAGGTTAATAATTATAAAGAATCAGATTTACCTCTAACGGTTCCGATAGGTATATTTCAAGTTATAAGACGTTTTCAACCGGTACCTATTTAAATACAGCAGTAAAAAGTAACACTTTTTTATAGTCAGTCAAAATGCCTCCTCTAGCAAGTGAATCTGTCAGTCAAAGTCACATTCAATCTTAGCACACGCGAATCTTAGTCTCTGCTTCCACTGGATGCACTAACTACTTATTTATTTAACCTAAGCTTCAGCTAATGCCTCCATTGAGCAAAATATATTTCACCAAAATAGCTATTTATATCGTAACATATTAAAATCTGAAGATTGAGCGAAATATTATTCTCTATCAAAACTCAATCAAAATAATACGACACTTAAAGATATACAATGTTGGCCTATGTTAGGTACTTCGATGATTTGTCGTCGTTGGGTGTATCAAACATTGAACAAATTGTAGTATGGATTAAATAAATAATGAGAGAGATTGGCTAAGTGATGATTAGATTAGGCGAAACGTGTTTTGGAATTACACATTGAACTCGGTTGCATACACGAACATTTTTTGTCTTTTGCAATTTCAGGCAGCGGCCTACTGCTTATTATTATTACTGTAGACTATTGGATGAACCACGAAGGGTCTACCGAGCCGGAGAATGAACTTAAGCAAACGTGCCTATGGGTGCCTGTGGGCACACAAAATTGGTACAGACCTCGGCATAGAGGACGTTGCTGAGGCTACGCGGCGGATTGGATCTATGAGAATAGTTGGAGAATAGATAATTGACAACGATATAAGTACACAGTGTAATCTTTTGGATAGTGATGTCACAATAACACTATAACAAACTATCTCATTCATTATGGTTATAACCGGTGAAATCGTCCTTGTGAACAATGGGGTTTGCTTGCAGACAATGAGCTATTTTCGCGATAAGCCTTCCCGTGTCGCTGGCTAGACTGACGGAAACAAGAAAGTGAAAGCACTTTGTAGAGGCAATTACTTTTATGAGTAGTCGTGTTACTATTGTGTTTTATGTTTAACATTATTTTCAAGGCATATCTAACCGACTTTACATAAAAATAAGTAAGTACTTCAACATAGTTGTGTAGCTACTCTGCGTTTCTCATTAGTGCCATTTTGAGCAGATAAAACTATAGATAGTAGTAGTAGAAGGGTAAGTGTAGTCTTAATCATCATTGGCCTTTCCATCTATAAAAGACTTAGACTATGTAATACAATAAAAGATGATTTAATAGTACTATACAATACAGGGACCTTTTTAATTGCTGCCGGTTTTTTAAACGGATGATCAGGCCATCAAACAGATTATCTTTCTCTATGGGACTAACATCGAAATTGCGAAAATAAAAAACTGTTGTCCCATACATTTAAGTTGAGTAAATATGCAGTATATTAGGAAAAAATATACTATAAATTAATCTCCTTTAGAAGTAACGTAGCCGTAGGGATAGCTTGAAAATTTTATGATTTAGAGCTTAAAACGATACTCTGATGGACAGTTTTATACGATCTCTCCAAAGTACATACTATGTCTGCTTAGTCAATACCATAGATCCAAGCTAACGCTTCAGCGACACTTTTTTGTGACGGTATTTTTATGGAAACCTATAAAAACACTTTGCAGTAGCGCCATCTAGTTTTAACTTAAATTTTGTGATTTAAAAGAAGGTACAAAATAGAGTAAGTGACATGAGTTGTCAAATGAAACCGTTTTTGGACGTTTTTTGGAGTCCTCGGCAGGGTAAAAATTCGATTTCTGTGCATTAATTCTCAATCTAACGTGAAATGGTGAATAATTTAATGAAACAGTGTTAGTATATTTTACAAAATTATCTACGATTTCACTTTAGGTTCACGATTATTGACAGAAACTGAATTTTTACCAGGACTCCAAATCCCCAAAAACGGTTCTAATGCCTCGCGTCACGTATCTCTTTCTATTATACAGGCATGCCGCTAGGTACATCTCGCTCTCTCAGCTGTCAACGTCTCTCTTACGTAGTATAATACCTTTATGGTACAGATTCAATGTACGTCAGTAACAATCTATACGTAATACTAACCCATCAAACTGAACAACATTTACTGTGGGAGCAAAATAGATCGGAGACAAAAGAAATCTGCTGTTTCATACTAAAATTGGTTTGCACCCATAGTAAAAGTTGCTCAGTTTCATCAAACTGAACTCAAACTCTACCTATCGGTAGAGTATGTGGTTTAAAGGTTTAATGATACTTTTCCTTACACCCTTTATACCTAAGCAGATAAAAAAATTTCCCAAGCTGAGACACACAATTCCGTAACCATCAAATTAGTGTTTGATTAAAATGAAAAAGAATGTCCATGTAATATCCGATGTACACGTATAGTACACACTAGTAAAGTAAGAGAAGAAAGTGGAGAAATCTTACTTGTGCCGCGAGAAATCTCCGAGGCAATAAATAATGCACTAGTTCGGCCAAGCAGGCCCTTCAATCGTCTAACTGGTTTCGCTAAGGTGCGTTCAGACATGCTTGAATAGAGCCATGCTAGATCAAGCCTAAATCGAGCTCAGAAGCAAAATATTGTAACGCACTTATACAGGTTGTTAAAGTAAACAGTTGCATTACTTTTTGGGAAGATTGTACCCATGATGCAAAACGACATTTGGACTTTCCATACTAAGTGAAATCAGCTGATCGAAAGTTTATATGAAAACTCGTTTTTTAGGGTTCCGTACCCTAAGGGTAAAAACGGGACCCTATTACTAAGCCTACGTTGTCCGTCCGTCCGTCCGTCCGTCCGTCCGTCCGTCCGTCCGTCCGTCCGTCCGTCTGTCCGTCCGTCCGTCCGTCTGTCCTACCTATTTAGGGCTGTAACTTTTGAACCGTAATAGCTAGATAGTTGAAATTTTCTCAGATTATGCGTTATTACGGCGAATTTGTTAACAAATAATAAAAATGTCAAAAAGTTAAAAATTAAGGGGGGTCTCAACAAGAAACTAGTTTTTATCAACGTTTTTTCTTCACGCTCTATCGTAAAAACGGTAATACATACAAGCGTCAAACTTAGTGTGATTATAGAGCATACTCTACAGAATAACAACAAATACTAAAATCTGGCCAAGTGTGAGTCGGTCTCGCGCTAAAGGTCCTGGACAAAAAAAGTTTTTTTTTCTAATTTAATAATGTTGTTTTTTGTAGTGGTGTAGTAGTACGGAACCCTCGGTGCGCGAGTGACCGCTTTTTTTATTTTAAACTGAATTTCCCTTGTGTTCCTTTGGGAAAGCTGTTCAGTATCATGGGTACAATCATTCTTTAAAATAATGCAACTGTGTACCCTAACATCTTGTAGTTTTGTAGTTGTATATGTATACCTAAGCTCTACAACCCAAAAAGGCACTTGACTTCAATTCCAACACTTATATAGGATGTACCTACACTAATCATCGCTACGTGTTTAGTAATTTAGTATTTATGTGGTCATATCTAAAGAATTATCCCATTCAAAAAGTTACATATTTATCAAACGTTCAATACACATGGTGTTAGCGTAAACAGTTGCATGACTTTAAGGGGTGATTCTACCTATTATACTGAACAACATTCCCTAAGAAACCTATAGCAAATTCCCAAAAAAATGTTTCGACTTTTCAAAATAAACGTTCGATTAGCTGATTACATTTAGTATGATTTTTATTTTTGCATCTCGTATTGTTCTCTTCTTAGGGAAAGTTGTTTAGTATCATAGGTACAATCACCCCTTAAAGTAATGCAACTGTTTACCCTAACACCAAACATGTATAGGACAAACAGGGATAAACAAGACAATACACAAACTAAATTATAATCCAAACTAAATATAGAGCCTCTTTGGGTTGTAGAGCCAGCTTAGGTATTTAAAACTACAAAACTATACATAATATTCAATTATCAATCTGTAACTCTGTGTACCTAAAAATAATGTTTATTTTCTTATTTCATTTATTAACAGCATGCAAATAGCCCCAAGTTTTGAATTTTACAACTGTTTGGCATGTATCCAAAAAGGACGTCCTGTTGGGCCAAATAACGAAAAAGCGAAATCTGGGAAAGTGGCAAGATGTCAAACCCTGTCTTGTATCTAACTTTATTGAATGGATGACAAATAAATACATTACCCTTCCTTTGCGTCGCACAGTCTGGTAAAAAGAAACCTTTAATGTTTTGTGTATAATTATGTGTTGTGTATGTATTGAAAAGTTCGTCAATAGTTTGGTCGTTTCAATTTTTGTTTCGTTGGCAAACTCAACTCAAATACCTACTATTTTTAAGATTGTAAATTTGTATACAGGGTGAAATTGATATCATTAGCATCCTTTTAAACTAAGAGTCTACCCATGAAACTGAACAACTTTTACTATGGGAGCAATCAGATCGGAGCAAAAAAAAAATCTGCTGTTGCATACATTTGAGTCGAGTACGTATTGCAGTTTAGTATGGAACAGCTGATTTTCTTTTCGCTCCGATCGGTTTGCTCCCATAGTAAAAGTTGTTCAGTTTGATGGGAATCTCTTAGTTTAAAAGGATGCCAATGATATCAATGTTACCCTGTATACATACCTACTTAGAACTTACCTTTTATTATATTTGTATATATACCTACTCAAATCTGACTACACCTTTACTAGTATCTCTATATTTGGACTACAACTTCACTATTGGGAACGATAAATCCGATAATGTGTATTCATCAAATACAGATTACTTTAACAAAGATAATTGCTCTCAGATTAAGCGGTTCCGTTTATTGATCTGTCATTATCATTAAAAAGAACTAGCTACCTTAGTACAATCGCCGTTGAATCTCGATTTCATGCTATTCAAAGCTATTAAGAGGATCGGATAATTCGTACGGCGCTCCATACAAAACGAAGTTCCGTCCTAGTTTGAACAATTAGTAATTTTTTTTTTATTAGTCTATTTCATCCCACTGCAAAAGGAAAGGCCTTCCCCTGCTCTTTCACTCGTTCCTGTTTTGGGCAACCTCTGGCCATTGGTCGTCAAATTTGTCCAGGTCATCACGGGGTTCTTCTGGGTCTGGTACTCTTCCTGGGTCGACCTGGACGCCGCCGACCGTTTTCGGGGATCCAGGGCATTATGATTTTTGCCTACCTCTCAGTATGCATGCAGGAATTAGTAATTAAAGTAATGAAAAATGTTTTAGCACAATCTAGGATAGAGACTAATATCTGTGCTTTACCTTTGTAAGATTTCCGTTAGAATATATACTATTAGTAGCAAAGTTATGGCTCAAAGCTTTTCATACAAATTTTAAATCCTAGCAAAAAAATCAATGACTTTAATTGATTAATAATGAAAATATGACGGAACTTTGTTTGTATGCAGCGCGCTCGGGAGCTTTCGGAATGAATTGATCTTAATGTTATGTATTAATTTGTAAATATAATTATCAAATCGTACAAAAACTTAGTTAAAACTACATAGTTACCTACTTCAAACTGAATTAATCCAGTAAATATATAAGACCTGATATTAAACAAAAATATAGATTCAGATGGCAAAGGGCACAGTTTAGGACCAAATACAGGGACATACATTGTCTGGTCTCCCTAACAAGGGTCCATAATATAACATATTTCATTTCAAAAAATATTTATTTTATTTAGCCATTTCCTTTTTCTGTATCATTCGTTCACTGGAGTGAATTTTTATACAGGGTGTAACAAAACACCCTAGTAATACTTAAAGGGGCGTTTCAGACCATCAAACTGAACAACTTTCACTATGGAGCCAACATCGAAATCGCGAAAAAAAAAAACGTTCTTTCATACAAAACTGCAGTACCGTCTCGACTCAAATGTATGGGACGGCAGATTTTTTTTATTTTTTCTCGACGTTGGCCCCATAGTGAAAGTTGTTCAGTTTGATGGTCTGAAGCGTATTACTAGGGTGTTTTGTTACACCCTGTATACTTAGATTTCGATTAGCATGTCACTAATATTAATACACAATTCATACTACTATCCATATCGTTTGGTTCAAATCTAACTAGAGTAGACGCCTGCTGGGCCGCGCCGCGCCGGCGCAGTATCCGCCGTCTCAAACTCATTTGGCGTAACATCAAACATCACATCATAATTGGAGCAAAATAATTTGAGATACTTTCTCTAATCCAACATTTAATTTATTCATAAAAATTCACACACACACGTACGTTGGATGTCCACAATGTGAGTCTAATTAGTACTTTCCGTTTCTTTTTGAGAAATTTTTGAAACAATAGCTTATTCTTACGTTATTTACAACCGGAACCACTTAGAGTATTACAATTATACATTATTTTCATTAGGTATTTTTAAAGAAATGTGAAATATTATTTTCAAAAACCAGAAGTACTGTTTAACACTACATACCACAGAGTAGTATACTATACAAAGTACCTACTTACAATACATTACTCAATGTTGATAAAGTATTTCCTTTCGGAGTTGCCAGTATTGTACAGCAATGCATCTTTCAAGTAGGTACCTAGCAAAGAATGTAGCTGATATGGTGTTTTAGGATAGATTGACGTGTGATAGATGACATGAAATACTGCAAAAATAAACATTCCCTAATAATTATTACCGAATCGAATTTTCAAATATGAACTTAAATTTACTTCAATTTACAAAACTCATACACCGAGAATAACTTATTGTACCTAAAGCTTGTCCACTTATCGCTAATTCAGTGATTTTCGTGTTTAACAAAGTGTCACAGATAGAACAATTGAGAGTGAAACAAAAGTGAAATCGGCAGAATTTTCCTGTAGCGACGCGGGCGCAGGTCACCACGTGGTAGATAGTCAGTTCATAGGGGCGCTATCGGTTCATTTACGTTCACTCTTTAATAGGTATGGTTGCTGATTTATTACCTCATTTGTCATGCTACGTTTTATTAAAATTAGTTTTCTATTTATAACGAAAAAAACATCCGTCAAATGCTATTTTAGTTGACCAAATAATTTCTGGACTACCTCTCGAATTGGCAATTTTCAAGATGAAATTTACAGAAACTTGGGATTACTTTTAAAGAACTTTGGCGAATTTGGACCCAGCCATTTTTACGAAAACTGAAAGCCCTTCAGGACAACGGTCATAGTTATTATAAACAGAAAAAATTAAGGCATTTAAAAAAAAACTTCCTTATCTCTAGAAGTCCGGGTTCAAAAGTAGAAATTACTAGTAAAATAGACAAATCATCCAAAAAGCAGTAGCAAAACGCAACTATGACAGCTATTTTCATCTAATATTATCACTGAGGTAGTTTTTGGACGTTACGGAACGTATTTGGCTTTATTGAACTGATAGTGCGTGTGATTTCGTTTGATTCCATTATCACAATATTGTACGGTTATCGTGAATTTTCATTAAAATAAACACAATGAATGCGTAGAAGATTGAGTGGGCTACCTAATAAGAAAGATTATGAGTTTCACACACTTGATACAAAAGGTATCATATGGAGAAATACCTTTCCCCCAACTTCTACAGATTACAACCAATTTACTTTTTTGTTAGCTTTGTTTCACTCTACACGTATTACTAAGTTTCGTTCATGTATGGGACCTATATGTCTGGGTCTCACATTATATGGCCTTCCGCCAAACTTCTTTAGTCATTTCTAGAATCGTTCATTTGTAGACTAATTACGATAGGTAGGTATGACTATGTACATAGCTAACAAATCTGGATTACGCATTTTTGTATACACGTTAACTAATAACTACTGGTATGTAACATTGTAAAACACAAAAATAAGTTATTGTATCATTTCATACATCATCGTCGATTTTTGAGTTGTATGAAAAGTTGACATTTAAAATATGCGAATGCCGATCACTCTACAATTGGTGGTTCACCTGCTGATAACTTGCTGATAAGCCCCATCTTCATTTGTCTTTTCTTTTCTACTTTCTGGTCTTGTTTTACTTTTTGATTTAGCAATTTTTAAAGTTTGAGCTTCATTATATTTTAATTTCCCTCCGTTCCAATAAAGTTATTTTGTTATTTACAAATAATCGAATTTTTAAAAATAACGTCCAGTTCCAATCTTGCAAGTTTGTGATCACATGTCTTAAACACTTATACAAGTAAATACCCATCGAAGAAGATGCCTATTAAACTATGGACTGCTAATGCTAACGGTCCCCGAGATGCAATTTACATCCCATTATTATTGATTAACATTGATAACTTAAGCATATTATAAATTGCCTATAAAATCGACACATAATTTATATGCATAGTTTTTTAATATTCATACGTAGACCTACGCCTAAATAGTTTATAACAAGATATACTGGGTCGCTACAGCACCTCGGGCAACGTTGTAAAATCAATCAAAACAATCGATGGAAAGCTGACCGCACCGTTCGTTCACACAACCGCATTCTTCAAAAGTCTCTTGTCATGACAAAAAACGTCAACCTTAGTTACAAAGAAATGTAGGTAGGTACACCAAAACACCTACAAATTATAACGCCAACATGGTCCTTAGCTTTTGATATACATATTTACATGTAAATAAATAAAAATCCAACATTAATTATTTCCCAAGCGATGAGCCAAATCGAGAAACATTCTTCATGAGATTTGTAATTATGTTAAAAAACATCCAAACCTGTACACCCAAGCAAAAGATCTTTGTTCCCGCAACCTTCGACAAAGAGATGGATTAGCGATCCCATTTACAAAAATGCATTTCGTTAGTTCAGGCACATACCATATGTCAATAAAAATCTATAATAAATTACCTTCAAACATAAGAAATATTGAAAAACAATCAGGTTTCCATCAAAAACTAAAGGAATTCCTTATAACGAGATGCTTTTATTCCCTGCAAGAGTTTTTTGACTGCGCACAGTTAGTTGCTGCGTAGTTAGTTTAGATAAATATATAATATATTACATGTAATGGTAAACTAAATATGTCAATAATGAATAAGATAAATATTGTAATAAGTTAAGTTAATAATGACTAAGTTGTAACTACATTTAGTTTGCAGTGCCCTTACAGGGTTCATGTGCGCCCTATTTTTATGTGTCCACCTTATGTAACCACATGAAGCAATAAACGATTATGACTATGACTATGACTAAGCCCCGAAATAGACCGGACACTTACAAACAAGTTCGAAGTATTCTACTACGCCGTAGTTATCAGCCAGTGGGTTAATTTCCGAGTTAAAGCAATGTAGTTCTAGTTTTTATCCGTGTTTGTAAACGGATTCATTTCCCAAGAAAAAGAAAAGATTAGTCCTACTTTAGAGCTGTGAGTTGAAACAATACCGCGATCTGATGCGATCGTAGGCGGCGCGGGCGCACAATAATGTAGTCCGTGCTACGATCCGCAAAGCGACCAATTTTCCCAGCTTTCGTTGTAATTAAGATAAGCTTAGAGTAATCTAAAAGTGTCTGTTCAATACAGACAGTTGCACTGTCAGGAAATTCATGATATATCTACTTTATCTTTTTCCATCTCGTCATTGATGACTTCCCGTTAATTTCTCAAATGTACCTATACCTTTTCCTATTAGCCCTCATAAAACTTTCCTTTTTATCTGATAGAAAACTACGCCTACATTTAAATTATCTAATCTGATCGTGTTTACTAACATCAATTTCACCAAATAACAACAAACAAGTCTTGTAAAAAATCCGGTGTCAAGTGTAGAAGCGATAATTTGAACCGCGCCCAATGCATGCGCGGGCGCAATTACGCAGTTTATGGGCGACATCGACAGTGAGAACCGGCCCGACAACCTGCTTCCTATGCCACTGTGTTAAAGAATCCCGCCCTTCTGCTCCACCCTTATTGAACCAGTTTTTTGATCGAAATCTTAGTAAGCTTTCTTCTAGTTATTCTAGATTTCGATTCTGTAAACATGGCTCTACAAAAGAAACCCTTTTTCATCTATTTATCTATTAAGATTATGATTTGTCTACATCTTTAACTTAAGACAAATCTTCTCGCACAGTTTATTGATTGCTTCAAAATAATATCAGATCAATTTTTATTCAGTATCATCAATTCTATTCATAAACACATCACACTTATAAAACCACAGCACCACACCATAGGGTATATGTTGGTGTATGTGGTAATTTATGATTATGTCGTCTGTTATATTTTCAAGAGTATCAAAAGGACATTGGCCATTTAAAAGGTAATCAGGTCATAGAGATGGGATGGGAGCGGAGGAGTGCCGATGGACCTGACACCTGACACACTGACTCGCTTTCCATTCGCCACTCGCCGGTCTCTGTGCGATGACACTGACATGCCGACACCGCCACCGCCGCTAGAGTACTCGCTATACAGGAAGATTTTTTTATCACCATCCAAATTTTAATAAAATGTTTGTTTATGAAAAAAAATCGATACGTGTTTTTTCTTTTAGTATCGCTCAGTACTAAAATATTGAGATATGACTACGCAAAAATGTCTTAAGAAAAACAATTCGACTGGACACAGTACGCACCTACCTGTGCCACAGATTACTTATTAATAGTTACTACCACTCGACCCGATTTCGCGCGCTTTTTCGAATGTAGAACTTTGCTTTTCAAGAACGAAAACTAACGAACGAATCTCTGTGGTCAGTAATTTTCTTTGGGTCAGAGCCAAAGAGTACTTGGTCAGAGCCTTTTAATTTTTAGAAAAAGTTTATTATGTGTCATTGTGTCATTCAAAGAGTACTTTATTATAACCGTGTCATTGAACAAAAATAAACAAAATAAGGGACTAGTATAACATTTAAACAATGTTTTGAAAGTGTTGTGTGTTCCTGTTAAGTTTACAATGCGTGGGACTCTGAAGCTAGGGCCCCGCCCCCCGATCCTGCCGCACTACCCGGTCGGTACGAATACGAAACTCGATGACCAAGCTTTATGGAAAATTCTGTAGGATAAAATTTTTAAATGTGCAATTTTGACCTGCCCTTTTTTTTATAAAATGGGTTCTATAAGTGATACCATACATGTAGAAAAAATTTGGATGGTGATAAAAAAATCTTCCTGTATGTATAAATAAGTACCTATATAATAAACTAGAGTTAACCCGCGACTTCGTCCGCACTAATTATATACCAGATTTTAAGTCAGATCATAAGCTATCAAACAAACAAAGTCTCATCAAAATCTCTTCAGTACTTTTTACGTGATGCTCGATCAAACAAACAAACAAACAGACAAAAATTCTGAAAAAGGTTGATTTGGAGTCAGGGATACCTAAAAACCATATATCCTAATCTTTTTCTTGTAAATATCTTCAATATACAGACACATGATTATATGATTTATCTTGAGAAAATTACAATTTATAATAAAAACAGAATAAAATAGTAAAAACACTAGAACAAACAAAACTTACCCTAAATGTGCCCTGTTTATTAAAAATTAAATCTCAAGTGTTCCCTTATAAAAACTAATATTTTGACATTTTTAGCGTGTTTCTGCTTTCTTTCTAGGTACATTAAGTACCTAAAGATGCCGTTCCCTTATTTCATTGCAATTGGCTCAAGGTTGATAGTTTTTTTTTACGAAAATAACAATTTAATGAGTATGAATGGTGACGATCCAAATTAGTTAATACTCAGAAATAAGGAAAACATTATTTAAATATTAAAGTGACTATTATTAAGCTACTGAAAACACTTAACGAAAACTTTAACAGGTGCAACTCTCCTTCATAATTACTGATTTTAAGTCGAGTAATGACAGTATATGCCGCATCTAATTTGAGGTTTTTTAAGATTTAAGTCGCTGTCGGAAATTAAAACTGGACATATTCATTAACGCTTTCTCCGCACAGTTTCCGTTATATTCGAGTTTATCTCGTAAACATGAAACCTATACGCTGAAAGAGAAAGTGACCATTTAAGACAATCTCAATAAAATTTTGAGGTAATAAAGCCCGTCGACCTTGAAGTACGAATTGCTATAATAAAGAAATATGTATGTTTTAGCTAACACGCCTTTGGGTTTATACAAAATGATAGTCAACTAATCAAATTAATATTACTTTCGATGTGAATCCACTACTTTCAGTGAGCTAATTATCTTCATAATAAAAAACAAATTATTTATAGAAATTGTTAAAACTAAAAAATAACGCTACGCGATGCGACGCTATTTAGTATTTAGCTAATATTGTGTAAATTTTCGGAAACAGTTCTAACGATTTGGATGAAATTTTGAATTTAGATGTTTTACTTTCAAAGTTAATCTTGATTATCTTGATAGGTCCAAATGATCAAATCATAATTCCATTTTTTTATGTGTTACCTAATTTTCTCTGGGATAAAACTTATCTAGATTAACTTTGACGACGGAAATGCTCTTTTTATAATACTGACCGCCTGACGGTCTCTGACGTGTTTTTTTTTATTATTGTAATTTTAAACATGAATAGAATTGAAAAACGTATCGATGAGTAAACAACGACAAGTAAGTTTTAATGACAGAACAAAGACATAATAGGCTTTAATCTAGCAAATATAATATTTTTAGTTGGACTGAAAAATTTTAATTGTGAATTTCAATAAGGTTACTCAATACACATCCTACACATTTATTGTATTCTACCTATGTAAAAAAGAGGTACGTTCTAATCCAACAAGTTGGAGATTAAGAAATCCCTCATCATGTAAGTCTCCTCAAAACTAATTATTTCTCAAATCCCAGACATGCTCGTGACTAACGAAATTATTCTGAAGCTTTCTACGGCATTTTATCCAAATTCATGAGCATGACAGCGAGAATGACGTGCACAGCAGGTGTAGTTGGTAGGTACATAACTAATAATACATACTAAATAATATAGCTATACACTTTTCGCTTCACTTGTGAATCTCTCTTCGAGTAGAATTCTGCGCGGGCGTTGCGTATGGTTCTTGTAGATTTAACTATTAAATGGAAGGAAATAGTTCATTTTGAAATAAATTATGCAAGACGAGATACCTATAATTATGTCAGACCGTGAATACAATAAAAAATCTTATAAAACAATTTCTATGAAATCGAGAATTCGATAGGAACTATCGAATAAATCTTTAAAGATTTTTCTTCACAAATCGTCTACATACATCTTTGTTTTATGTGAAAATATTAAATTGTTTTTGTGAATCTACACTATCTACACTATTATAAAACTGTAACTAATAGCTGGGTATCTGTACATTGCGTTTAGGTGTCCCGGACTCCAAATTACAGAATTTTTTATCTTTGTCAGTCTTTTTGCATGTTTGTTCGATCATCATGCAAAAATTAAACGGGATCGATTAAAAGCTTATACTCAAAAGCTCGTGTTGCGTAAAATATATGGTTAAAATCACATTTCGTTAAATCTTGTTTCAGTCCTTTGCAAGTTAAATGTAAGACACATTAGAGATTTCATCACGACGTAACATTTTGCAATGATAAAAAAAATGTCCACAGTGATCTTCTTAAAACCATGTTTAACTCAAACTTTTGCAACTCATATTGTCTTCATTGCACAAGACATAAACAATATCTGGAGATCGTAGCCACCGTGACGTATGTTACAAAACTCGAGTGCATCCAAACAATAGAGCTGGTAGACCCTGATTGTGCAGAATGTTGCAATATGCAACAGCCATACTTCAGTAGTAGTTGGGGTTTTTACCGTATCCTCTGTTTGCAGATAAGACCGTACGCTTTGACGTACATAAATTATAAGTCCTACATTTAGGTAGGTACCTACTATGTTCTTATCAGTGTACTAAAAGTAAAAGTGAGGAAGGTAACGGAAGATATGTTTTGTGGTACGACTCGAGGTACGACGCAATACTGCGGTTGTAGTTTTGTTTTTGGTTAAGTTAGGTCAGGTATTCACAGGATATCACATACTTATGGGGGGAACCATAATTTATACGTTATGTACTAAGGGATGGGGGGGGGGGGGGTATTTATTACTGTCTCATTTTAATATGTTAAGCATGTAACTCATTTAGGTTTACACCCTGTATAGAGATTGGGTCGGAAGGACCTAAGTACATCGATTATTTAACACGACGACATATTGAGGCTTTTAAAATCATCGATACAATATTACGATGGTTTAATCCTAAATACTTGCTGGTGCAAGCAATGAATGGTTTTTAATTCTATTTAAGCTGTATGTTTAACTACAAACCATTTCCAAATCAGTAGTTTTGCTTGATGAAAACAGAACAGACAAAAATGATAAAGAGGATCACAATAAATTCTGTCACTCGCACAATGAACTCTATATCCTTTATCCCCCTTCCCACCAATCCATTTCGAAAAATATTTTTTTTAATTTGCAAAGACCCCCAGTTTGAAATTTGTACCCTTCAGAATACACCCCTTGAAGGGACCGTGCTGATTATTCAGTTATATGAAACAGAAGACTCATTGACTCTACATTAGATAAGTCTATAATTTTCTTATCACTAACCTATGTCATCAATTTTAATTATGACATTAAGAAAACGTATATCGACTATTATCGAGCTATATGCTACAATTTCACATATTAAAGTAAACGAGAAACCCAAGGTATACCTATAAAACGCGAGCTCTGTAACGACTGACCTACTTTCCAACATGCCGCATGTCATCCACACACAACCTCACGTGTGGTTCTTACGTCTATAAAAATAAAGTACAACTTCCTCTGTAGAATTACGTGTACCTTTGAAAAACAAAAAGCTGTCAGCTGCATGGAGTAAAGCCGTTGAACACATGCAAATGCGTTCGTAAAACATTCACGATATTGAAAGATAAGTTTGAACGAGCAAGTGAAAGTAAAATTATGCAACTTTCTACAACTGGGTACGGAGATAAATATACGATTAACTACTGTACTAACTACTCTGCGAAGTTTTTGATAATTGTATGTTTAGCATTTATAATTGTAATAGGTATACGGAATTATTCTTTTACGTTTTAAAACAATTTGCTGTTATTGGTAGATATCGAAGCTTTTTGATAATATAACATAACCAAACTACTGACAAAAAAACATGATAAAGATGGATTATTTTCCTATAAGTTATACCTCCATGATACATTCAATAACTTTGTGTCCATTAAAGAGAATTGAAATCCTTCTGTGTATCAATTGAAGTGATTGACCCCTTTCATTCATGGAAATAAAACTTAATTCAACAATTTATCCATCTTCAGAAATTGTGATACCTATACCTAGCATGAACTAAACTCTCAGCATCCGAAGCCCTTCTGATTAACTCCTAAGGTACACACATGCACACTTTTTAAACACCAAATTTCATCCAACAAAAAGAAACCACAAAATCCGATCTACCTTTTCAGGTGGGATCCGGGTGGTAGAAACAGTTTCAGGATAACACAGCCAGCTACCAATCACTGTTCCAGAGTTCACAATCACTTATCCTGACACAGTCTGCGTTCAAATGTCACTTTCGATTTCGCGGGCGCGACTTGCGCGGGCGCATACAAGCGGGTTCACGGACGTGGAGCGTACTGGTCGCGGCCGCCGGCGTCCGCGCCGTTTTATACGCGTGAAAGTTGCGTCCGCCTGCATCATTTCCAACAATGCCTCTATCCCGGATCGCACTCATCATCATCATGTCGTATGGCATTTTTTGTCTTCCTGCTTGGATCCGGGGAAGTCTAAATTTCGAGATCAAGATTCTTCAGCCAGTCTTCCGCTGCCGGGGTTAGCCTATGGAGTTCCTCAATTCCACCGGGGAAACGGCGCAGATGACACTCATTTACCACGTGGGTGAGGGTTTGGTCAGGTGCCCCGCAGTCGCACATTGGTGACTCCCTCAGACCCCACTTGTAGAGGTGATAGTTGGTCCTTCCGTGGTTAGTTCTGAACCGGTTTAGCTTAGCCCAGGTCTTCCGGTCCTTATCAAACCCAGCCAGTTCGGCAGTTGGGTCTCGCACGAGGATCGCACTGTTTTGGCATTTTCGCGAGGAATTTTGAAATCCTTTGATGACGACATTTATGTCATCGTGAGTAACTAAGAATTTGCGTGGGTCAAAGCTTTTAAGGTTAGGAAATTGGTTGCCGCTAGCGGAAATTGTCTGAAAATACACGACGCGAGTTTTGCAACATCTGACTAATGGATGAGATTTTCCAACCGTCTAATGAGTAATGAGAAAGATCCTGAACTGTTTTTGACAGATTGTCCATCCTGGTTATTTACTGTAGGAAACCCAGAAGGCTGACTATAGACAGGGCTTTTCTCATGTTTGCGGCGCGGATCAAGAAGTACAAATACAAATACAAATTGTTTATTGCTTCCATATGGTACATTAGTTTTTACAATAGGTTTCAGAACACAATATGGACCCCGGTGGGGCACTGCAATTTGATGGCGCTAATTATTAATTACATAAACATTCTTAAGAGCTAGGCATAATAAATTTAAATTATTTATAATTTTAGGTACAGGGATTTAAAAATTCATCTAAATTGTAAAAGCATGTTGTGTCTCAACCTGAAAATCATTCATGAGGCAGGATGACCGTTTCCTAGATGCCAAGACTTTTTTGAGACTCGGGTATCAACTGTGATCATGGGAACTGTTGGACCTGTTGATATTCTCGGTTCGTACGGGAATAGGTTTTTCATGTTAGGTCCTATAAAAAAGTAGCCCAGTTGCGGAGATTCAGCATTTAAACTCACGTATGTCAAAAACGTTGCTATAACTACATCAGGATCAGGTTTTCGGGATCTAAAACTGCTTAAAGAGCAAGATCCTCTAACTCTACACTCAGCTGGACAGGCTTTGTAAGTGTTGGGGATATTGAAAAATTTCTTCCTGTTTGACACGAAGGTCTTGTAAGAGCATGCATTATGCTCACAACTATATTTCCTAAGGAAGTCAGAGATATTCTGAAAACTCAGAAAATCCACGTGTTGTTATATTTTATTGCACACTTCTAATTCCTAGATATATGATCAGCCTATCAACACCCTCTCCTGAACATAGTCATCTCCAAAGGCATGCTACAAAACTCTATCCTCAACTTTACTGCATTCTTATTCTCAAAAATTGCGATCCAGGTCAAAATGCAATAAAATATTTGTATACAGGGTAGAACAAAAAGCCCTAGTTATATTTCATCATCATCAGCCTATAAACGTCCCACTGCAGGGCACAGGCCTAACCTCAGGGAGGGTGTGTGGGCGTTAGTCCACCACGCGTGCCCAATGCGGATTGGTAAGACTTCACATACGCATCAGAATTTCTTCTTCAGCGTATGCAGGTTTCCTCACGATGTTTTCCTTCACCGTTTGAGAGCAGTCGGTATTACGTATATACGTTAGAAAAATTGGTACATGGCATGTTGTCCGTGCGATTTGAACCCGGACCCCCATAATTGGGTGTCCATACCTCTCTAATATTATATACAGGGTGTAACAAAACACCCTAGTAATACTTAAGGGGGTGCTTCAGACCATCAAACTGAACAACTTTCACTATAGAGCCAACATCGAGAAAAAATAAAAAAAATCTGTTATCCCATACAAAAGTGCAGTACCGACTCGACTAAAATGTATGGGACAGCAGATTTTTTTATTTTTTCTTCATGTTGGCTCCATGATGAAAGTTGTTCAGTTTGATGGTCTGAAGCACCCCCTTAAGTATTACTAGGGTGTTTTGTTACACCCTGTATATCTTAATATTTCTCTCGTAATATTTATTAATGCAGTTTAAGGCCAGGTATCCCTAGTGCAAGCATCTCTTTCTTACAAGCAAACTTTTGCAATTAGCCATCCCGCTTCAATTGATAACCTAGTAAAATTTGATAAATCAGAAGAAATAATTTCCGGAGTTTTGGAACACTTTTTTTAAACGTTGCTTTGGTACGTAATATTGAAGAAAAAAGAAGTTCTGGGGTGAGGTCGAGGAAGGAGGGGAGGGGGGGGGGGGGGGCTCTAAAGGTGATTTTTTAAATCCAAATCTGCAAGTCGTATCGAAATGGTTTGTATGGACAAATTAAACCTGACAAAAACAAGTGGTATGGATTTTTGTCATAGGACTTAACCTTTGAGGGCTAGAGGGCCGAGAAAGTTACAGCATTTAAAAAATTATGACATTTATATGGCGACCCTCATGACAGTTGAAGATAAAAACAAAATTATTTAATTATTCTTAATCTGCGACCCCGAAAACCGCCAGATACAAATGTTCTGTCGGTTCGGGGGACTTTTAAAAGCTGCGTTGGCGTTTGAAATTTTCATGGCAGCCATCTTGGATATCGCAATTTCGGATTTTTTCACGGCCTACCAAATCTTACCAGGGTCCTCTATGATATTTGTTCGAGGTTCATCCCCCCCACTTTCCATAGATAGTAGATCCCGTATCATTGTTCACAGGGTTTTCCCCCATCCAACGTAAAGTAAAATGATTTCAGGGATCATCATAAGGATGCCATGGTGATAAAAAGAATATTTCGACTTCCTCAGAAGGTAGACTCCTGACGGATGAGGTCATCGGCCCGCAGAAACTATGACAGATAGGGTTATGGACCTCGAACAAATGTCATAGAGGACCCTGGTCAGATTTGGTTGGCAGTGAAAAAAAAACAAAATTGCGATATCCAAGATAGCTGCCATGGACAAACGCCAACGCAGCTTTTAAAAGTTCCCCCAACCGACTGAAAATTTGTATCTGGGGGTTTTCGGGATAGCTGATTAAGAATATGAAATTAAAATAAATAAATAAATAAATTACGCTCACAGGCACATACATTGTAATGATCCCAAAGTAAGCCTTAGGCTTTTTGTTATGGGTACCATACAACAACGGCACAAATATATAACATCCATGACCGAACCGGGATTCGAACCCAGGACCCTGGTTTGGCAGTCCGGCGTGGTAACCATTACACCAACCGGGTCGTCAATTTGTTTTTATCTTCAACTTTCATGAGGGTCGCCATACAAATTTCGTAATTTTTGAAATGCTGTTACTTTCTCGGCCCTGTAGCCCTCAAAGGTTAAGTCCTATGACAAAAGCGAATACTACTTGTTTTACAGGAAATTTTCGCAGGTTTAATTAAACCTGACAAAATTTTCTATAAAACATACAAACAAAACATTTCGATACGACTTACAGATTTCGAGGAAATTACTTCTCCAGAATGGTATATTTCAGCTTAATTTTACTGGGTTATGAAAGCAAGATCGCAAAAAAACTTATACTAATCAGAAATAATTTACCGTCACAAACTGGCATACATGTAGGTCTACTATAGAGCCAACATCGAAATAAAATAAAAAGTCTGCTGTCTTTACAAAACTGTAGTACCGACTCCAGTATAATGGAATAGCACATTATTTCACGTCGGTGGGATGGACTGATTTACCACCCTATTAAAATATTACTAGGGTATTTTGTTGCACCCTGAAAAATCTTATTTGGGACATATACCTGGGTAATATATCTGGTAATATACCTGGGTGATTTTCTAATCACTTCCAAAATTTTCAGGTGTGGTTCAGACCATTACGCTTATCTTATTACGGGGGCTGGCAAGCCAGCAACACTTCGACTACGTTTGCTTCCATGATAAAAATTGTGCAATTTGATGATCTGAATCACTTCTCCGTAAGTCCTTAGCTCAGACGTAATATACCCTAATGCTATGCAAGGTAGGATAAACAGTTGCATTACTTTAAGGGGTGATTGGATATACATATATGATACTGAATTAGATACTTACTTTCTCTAAGAAATTTATAGGAAATTCGAAAAAGAAAATGTGTGGACTTACTAATACTAAATACTTATGCAATCAGGTGATCGAACTTTTGTAGGAAAAATCGAATATCATGAGTATTGATACTCATGATACTAAACAAGTTTCCCAAAGGAACATAAAGGAAATCAATCACCCATTAAGGTAATGGAACTGTATACCCAAACAAACACCCTGTGTAATCCTCATGTTATTTATAGGTAACTTTCTGGTCGGTTCTCTACAAATGAGGAAACTGAATCCGGAGCACTTTCCTTTTTTTTTCTCACATAACATTACGTAACAATAGCGAAGCGACCACTTACTTAATTTTCAGTTAAAAATTCTTTTGTTTTTTTATTAGAAAATTGTGATATTGTGTTGTAATGCTCGAGACATTAGCGTTCAAGTGGTGTTACAAATTGACTCCATCAAACTGAGCCTTGCTGGAGCATCCACTGTGACGTCTAGGTACCTACAAGAAGAGTTTTGTATAAAAGTGTATTAAGCCCATACAAAAGACATCAACGCCCTAAATTTTATCCAGTTTTGTCTATGTACAGCCTAAAAAATACTGAAACTGTGAACTCATACCATCAAACTGAACAACTTTGACTATAAAGCCTACCTCAGGAAACGCGAAAAAAATCTGCTGCCCCATACATTTTAGTCGGGTAGGTACAGCAGCTTTGTATGGGACAGCCAATTTTTTCCTGAGGTAGGCTCCATAGTGAAAGTTGTTGAGTTTGATGGTCTGATTTCAGCGTTTCAGTATTTGCTAGGCTGTCACTCGGTATACAGGGTCCAAATGCTGATGCTTTTTTATCAGACCATCATACTGAAAAACTTTCTCTATGGGAGCAAGGCCGAAAACGCGAAAGAAATTCAGCTGTTCCATACAAAACTGTAATCCTACTCGACCAAAACGTATAGAGCAGCAGATTTCTTTCTTGTTAATAGAGTCAGTGCTATTTTTAACTTCACTCTTAAATTCGAGTGCTTTGCATAATAAACTCCATAGTTATTTTTATACCAATCAGAATTTGTGAAATTCAAAAATAGCATTTCAGAACCTTCACGGTTCTTTTCCTGTGATAGGGTTATTTTATTTAACATGATTGTGCCAAAAAAGGATATTTCATAATACGTATATGTTTTGTAGATATTTAGAAATTTATCAAAACAGCAGTCAACAACAATAAAATTACTTGATTTTTTTGGTCGAACAGTAGGCCTAGCATGCCACCCCCGAGAAAACGACAAAAATCGAGATGTGTCTCCATCTTTATTATTTTACGTATGCCAAAAAGAGCGCGCATGACGGTTTTCTCGTTTAAACGCTTTGTCGTGGGTGGCATGCTAGCCGTGCTGGACCGGGACTCTTTCTTCTCGAAATATTAATTAAAACTTCACTAACAAAATGGTAACTAACAATTTATGTCCTCTTAAAAAATTGTACTCAGTCAGTAGCAGCACGAACGTTCTCTTTCATACAAAAGACTTAAACGCGAGCACATCAGAATCCTATAACAATAAAATTATAGGACCGTAATTGAAAATAAAATAGTACGCATGTACATAATCATGACCTTAAACCCTTTCAGGGTGGTCAGAATCATTGCTACAACTATCAGTTGTCTTGCATAAAAGGCACACTTTTACCACATTGAAGGTTTAATTTACCTAATATGTTTTTCTCAAACATGCTTGGAAATGTGAGCATTATTTTGACAACCTTCTTCGAGATAAATCGAAATTGCTGTACTAGCCAAATACATGCGCGCAGCGGCCGGCAATGTTTGTATAAAATCCATATCTGTCGTGTTTAGCGGCCAAGTAAATTACATACTAAACTCATATCTGTCGTGTAATTTAAAAATGGAACGATCTTTTTCTCCGAAACATGGCGACCAAGGAGGTAACTCATCAAAGGTTTTATTTAAATTTCTAACTGGCTTGCAAATAGAAGCTGTTTATTGCAAAAAAAAAAACAAATTGTTGTTCGTTGTTCATCATTGATTTTGAAAAGAGTTTTAATTTCCACGCATTATTTGAGAAAAGCACTATAAAAGCCTTGGCCACAACTAGGCTCTGTTGCTGGCCGCTGCAGTAATGTACTATAAAGCATTCTATTGAAAATTCTAAAGCTAAAATTTTTTTTACCTAAGGAATAGTATCAGTAATAGTAGAAGTTGTAAGGTTAAATAGTAGTTGTTGCAATTTTTCTTGTAGCCCTGAAAAGATTAAACAATTGTGAGTTTATATAAAGGGTCAATCCTAATAATTATGCTGACGGATTTTTAAGGGGATAATCAGACCATCAAACTGAACAACTTTGTCGATGGGACCAACGTCGAAATTACAAAAAAAAACCGTCAGCATATAAAGAACCCCAGTAGCAAAATCTTGCCTTCAGTCTGATTTGTAGATATATCTTTCATTCAATAACCAAATTCTTAGCCATTGTCTATCGATCGAAATATTAAATAATGCTTAGTAGAACATGATCATTGTAATGGTCATACATTAGATCATTCATCCGCCGAATCCGAACACATGACGCGATGGAAACAGAAAGTAATACTCACCAAATTCGTGCACCTTACAATGGGCAATTTATTCGATTTCACTCTTTCCTTCAATTTCATATTTTTGGTGCGCGGGCGCCGCGGCGCGCGTCGCCTCGGCTGGCAGCGCCAACTAGCGCCACATCATGTTTTAATTAATTTTCTTTCTATTAAGTTGCAATTTTATAATCATACAAGCTTTTACCCCCGACTTTGTCCGCATAAATTATATACCAGATTTTAAGTCAGATGACAAGCTATCAAACAAAAAAAGTTTCATCAAAATCGGTTCAGTAGTTTTTTCGTGATACTCGAACAAACAAACACCCAAACAAACAAATAAACAAACAAACAAACAGACAGACAAAAAATCCACAAATTTTTGATTTGGAATCAGGGACAGGTAAAAACCATGACGTAATTTTATTTTGTAAATATCTTCAATGTACAGACACACTTCTGTTACAGTTTTATAATAGTTTAGATATATACTAAACCAACTTCAGGACATCACATAAAAAACAGCAGACATTTTCACGACTAAACCGCTGAAATAGGTGGCCAATTTTGAAAGGTAACGCCCAATCCCGTTTCGCCTACAAAACTGGTTTTAAATTTTATACGAAATGTCACGATAGAAAAGGATAATTTCCATTTCCTTGGGAAGCACAATATTCCTCCTATCCTGGAGTGCCATTTTTGAATCTCATTCGCTGAGTTCAGCAGTTGAAAATATCAAAATTACTGTGGAGATATGCATCTTTCTACTGCTGATTTGACTTTCAAAAATCACACTCCTGTAGTATGATTTTTGAAAAGTCAAATCAGCAGTAGAAAGCTGCGTATCTCCACAGTAATTTTGACATTTTCAACTGCTGAACTCAGCGAATGAGATTCAAAAATCGCACTCCTGTGTATTATTTTAGCTATCATACGATTTGAATGGTGTTCTTTGATCATACACATTCGCTAGCTGTGAAACGACTCGAAACGAATACACTTCGTCACGTGGGCTTGTTCTGATTTTACAACAATTTTAAGACCTCATTTTCTTGAAAAAAAGAAAACCGAAAATCGCTAGTTGGCTTGCTTTGACCCTCGCGCCTCGCGAGCAGTCATGGACAATAAATTCTTCATTCAACAATATGTGTTAATTCATTTGATTTATTGAAAACAATTATATCAACTCGATAGAAGAACAATTATACAGGGTGAAATTGATATCATTAGCATCCTTTTAAACTAAGAGTCTACCAATCAAACTGAACAACTTTTACTATGGGAGCAAACCGATCGGAGCAACTAAAAAATCAGCTGTTGCATACATTTGAGTCGAGTAGGCATTGCAGTTTACTATGGGACAGCAGATTTTTTAGTTGCTCCGATCGGTTTGCTCCCATAGTAAAAGTTGTTCAGTTTGATGGGTAGACTCTTAGTTTAAAAGGATGCCAATAATATCAATTTCACCCTGTAAAAGCAGTTAATTTATTTGATAAGTTAAAACTTTAATTCATTTGAAAACAAATGCCACGCTCCACAACAGATCAAAAACAATTTATTCTAAAAACAAATTAACACAACTCTACGAAAGAAACCAACGCAAATAAATTATCATAATTTGATTCGAAACCTAAAACAAATTCTAAACACTAACACTATGCTAACAACCCAATGTAAAGTTCAAATTCAAAATACACACAAGAATATAGAATGCAAATTGAATCTAAAATATCTGCGACGAATAGACATTTTACATTTTTACAAGTAGTTTCCTAAATTCCGCACATGTGGATCCGCATATGGACTATCTCTGCGTTATTTCTCAATGGTGCGTCCGCGTTACTTTCATGCAAACGGAACTAAAACGGAACATGAATTTAGGTTACGTAGATCGTTAGTCATCGGTTTGAGACTTTGAGTTGTTCCGATTTACATAAGAGGCTTACACCGAATCGTCATTAGGTTATTATTGCAACTCCTGCATACGGAATAAGCGAAAGTTCATTGTATTCTCATTTTGTAACGCAGATCATATTATACAGGTATTTGATTGTAAGTACCTTCGTATAATTTGATTGAGATGATTGATTGTACTGTTTAGCATACACAATTGCACTTGCTTTCTTCTGCATTAATATTAAATTAGTATAAAAATAGCGTTACAAATTGCATACTTAGTAGTATTTTCGAAATTTTGTAGCTCATCTTACTAGTTTTCTAGCTAAATTGAATGGATTGCTAGAATTGGTATTTTGCCATAATCAGAAGTAATCAATTGTATGTACGGATAGCAAGAGTGCTCTATTTCACTTGGCTCGATGCGCCTCTGGTGGCAGAGGTGTTCCGATAGCTTATGAAATTTTAGCTAAGTTAGTCGAGATGCAAGACTCTGGATCGGAGATGGTATTGCAGTGGGTTCCATCGCATGTTGGTTTGAGGGGAAACGAGGAGGCTGATATGCTTGCAAAGCGAGCTATTTTAGAGGGTAAGGAAATAAATACATTACCGGATTTTGGTGAAGCTTTGTATAAATATAAAATCAAATGTCACTATCAGTGGAAAGAACACTTTGATGAGAGGTCACGTGAAAAGGGAATTTGGTATAAATCTATACAATGTGAGCCTCCTCGCATTCCGTGGTTCAATAATACAAAATTAAATAGAAACAGCATTGTTTTAGCACATAGACTAAGGACCGGTCACATTCCACTGAACAAGTATGGATTTCTAATGAAAAAAGTCAATTCACCTAATTGCGATACATGTGGTATAATAGAAGATGCCCAACACCTGCTGGTGGAGTGTGAGCGGAACCGTAGTCAAAGAGAGGCATTGCTCACGGCTGCCAACCTCAGTAGGTTTAATGTAGGAGTCTTTTTAAGTATCCTGTCTGATCCGACGTCCGAGTTGGCGAGGAAAGTTTATAGGATGGCTAACCGGGATTAATGCCTACTCCACCATAGTTTGTAAGGTTATTTTTGTATCATAGTTTGTTATATTATTATTAGGTACTTATAGTAATAAGGTACGATAGGACCGGTATATACAAATGTATTAAGGCCCTGAAACAAATAAATTAAAAAAAAAAAAAAAAAAAAAAGAAGTAATCAAGTTTTTAAATAAGTACAGGTTGAATTTGATATCATTGGCATCCTTTTAAACTAAGAGTCTACCCATCAAACTGAACAACTTTTACTATGGGAGCAAACCGATCGGGGCACAAAAAAATCAGCTGTTGCATACATTTGAGTCGAGTAGGCGTTGCAGTTTAGTATGGAACAGCTGATTTTTTTGTTGCTCCGATCAGTTTGCTCCCATCGTAAAAGTTGTCCAGTTTAAAAGGATGCTCATGATATCAATTTCACCCTGTATATTAGAGCTTGTAACGAAATTAAACTCGTGCTCCCTCGTCATCGTGGGTTAACCTTGTTGCAAAGTGGTTGCATTGCAACAGTGTCGATCGACGTCAATGGTTATTCCAACATTATACCCAAAATAAACTAGTGCTGCAGGCAATCCGATACCAAGGCAGGCATGCATGACTCAAGCCCCAGCAACGTAACATTATACGCCATTGACCCTAGCCCAACTTATTATTTGGTTATGTAACCGCGTGCGTCAAATTCGTCGTTAGTATGGGCCAGGCGGCTGCGATTATTCAACGAGCCGGACGCAGCTGGAATGGGGGCGGATCTTGGCTATTTCGTAATCGAGCGCTGCGCTGCGCTGGAGCGGCGAGGAAAGTGAGAGTGGACTGATATCTGGGAAACCCTGCAGCTACCAATACACAAAAATCTGAAACATTGCGAATTTTCTATAGGTTTCTTATGGAAAGTCGATCAGTACAATCACCCCTTAAAGCTTAAAGTAATGCAACTGTTTACCCTAAAACCCTGTATAGAAAATTCTGCGAAATTGTCAATTTGTCACCAAGATTAAGCTTCTGTAAACAAGTCATCCAATCTAATCTAATAAACTATAATAAAACTGTAAAAGAAGTGTGTCCGTACATTAAAGATATACAGGGTGTAACAAAACACCCTAGTAACACTTAATTAAGGGGGTGCTGCAGACCATCAAACTGAACAACTAACACTATGGAGCCAACATCGAAATTGAAAAAAAAAATCCGCTCTTTCATACAAAACTGCAGTACCGTCTCGACTCAAATGTATGGGACTATGGGACGGCAGATATTTTTTATTTTTTCTCGACGTTGGCTCCATATTGAAAGTTTTTCAGATTGATGGTCTGAAGCACCCCCTTGTATGTATTTTACTAAGGGTGTTTTGTTACACCCTGTATAATATCATTGGTATACGCAGACGCACAAAGTTTTAACGTTCCTAAGCCTTAATTTAAGCAATAGCAAATATCAGTGACGATATCGTTTTATACATAGTAGTACCACATAACTGTTTTTGGACCGTGTTGTGTTAAAACAATCTAATAAAGAACAATACAATGTAGTCGAGTCGATGGAGTGCTAAAAATGCTATGACCTCCGAACCCAATTACTTTGAGGAAACTTTTATGAAACCTTCTGCATTATGTTAGTCACATTATAAACGAAAATGTTTACCCATTCTTTTTTGCCGCTCTCCATTATTCTGAGGGTTCCGTACCACCAAACATTACATAGTATTTTTGAACAAGGACAGTATGGGGAAGTCCACAACCACAGGAGATACAGGGAAATTGTCTTAGGAACCCTTAGGTCTTTTTTTGTGAACACAATTTTGACATAATGCATTTTTGGTCAAGCGTGAGTTGTCCATAAATGTGAAAAAATGTACTACTTTTTTTTAATGCTGTTCGACCCAGTTTTATGTAAGGATCATTTCGTATGGGAAGTAAAAAATCGGGACAGCATAAGTTGGTCAAATTTAATAAAATAATTTTTTATACAATTTTGCGAGGGCCCGACACACACTTGGCCGATTTTTATTATTTGTTGTTTTACTTTGAAGTATGCACTATAATCACACGAAGTTTGATTCTTGTATGTATTTCCGTTTTAAAGATAGAGCAAAATAAAAAAGGTTGAAAAAATACGTTTCTTATTGGAGTCGCTGTATCTTTTGAACCGTAATAGGTAGCTGGAACAAATGACGAAGGTCGATGTTCTTTACTAAACGAACAAAAAACGTTCTACATGTTAAGAAAACCGGGTCCCTCAATGATTGAGGTAAGTATTTCTTAAAAATAAATCAATGAAAATCTGAAGTGCTACTTATTTGACTGATGATTGCACCTTAACTACCTGCTAACAAAATATGTAACATTTAAAAAATTTCACTTATATCGTTCATTCAATTCCGTGAAATACCATTTTCTCATACAAATTGTGAAGCTACTTTCGCCTGCCCAAGAACGTATGTGCTACCAAATGATCTCTTGTCATTGTGTGCAGATTAACCATACCTACATTGGAGGGGTAGCCTATTGTTTATAATGGGAACTTGTGTGAAATTATTCTAAACAAGCTCTGAACCATTGTCAGACTATTTACACACCCAATTTAGTATAACCTTAACGATCTTCTGTCCTTCACTGAGATATTCTCAGTATGACGTACGCAATTACATAAGATTATAATGTTGACGGGCTCGGCTAAAGAAAGTTCTATAAATCATTTTCAATGGCCGAAAGCGTGGATTCAATTTGGTTACATCATTATCAGTTTTAGGCCAGATTCAAAAAACCGCGAGTATATTTTATTCTTAGATGAAGTCATCGGTTACTAACCAATAGGGTAAATTGATTTTGCGTTTTATCAACCACTAATCTATGAATAAATTGAGAGTGCATTTTATACCGAGATGAAATAAAAAAAAACTTAACAAAAATAAACCTAACAAATTAAAACAGTGTGAACTGATACAACGACCTCTTTCTTTAGGTGAATTTTCCTCGTAAGAGTAAATAAATCAAAGTTTGGTCGAATCCAGGCTTAAAGTTTTAGCTATCCCGTAAATAAATATTAGGCGTACTTCGAGTGCGATTTTTGAAACTCATTCGTTGAACTCAGCAGTTGAAAATGTCAAAATTACTATGGAGATATCTAGGTACATCATAGACATTATTATTCTACTACCGAGGTACATACATCTTTCAACTGCTGATTTGACTTTCAAAAATCGCACTCGTGGAGTATGATTTTTGAGAGTCAAATCAGCAGCAGAAAGATCCATACCTAAGTATCTCCAAAGTAATTTATTATGAGATTCAAAAATCGCACTCCTAGTAAAGAATATTGATAAAAGATTCTTCTTATACTTAGATAAAGGTACCTGTGAGATCCTAATTTATCTTATAAATGCGTAGGTAAATACTTGTCTTACTCTATGACATCTCAGCCCTTCAGCGAATCTTTGTGGAATTTGGTACCTATAAAGATATCCCGTGGTGTGTGAAGAAGGAATGGACAGGATACTATTATATTAAAAATTAATCGAATTGCAAAGCTGCGAGTAAAAGTATATAAGCATAAGAATATGCTCACGATTATTTTCCCTGAGGGGGGTAGTCAGAGATATTCTGAAACCTCAAAACACCGTTCACTAGTAGAGTAGTACAGAAACAAGCGAGTAAAAGCCAGTATTAAATAGAAAAAAATTTCTGAGATTATTATTTGACCGCTCAGTAAGCGAGAATTCTTTTTAATTCCCGTAGGAAACGCCATTCCACAGACCAGTGAGCCATCCGAACCCACGACCTTTGACAGGATGTATGGGAATTCCGATGCGTACCTATGTGAAGTCTTCCAATCCGCAATGGGACACGCATAGTGGACTCGCCCATACACCCTCCTTGAGGGTAGGCTTGTGCCCTGCAGTGGGACGTATACAACGTGTTAATGAATTAGCGCAAAACCTCATACACCCCAACTGATTTATAACAAAATAATTAGATTGAAATAATAATTTCATTATTTTGATGGTTAAAATTTAAAGTTATTCGGATTTTAAGTTTTGAGGCAAAAATGATTTGTTATCGTCTCAGCAATGAATGAAAGCGCTAACGTACTCTTGGATACATTTTAATAATCTTGTTTGGTAGTAAGTAGGGTTAGTAGGGTGAGTGTGCCCGTGTGGTGGGTTGACATCGGGTACAGAAAATGTTTTTACAAAAAAAATATTTAATATTTTGGAAAAAATTACCTATGTTGAAACCATGATAATTCGATTCTGCTCTCGATTCTAATCAAACTACTTTCTAGTTTTGCGTTAATTCATTAACACGTTGTATAGCCTGATGATGATGATGGATAGTCCGGCAGCTTTACAACAACCGGGTCTCGATCGACCTTTCATCTCAGTTGTCATTTTCTTTCTCCATGCATGTTAGAGTTCAAAAACCTAGGTATAACGATTTCGGGTCCCTCTGGTGTCTCCCTATGTTACTGCGAAAGTCAATACTTCTATTCTCTCTTCATCGAACACTGTTCATAGATGGAACGCTTCATCGATGGTACGTTACATCGAAAGTCTCGATATCTAATGGTTAAGTTTATACTTATAAACTTTTTTTTTATTCTTAATCGGAACAACATTTTATTCACTTAAGGAATATCCGAGTATCCAGTGTTGAGTCGATATTGTATTAAGTTTATAATTGTGTATACCCCATACACAATTATAAACTTAATACAATAATACAATATCGACTCAACACTGGATAATCGGATATTCTACAAATAAAATAAAATAATTAAGTAGTTATACTAAATTTGTATCCCTTGTCTTGTTGTTTTATTCACCAGCACCCTTGTTTTTTTATCTAACTTTGAGCTTTCCACACTACTTGCCCATTTTCTAAGTAGCTATGAAGCGTTCTTCATATAAATCTACATAAACAAAAACAAATGTTTCATACTTAATTAATTGTTAAGTATGCAATTAGCTTTCACTTCCAATATGACTAACTAAAATATCTATTTTATGTCGAAGGAATACGAGTCATTGTTTGTTATTGTAAACTGTAAATGCGGTCGTATTGCACAATAATGTGGCAGCTCACGTTTTGTGGCTACACACAGTTCCGCATAAGAAGAACCTCGTTATCGCCCTTATGTCTACGGCATGATGATGAAAATGGCATGATTCACGGGACTCGGTATTTGGAACGAAAATTATAGGGGTCCTGCAGTGTCGTTACCACTGTGATTCAGTCAACGAGAGTGAAAGCGGTAGATACGTTTCGCGTAGCCCTACTGTGTGTTGTGTGGTGGCATGGCGCCTTAATTGCCATACGTTGTAGTTATAGGTATAAGAAAGGGAATTGTCATTTGATTGCGAATTAAATATTAATCTTTTTAATGTAAATAATTATGACACTGTTTTAAAGAATACGCTCAATCCCGTCAAGTCCTTACATTATATCAGAAGCAATACATACCTAAACAATTATTGCATTTTAAGGTCCTCTCAATGTTAATAATAGGTATCTAAGGTATTAATTTATGAAACGACTTAAGAAGAGCCCGAAAATATTAATAAACTATAAAACCAAGACCTAGGTATCTCTTTTCAATGTGCTCAAAATTTATGTTAACTTACCAATCAACTAGCATATTTTTGCCATCTTCTTCTTTTCGTGTCAATAGTTCTTCAATGGTGTTTTTATATTTCCATGAGAATCCATAACACACTTGATATTATTCAGTCGAAACATAGCCTCTTTCAAGAGACGCATCAAAGCGCTTAGAGGGAGGTTACACGTTAAGTATTTCGTCATTCTGGTCCATCAGTCTGGTCATGTTTATTTGATTTGAAGGGAAACTGATATACTGAAGCACCATGTTAGTCGGGTCAATCTCGAGTCAGTTTCCCTTCAAATCAAATATACATGACCAGACTGATGGACCAAACTGATGAAATACTGACCGTGTAACCTCCCTCTTAGGTACTTTATGAAATTGTAAGTAATTAGGTATATTTAAGACCTACCTACCATTGTTTTTTTTAATCGGTTATAACGCCTAGTTGACGTTAGGCGGTGACTCCTGTCAATGTTTTTCAGCACACATTACACAAAAAAAGCACAAAAACATAGAACAAAATGGCGTCGTCCCATACAATTTAAATTTAAAAAAAGATGGCGGACGACCAAAAGTGAAGCTATGTTTTGTTTTCTTCATAAAAAACTTTAGCAGGAGTCACGCCCTTAGAGGAACATGCTGTATCTACCTATACACATAGGTCGTAGACTAAAAGGTCACCACACACGGCCGCTATAATATGTTGTTGTACTCTTCTAACACACGCAAATTGCTATCGGTTCTTTCAATCCTTCAATCTCAAGGTCGTAACAGACGGACGCTATAATATACAGCGCAGTACAGCGCAGTATAGCGCTATACTGCGCTATAGAGTACGGTATAGCGCGGTAAAGCGCAGTACTGCGCTATACCGCGCAGTATAGCGCTATAACGCGTGTGCATCAAGATGGCAGGATCAAAATCATCGATTGAAAATTTGGTAAAACGGTGGGCACCTGTCTCATACATTTAGGTCGAGTAGGTAGAACAGCAGTTTTGTATGGAACAACAGTTTATTTTTGTAATTTAGATTTTGGTCTCGCATAAAGTTTGTCAGTTCGATGGTCCAATCAACCCCTTAAAATCCGTCTGCTAGTGTTGGGCGTAATTCAATTAAATTACGTAATTGGAATTACCCAATTAATTGTTAATTCAATTACATTAATTTAGTAATTAAAGGATATCAGTTACCAAGTTATGGGCCGTTCGGCCAAATTGTGATATGCATTTAATAGCTTTTATATATGCATTTTAATATAGATGAATATGATAGAAGTACAAACCAATTGCAAAAATAGCTATAAATAAAGTCGTTTCGTGTTACAAAATATTTTAAGTAATATTTTGACAGTTCGAAGTAATTACAAATAGCGCAGTTAGCAATATAAAAAAACGATCTTTTACACAGAAGAAATAGGATTTCTTTGGAGTATTACCTATATTCTTTACAGTACGTCAATGTCATAGAGTAATGTAAACAAGTCAATGTTTTCGTTCGATTCGGCTACGCTTTAGTTTTTCAATGAAAGTGTGATACAGTCGCGGGAAGATAGCATTTGTGGTTATTATTGTAGCTGTGTTAGTGGTAAAGGAACTGGCATGTTTAGATGTTACGTAGGTAACCCGTTATGTGCACATAATATAATGACGATAATCTGGTACATGGGTCGTGCACGATACCAGACAACTATTGAGCCTCCTGCTGCATTTGTGGATGATATAATTGTTTGAGAAGATGTGGAAAATGAATAATACTTATGTTTAATAACCAAATACTGTTTTATTTCACCCTTTTCAACAAACACGTAGGTACACATAATTTAGGCTTTGTAGGTGTATTTATAATCAACACAATATCATCCATCACGTCATGCACACAATAGCCATGATAATACTGCAGCTGGAAACGTGAAAGAAGTTAAGGTATATTCACTCTCAGTTTCATAGAAAAAATCTCAGTTTGCAGACGGTCATATTGGGCTCCCCCCACACAGGTGCGATTTTATCGAGCGATAATATCGCGGCGATTTAGTGACTGCGTCGCGTATCCTTCCACATAGGTGCGATTTTGCGATCCGCGACACGCGTCCGCCTCACCAATTAATATAGTCTAAGAGGTAGACATACTTTTGGTAACTATCGCTAGAAAGGCTTTCCGAAGAAGAAAGAGTTTTATCATACGGAGACATTCTTGGCTTCAGCACCAGATCTTGGTTAAAATGTTAGTTTTGTTATTAAACGCGATCGTGTACAAAAAATGACAAGCCAATGCTGTTAACCGTCAAGGAGTTCCCTCGTACGGACATATTCTTGGCTTCAGCACCAGATCTTGGTTAGATATGTGTTTTGCTATCAAAACTGAACTGTAAACAAGCCGATTCTAGCAGCAGCACCAGGTCACTTTCACCATATTATTCCACACACGGAAGTCGCGAGAAATGAAGAAACTATGTACCATTTATAATACGATTCCTGACCACCCCGCAAGGAATTATGGTCTTGAGTTTGTATGTATAAAGTCGTTAAGAAATGTAATGTAGTCTCTAATACTATTTCTTACGCCAGGTCGCGGCACGCGAACGCGACGTCGGCGCGGCGTCGCAGCGATAAAACCGCGGCAGTCTGTAGGACCGCGCTCAAAAAGTTCAAAAATCAAAATCGCAGCGATATTAACGCTCGATAATTATTGCACCTGTGTGGGGGAAAGTCGACTTAAAAAAAATGCTTTTATGTCCATATCAAATGTCAAGTTGTCAATCAATTTATTGTCAAGGCCTTCTTTTTTCGAAAAGTTTGTGATTACTTTTTCAGTGTTTTTTTCGCCATTTTTTCACATTTCGTAAATAAAATATCCAAATTCAATTCAAGATATCTCGTTTGTACCATAAAATATAACGTTGAAATAATAGTTTTAGTAATATGAGTATGCGAACTATTATTCCTATATTTTTATAACGCCGTAGAAAAAGTTGGTAGTACAAAAATGGCCCGAGTTGGTGGATGTCTTTTACACAATTAAGGTCGTAACAGACGGACGCTATAATATACAGCGCAGTACAGCGCAGTATAGCGCTATACTGCGCTATAGAGTACGGTATAGCGCGGTAAAGCGCAGTACTGCGCTATACCGCGCAGTATAGCGCTATAACGCGTGTGCATCAAGATGGCAGGATCAAAATCATCGATTGAAAATTTGGTAAAACGGTGGGCACCTGTCTCATACATTTAGGTCGAGTAGGTAGAACAGCAGTTTTGTATGGAACAACAGTTTATTTTTGTAATTTAGATTTTGGTCTCGCATAAAGTTTGTCAGTTCGATGGTCCAATCAACCCCTTAAAATCCGTCTGCTAGTGTTGGGCGTAATTCAATTAAATTACGTAATTGGAATTACCCAATTAATTGTTAATTCAATTACATTAATTTAGTAATTAAAGGATATCAGTTACCAAGTTATGGGCCGTTCGGCCAAATTGTGATATGCATTTAATAGCTTTTATATATGCATTTTAATATAGATGAATATGATAGAAGTACAAACCAATTGCAAAAATAGCTATAAATAAAGTCGTTTCGTGTTACAAAATATTTTAAGTAATATTTTGACAGTTCGAAGTAATTACAAATAGCGCAGTTAGCAATATAAAAAAACGATCTTTTACACAGAAGAAATAGGATTTCTTTGGAGTATTACCTATATTCTTTACAGTACGTCAATGTCATAGAGTAATGTAAACAAGTCAATGTTTTCGTTCGATTCGGCTACGCTTTAGTTTTTCAATGAAAGTGTGATACAGTCGCGGGAAGATAGCATTTGTGGTTATTATTGTAGCTGTGTTAGTGGTAAAGGAACTGGCATGTTTAGATGTTACGTAGGTAACCCGTTATGTGCACATAATATAATGACGATAATCTGGTACATGGGTCGTGCACGATACCAGACAACTATTGAGCCTCCTGCTGCATTTGTGGATGATATAATTGTTTGAGAAGATGTGGAAAATGAATAATACTTATGTTTAATAACCAAATACTGTTTTATTTCACCCTTTTCAACAAACACGTAGGTACACATAATTTAGGCTTTGTAGGTGTATTTATAATCAACACAATATCATCCATCACGTCATGCACACAATAGCCATGATAATACTGCAGCTGGAAACGTGAAAGAAGTTAAGGTATATTCACTCTCAGTTTCATAGAAAAAATCTCAGTTTGCAGACGGTCATATTGGGCTCCCCCCACACAGGTGCGATTTTATCGAGCGATAATATCGCGGCGATTTAGTGACTGCGTCGCGTATCCTTCCACATAGGTGCGATTTTGCGATCCGCGACACGCGTCCGCCTCACCAATTAATATAGTCTAAGAGGTAGACATACTTTTGGTAACTATCGCTAGAAAGGCTTTCCGAAGAAGAAAGAATTTTATCATACGGAGACATTCTTGGCTTCAGCACCAGATCTTGGTTAAAATGTTAGTTTTGTTATTAAACGCGATCGTGTACAAAAAATGACAAGCCAATGCTGTTAACCGTCAAGGAGTTCCCTCGTACGGACATATTCTTGGCTTCAGCACCAGATCTTGGTTAGATATGTGTTTTGCTATCAAAACTGAACTGTAAACAAGCCGATTCTAGCAGCAGCACCAGGTCACTTTCACCATATTATTCCATACACGGAAGTCGCGAGAAATGAAGAAACTATGTACCATTTATAATACGATTCCTGACCACCCCGCAAGGAATTATGGTCTTGAGTTTGTATGTATAAAGTCGTTAAGAAATGTAATGTAGTCTCTAATACTATTTCTTACGCCAGGTCGCGGCACGCGAACGCGACGTCGGCGCGGCGTCGCAGCGATAAAACCGCGGCAGTCTGTAGGACCGCGCTCAAAAAGTTCAAAAATCAAAATCGCAGCGATATTAACGCTCGATAATTATTGCACCTGTGTGGGGGAAAGTCGACTTAAAAAAAATGCTTTTATGTCCATATCAAATGTCAAGTTGTCAATCAATTTATTGTCAAGGCCTTCTTTTTTCGAAAAGTTTGTGATTACTTTTTCAGTGTTTTTTTCGCCATTTTTTCACATTTCGTAAATAAAATATCCAAATTCAATTCAAGATATCTCGTTTGTACCATAAAATATAACGTTGAAATAATAGTTTTAGTAATATGAGTATGCGAACTATTATTCCTATATTTTTATAACGCCGTAGAAAAAGTTGGTAGTACAAAAATGGCCCGAGTTGGTGGTTGTCTTTTACACAATTACTTTTACAAGGGTCACAGATAATACATACTGACGCGGAAACCTGGAGTGGGGTAGGTGTCCAAGTGTCCACCGTCTGTAGGTCCGCGTGGATTGAATCCGATGTCAGATTTGAGAAAACCAGCCACCATTTTGAACTTTACAGTTTTTGGACAGATTGTTACCAAAATCCATTAGGTACCAAACATCCACCCTACACCCACCACATTGACAAATATACTCCACATACAACCCAGCATCCACCACCAAACATCAAATGGCTAACGCAATCATTCTTCACTTTCAACATAATTATATACATTATAATCATAACCAAAAAAAGTAATTGAGTAATTGAAATTAACAAAAATTACAATTGTAATTATTAATACAATTACTTTTCAACAATTCGGTGTGTCATGATTTTTTTGGAGGGCTAAATCGAAAACCATGTCGAGATAATTGTCTCAATAATTGATAAGAGACAAATAAATACTGTTCAATTTAATTTAATTAATAACAACTAAAAAAATATATAATTTAATTTAATTAATAACAATATTTTCTATAAAATATTGTTATTAAAATATTGTTATAAAGACCAAATTGACATACCGAAAGTTAATTGATGTTTATTAATTCTAATCAACTTAATAAACTTCAATTAAGAAAAATAAAAGCTAATAAAAGCTAATAAGTCATCATCTTAAGAAAGGTAAATTAGAAAAAAAAGTCTAATAAATTAATTATTAGTTAATTATATTTTGCCCAACACTGGTACCTGAACTTTACTGATAAAAGAAATAAATTTTGAATCGAAGACTATCCCGCCGCCGTCTTGATGCTCACAATCTATTCAATGAACTGACTAGCCTACTACGCCCGCCCTAGTGATGTGCCGTTACAGGTTGGACTCGAGTGCGGATTCGAATACCTTATACCATACCTCACTCGCTCACTCGAAAATGCGAAATATAGTATTCGGATAAACAATACTCCGATTCGTTCTTACAGTTAGCACTTACCTACATAAAATACCTCTTTAATTTCTCATCTCTTGTCGAAAAACGACTATATTAAGTAAGAGTGGCTGTACGGTTAAATGGGTTACCTACATCATTTATGGGGTGCTTCAGACCATAAAACTGTACAACTTTTACTATGGTACTAACTTTGAAATCGCGAAAAAAATAATCCTACATTTTGTTCGAGTAGCTATTGGCATTTTCTATGAATGACATTTGCTGTTTTTCGCGATTTCTTTGTTGGCTCCATAGAGAAAGTTGCTCAATTTGATGGTTGCTCAGAATGGACTCGAATACGAGTAGGTACCAAATCAATTCGAGTTCGTGACTCGAGTACTAGGTACCAATTTGATTCTTCTTTCAATGAGTACCTAACAAAGAAATAAGAAAATTTTTATCGAATAAATTAATATTAATATCCGATTACTAAAATAGTCGTCTCGGCACATCACTAGTACTACAATGTCGGCGAGTACAAGGGGCTCGGCCACGCCGCACGCCTACGCCGCACGCACACACGCCACCGTAGAGTCAACTCCACATGGAAGACCACTTCTTCATACTTTAAAAAAAAAATCTAGAGCAAAAGCAAGTACTTTGTTTAGCAACGTAGTTTATTTATCATTTTAGATAGGTATTAAAATTTAACTTAAATAAACATTTAAAACATAATTGATCTTATTTTAATTCGTAAATCAATGATTTTATTTAAGTCTGTTGTTTGTGCTCGAGCGTTACGCGAAAACAACTGGACCAATATTATGCAGGGTGTAAATTTAAATGATTTACATTTGTCAAACCGAGTACTTCAGACAATCAAACTGAACAACTTTCACTCTTTTGGTTCCATAGTGAACATTGGTTAATTGTATAACGTGTACTATGTACCAATACAAAGGTAGCAAATAATAAACAATTTACTTTGCCAAACAAAATACTTACAAAAAAAATTACAAGTATCAAGATCGACCGATCGATCGGTATCAATTTTGCCGCTTGTGTCTGTGTGCGTGAGTTATACAGGCTGTTACAGGCACTTAAATGCGTTATATGGGTTCATGGTTTGGGATGAAAATCAAACCAGGAGGTTTGATTTCTTTTATCTGATCGTATGCCGCCAATGAACGCGAAGGTACCCGCCGCCAAAACTGGTTCGAGTGAAAGGTCTACCTATCTTAAAAATTTACAATGAAAAAGTAGACCCTACTTAGTTGTTTGATTTGATTTCCCAATAAAGACAAAAATTTGAAAAATATACCGGAAGATTTTTTTACCGTTCCGAAACTTTAAGGGGTGGTTCAGACCATCAAACTGAACAACTTTTATTTTGGGATCAAACCTGCAATCGCAAAGTAAAAATCGGCTGTTCCATACTAAACTGCAAAGCCTCCTAGACTCAAATGTATGAGACAGCCGATTTTTTTTTGCTTCATTTGGTTGTTGAGACACTAATAACTCATATAAACCTTTGTTGCTTAAAATTATAATAATAAACTGTTAAGTAATATTAGTCCGCCTATTCAATAAATAAGTTGATTAATTAAATAAATCAGGTCGGTTGTAGAACATCCTGTATCTATGCCACGTAATATAACAAGCAGTCAAAGACATATATATTACTAGCGTAAGGACATGGCCTATGAGCTTGACTATTGTCCCCAGTTCGTTGGCTCTATTAGAGCACTACAACGCTCAAAGAAAATATATGACACGATATAGTTCGTATACGAGTTATGACAGATGGTGCAAATTTTTGTTTCTATGAAGAAGGTTTTTGTAAAATATTCTGACGGGCCTATCCTTACGCTAGTAATATATAAATCTATGCAAGCAGTATAGCGCAGTATAGCGCTATACTGCGCTATACTGCCAGGTATCTTTCAGATGGCAATAGCCTCCTCTCACTCACACAAGAATGAGACGTGCCCATGTAATGTTTCGTGTGTTAGAAGAGTTCAACCTCGGCGGTATCGCGCTATACTGCGCTCTATAGCGCAGTATAGCGCTATACTGCGCTATAACGTACTCTAGAGCGCAGTATAGCGCTATACTGCGCTGTATATTATAGCGTCCGTCTGTTACGACCTTCATACATTTAGGTCGAGTAGGTAGAACAGCAGTTTTGTATGGAACAACAGTTTATTTTTGTAATTTAGATTTTGGTCTCGCATAAAGTTTGTCAGTTCGATGGTCCAATCAACCCCTAAATCCGTCTGCTAGTGTTGGGCGTAATTCAATTAAATTACGTAGGTAATTGGAATTACTCAATTAATTGTTAATTCAATTACATTAATTTAGCAATTAGATTTACACAATTACTTTTACAAGGGTCACAGATAATACATATTGACGCGGAAACCTGGAGTGGAGTAAGTGTCCAAGTGTCCACCGTCTGTAGGTCCGCGTGGATTGAATCCGATGTCAGATTTGAGAAAACCAGCCGCCATTTTGAACTACAGTTTTTGGACAGATTGTTACCAAAATCCATTAGGTACATACCAAACATCCACCCTACACATTGACAAATATACTCCACATACAACCCAACATCCACCACCAAACATCAAATGGCTAACGCAATCATTCTTCACTTTCAACATAATTATATACATTATAATCATAACCAAAAAAAGTTATTGAGTAATTGCAATGCAAGACTATCCCGCCGTCTTGATGCTCACAATCTATTCAATGAACTGACTAGCCTACTACGCCCTAGTGATGTGCCGATACAGGTTGGACTCGAGTGCGGATTCGAATACCTTATACCATATCTAAGTACTCGCTCACTCGAAAATGCGAAATATAGTATTCGGATTCACAACACTCTGATTCGAGTACTTACAGTTAGCACTTACCTACATAAAATACCTCTTTAATTTCTCATTTCTCGTCGAAAAACGACTATATTAAGTAAGAGTGGCTGTATGGTTAAATGGGTTACCTACATCATTTATGGGGTGCTTCAGACCATAAAACTGTACAACTTTTACTATGGTACTAACTTTGAAATCGCGAAAAAAATAATCCTACATTTTGTTCGAGTAGCTATTGGCATTTTCTATGAATGACATTTGCTGTTTTTCGCGATTTCTTTGTTGGCTCCATAGAGAAAGTTGCTCAATTTGATGGTTGCTCAGAATGGACTCGAATACGAGTAGGTACCAAATCAATTCCAATTCGTGACTCGTGTACTAGGTACTAATTTGATTCTTCTTTCAATGAGTACCTACCAAAGAAATAAAGAAATTTTTTATCGAATAAATTAATATTAATATCCGATTACTAAAATAGTCGTCTCGGCACATCACTAGTACTACAATGTCGGCGAGCCCGGCGGCGGCAAAGAAAATATACACTACCGGCGGCGGCGAGCACAAGGGGCTCGGCCACGCCGCACGCACACACGCCACCGTAGAGTCAACTCCACATGGAAGACCACTTCTTGATACTTTAAAAAAAAAAATCTAGAGCAAATGCAAGTACTTTGTTTAGCAACGTAGTTTATTTATCATTTTAGATAGGTATTACAATTTAACTTAAATAAACATTCAAAACATAATTGATCTTATTTTAATTCGTAAATCAAGGATTTTATTTAAGTCTGTTGTTTGTGCTCGAGCGTCACGCGAAAACAACTGGACCAATATTATGCAGGGTGTAAATTTAAATGATTTACATTTGTCAAACAGAGTACTTCAGACCATCAAACTGAACAACTTTCACTATTTTGGTTCCATTGTGAACATTGGTTAATTGTATAACGTGTACTATGTACCAATACAAAGGTAGCAAATAATAAACAATTTACTTTGCCAAACAAAATACTTAAAAAAATGACAAGTATCAAGATCGATAATTTTGCCGTTTGTGTCTGTGTGCGTGAGTGCGGAAGCTAGCTTGCGAAGAATACAAATTTATACAGGCTGTTCACTTAAATGCGTTATATGGGTTCATGGGTTGGGATGAAAATCAAACCAGGAGGTTTGATTCCTTTTATCTGATCGTATGCCGCCAATGAACGCGAAGGTACCCGCGCCAAAACTGGTTCGAGTCAAAGGTATCTTAAAAATTTAGAATGAAAAAGTAGACCCTACTTAGTTGTTTGATTTGATTTCCCAATAAAGACAAAAATTAAAAAAATATACCGGAAGATTTTTTTACCGTTCCGAAACTTTAAGGGGTGGTTCAGACCATCAAACTGAACAACTTTTATTTTTGGATCAAACCTGCAATCGCAAAGAAAACATCGGCTGTTCCTAGGGTTGCCAACTTTTTTTAGACCAAATATAGTATTTCGAGCCTTAGTGCCCGAAAAAATATAGTAGATCGGGGAAAAATAAGAAAAAATATAGTATTTTTCGAATTTGTTAATTGATTTTTTTTCAAAAAGTAATATTTTTGATACTTTTTTTTTACGTAGCCTGTTCAATGTCCCACTGCAGGGCAAACCCCCCTTCTACTCTCCAATCCTCATTGTTCCTTTTTGAATACTAAGTTCTTATTTTTAAGGAACAATCATCTCTCTATTTCGTATTCGTTATAGAAAATAATGCATCCTGTAAACGCAGAAGTCACTGGATTCGATACAGAAATAATATAATTTCTAAAAAAAAATATCAATCTGACTTTAGGAAAACTTTTTGTCACTTTTCAGTCTTTACTAATGTCATTGTTTCCAGTAGTATATTTAGTAGAAAATTGTTTATGGAACAAAGGTGATGAAGAGAAAGAAAATTGTTAAAATAATGTTAAGTTATTGGTCATTTTTATTGGACCTAAGTACCAATATATCTAAATTCTCTATACATTATTTGCTCATCAAAATATAGTAGTTTTGCCTACTATATATTTTTCTCAGAATTATAGTAGAAGGGCCTCTAATATAGTAGGATACTATATTATATAGTAGGGTTGGCAACCCTAGCTGTTCCATACTAAACTGCAAAGCCTCCTATAGACTCAAATGCCAGCCGATTTTTTTTTGCTTCATTTGGTTGTTGAGACACTAATAACTCATATAAACCTTTGTTGTTTAAAATTATAATAATAAACTGTTAAGTAATATTAGTCCGCCTATTCAATAAATATGTTGATTAATTAAATAAATCAGGATGGTTGTAGAACATCCTGTATCTATGCGACGTAATATAACAAGCAGTATAGCGCAGTATAGCGCTATACTGCGCTATACTGCCCGGTATCTTTCAGATGGCAATAGCCTCCTCTCACTCACACAAGAATGAGACGTTCCCATGTAATGTTTCGTGTGTTAGAAGAGTTCAACCTCGGCGGTATCGCGCTATATTGCGCTCTATAGCGCAGTATAGCGCTATACTGCGCTATAACGTACTCTAGAGCGCAGTATAGCGCTATACTGCGCTGTATATTATAGCGTCCGTCTGTTACGACCTTCAAGGTCAACACACACGGCCGCTATAATATGTTGCTGTACTCTTCTAACGCACGCAAATTGATATCGGTTCCTCTCACTCACACGTAGGAAAGAGACGCGCTTATGTAATTTGGCGTGCGTAAGAAGAGTACAGCAACATATTATAGCGCGTGTCTGTGACGACCGTCAAGGTCAACACACACGGCCGCTATAATATGTTGCTGTACTCTTCCAACGCACGCAAATTGATATCGGTTCCTCTCACTCACACGTAGGAAAGAGACGCGCTTATGTAATTTGGCGTGCGCAAGAAGAGTACAGCAACATATTATAGCGCGTGTCTGTGACGACCGTTAGTCGGTACACTTGTCTACCTATATCAACTTATTACCTACTGTAATGTTGTAATTTGTAGGTAGTATGTTTAGGTATCAATAAATAAAATACAGACCTATCTTGCCTTTACTCAGCGATTTCGATTCTTAAATCGTTACATTTACTACGAGCGCTTAATCAATATCAGTCCAACAATGCACCTTAAGGTCAATACTACAGTGCTTCCATTTGAGTATTAGGGACCGCGTAGATATCTAAGTCTAGTCTAGAACCTGGAATGTGGTACTACCAGGATACTACGAACTACAAAGTATACAAACTACACCCACCGCTAGCACGCCGCGTCTCGGCCACTTTCACTGTCTGAAATAGGTTTTGCAGCAATTGTTTACGTGTTAATGCGCCTTTTATGTCGCTTCTAGATGTATCCGCCTGATGAGAAGGTCGTTGACTGCCTTTTCTAAACGAACGCTTTTATCGCTCTTAGTTACGCAATCTCAAATTTAATAATTAAGTAAATGTGTATCAAAATAACAGGACGTATTATGAGCATTACGTAAAGTTTAATTAGCTGGAAATACAATAATTATGTTTATCAAAATTAAAGATCTTTCTTGTATACTTTCTAAGTGAGAAAGTATTAACCTTGTTTAACGGCTTGGCTGTAACTGTAAGGGCGGATCGGACTTGCTTTGCCCTGGCTGTCGTAGAAGTTGATCAGCTGTTTGACACTTCCAGGTCCAGGAGTTGTTATTGGGTTGGAGACAGGCGCAGGGTTCACGGGTACTGGTTTTATCTGGGTGGCTTGAGTTGGCTGGGCTGGTTTTGCTGGGCTTGGTGCGACTGTTTTCGCAGGTGTTGGGGCAGGTGCAACTGGTTTCGCAGGTGTTGGGGCAGGAGCGACAGGCTTTGCGGGGCTAGGTTGTGCTGGAACTGCAGGTTTAGGCGCTGGAGCTAATGGTTTCGTATTTCCACCTGGCCTGGTACCACCGCCCCCTTCCATGTTGATGAAGTCGACATTGGCACTTTTATTAAGTGGTATGAGAACTTTACGACCTGAAATGTTTTGATAAAAAACTTATTAACTTTTTGTTATTTTGTGAGAAACTAAAATTTCCACGGTAGGTATATTGACGAAAATTAGGTGCCTACTCTTAGTGACAAGTTTAAAACTTTGTAGGTAAATCTGACGCCTAAAGTCTATTCTACAATATAGGGACAGTAACTACGTTATGATTAAAAAAATAGATATACTTACTTAAGTAATTAAAGTAGATACCTAACAAGTGCTAACAATAATTATAGGTTATGTTTTCTACCATTCTCTAACAACATTCCAGTGATAGCAATTTGAGCGAGCACTTTTTGTAAACATAATCAAAGACAATAGTAAAAGTTACTTACACTCAGCGTGGCAAAAGATGAACAGTAAAACAACTACCAACTTCATTTTGTCAACTTTTCAAGATAATAGGAGCAATATCAGCCACACGGCACTTTGCTTCTATAAACAAGTAGTCACTGACGGTTTTAGGCAGGTTTTGTGATAGCATTCACCAGGGTCAAGCGAGCTCACAACGTTGGCAGGCTACTGGCTGAGCGGAGCGAGTCAGCCCACCGACCTCTGCCTGATGACCTCATACAATACGATAACATACACACATACTTACTTATAGTATGCTAATAAGATTTATTGCAAATCCAGGAACGTGATATTTGTCAAACAAAGAACCATTAATGATAACAGGAAAATAACAACATTTTTTCTTACCTATTCCTACAATTTAACAAGTTTTTAAGATAACAGTACCTACATATTTTATCTGAATTAATTGGAACTTATAACTCAATTAAAATCAGCCAATTTATAGGTAGTTACGAAAAAGCAAGTGTCCTAAGTCCGTGGATCTTTTCCTTTGTTTGTTATAGGATATAGGTAGGTAAGGAAGATGTTTCAAATCAACAGTTTAATTCTAATAGCAGTAAGATGTAAATGCGCGTGGGCCTGATAAGGCCATCAGCTACCCGCGACCGCATCCGCGCCGGCGCATGCAAATAAATGACACGAAGTGGAACGTTAGAGCACATTATCTTCGCCATTCGTTAGTTCCACTCCATTTTGTTATTTAAACATCATTTACATAAGCAGACCTCTTATTTGGCAGCCATTTCTCTATTCAGTTGAACATTCTTGGTGAACCCACAGACAGGTGTGTGGAACTCATACCTGCGGTTTCGACTGACATAATGGACTCATTTTACTTGATATATTTAATTTGAATAAGACGTACGTGCTACTTAGATAGCTAACTTATCTATTTGGTTACAAAATAATAAAGCAATCTAAAAAACTTGTCAATATTCATCCTAATCCTTTTTTTTAAATAAATGCATTCACAGAAGACTTTATTATACTTGCAGCAAAAGTTAAAGTTAGTGCTGCTAGAATATTTGCACCTATGTATCTAATACATGTCATAATTTACATTACTGCATGCAGTTACATTATCTACTGTAAACGGTGATTGTACTCATGATAACTTTCCCCAAGGAACATCAAGAATTAAATATTTGGAATAGCCATTCTAAAATGCAATCAGCTGATCGAAATATTTTCTTTGCAAATATTTCCTCGGGGAATGTTTTTCAGTATCATCAATACAAAAAAAAAAGAAATAAAAGAAGTAAAAAGTAGAAGAATAATAGTTATTTGTTATGTAATGCTGCAAAATTGCTTTTTGGCGCGAGTACTTGTATTGAAACCTGGAGTGCGATTTTTGAATCTCATTCGCTGAGTTCAGCAGTTAAAAATGTCAAAATTACTATGGAGATACGCATCTTTCTACTGCTAATTTTACTTTCAAAAATCGCACTCCTGAAGTATGATTTTTGAAAGACAAATCAGCAGCTACTCACCGAATGAGATTCAAAAATCGCACTCCTGAGCAAACGAAGGACTCTAGAATTGAACCACTCGCTTACCACCACACCACAAATATAGAACCCTGAGCGTCGCGAGGGTTCCAAAGGTACGAGACGCAGAATAACTTTGCTGCCGAGCGAAACCGACAACTTTTCAACTCACTAAAGCGAGGAAAATGTCAATGCTCCAACCAAAGATTTTTTTTGGTCTGTACGCTCCAACCTCATTTTTAAAATATTCGCACTGGCCAGCACGAAAATAGCATGAAAAAAAAACGACTTAGAATCTTTCCGAGCTTGTAAGGTGTAATAGTAGATTGTTAACCAAGGGATGAAAGTGACCCATTTCACACGAGATGTTTGGCGCCCCGAACCAAAGGTGAGGGGCGCCCATAGTTCGAGTGTGAAATGGGTACTTTCACCCGAGTTAAACACTCTGCTTTTCATCACGATTAATATAATAGTCTGTGAGGAAATTAACCAAAAACCAGATACTGAAAAATCAATTTCTGAATCGCTATTAGCTCGATGAATTCATTTTAGGCTGCGTTTCAAAACGTTTGAAAATCACTCGGGTACCAATACGAAGTAGAAAAAAACATAGGAAGATAGTGGATGCTAGAGTGAGACAAATATACTTCCCTAGTGATTTTTACACGTTTTGAAACGGATCCGCAAAATTAGCAACATGTGCTTTCCCTCCCTTTTTTTCTTTTTCGCGCAAGGCTGCGTTCCGAACCTACGCCCCAGGTGCACCCCGAGTGCAACTTTTCACACTAACGCCGTTCAGTTGTGCGATTTTTAAACATCATACGAGCGACTCGGCATTAGAAAATTTCATAATTACTATGGAGATTATGCATCTTTTTACTGCCGATTCGCTCGTATGATGTTCAAAAATCGCACTTCAGAGCCTCTGTGAAAAACGTTCTACCATAGAGCAAGTTGAAAAAATAACCGCACCCAAAGTTCGTGAACGCAGCCCAACTTAATGACTTTTTTTATGCTTTTTTTAAATTAGGTACTTTTTCTTCACGCAGAAAACAAAATGCGTATAATTTATACAAAAGTATTGAAATGTTAAATTATTGTTATTAATAATTAAATTAATATTTAATTATTGTTGTATGTCTTTATTATTACTAAATTCCAATATTTTTGTTCATAATAATTATTAAAGTTAAGAATTTTAATATAATGTTATCGAAGTGTGGCTGTATAGGTTTCTACCTTCCACGTCTTATTCCTTACCTGGCTTTATACTCCTTCGTAACGATCGCACCAACACCTCCCATGGTGGCGTTGCGATCTATCTCCGTAGTCACATTCCCTATACGATCATCAGTAAGTCTCCCCAACCCCCTCCTGTCGGCACTGCTGAGCATCTTTTCTTGGAAGTTACCCTCTCGCATACAAAAGTTCTTCTTGGTGTCTTTTATAGCCCATCTCTCACAATCAATTACTTCTCTGATTTAGAAGGGCTCCTGGAAGATTTTTCTACTTCATACAGTCACACAATCATTATGGGGGACTTTAACACGTGTCTTCTCAATAATGACTCCAGGTCGAAGCGGTTGAGATCCCTTGCCGTTTCCTGTAACCTGCATATCCTCCCACTTTCTGCCACCCACAGCTTTCCTAACTGCTTACCGTCTCTTCTTGATTTGATGTTAGTCAGCTCTCTCAATCATGTTGCTAAATTCGGCCAGTACAGTGCTGATGCCTTTTCCTATCATGACCTTATCTATTTATCCTATAAAATCCGTCCTCCGAAACCCAAACCTAAAATCCTTTTACAGCGCAATTTTCGTGCTATGGACATCGATCTTCTTCGGGAGGATGCAGCGAGAACAGACTGGTCGATCCTTGACAGCGCAGCCACAGTTGATGAACAAATTATACTCTTCAACTCCTTACTTGTTCAGCTGTACGACAGACACGCGCCCGTCCGACCAGTAAAAGTCAAACATCTTCCTGCTCCTTGGCTGACGGAGGAGATTAAATCCCTGATTGTAAAAAAAAAACCGTGCGAAGACAAAATATAAGGCTGAATCCTCCGAAGCAAACCGTGACAAATACCATCTCATCAGAAACCGCTGCAACCGAGTGTGTAGGGATGCACAGAGACGCCACATCCATACTTCCGTAGAAAACGGAGACCCAGCGAAAGTCTGGAAGTTTCTTAAATCTTTAGGAATTGGCAAATCTCATAATGATCCTATTGCGAAAGACTTAGACATCAACTCCTTAAACAACCATTTCTCTTCAGCGTCAACATTGGATGATCGCATCAAAGCTACAACTTTAAATAATCTATCTTCAAAGCCAACTCCAGAGTTTCCTCCTTTCTTCTTCTGTCAATTCACTGTTTGTGATGTTAAGAGGAACATTATGACCATTGCATCGAATGCCGTCGGGGGTGACAGTATTAGCCGTAATATGATAATTCCACTCCTAGATTTCCTTACCCCTATACTCACCAAGATCTTCAACAGATCCATTTCCTCCAGTACCTTTCCTGAGATATGGAAAGATGCACACATTATTCCATTACCTAAGAAGCGAAATCCATCTACCTTTTCCGATTACCGCCCTATTTCCATTCTCCCCTTCCTTTCAAAGGTCCTTGAACGTCTCGTTCATCGACAACTCAGCCATTTCCTTCTGAAGAACAACCTCCTTAATCCCTACCAATCCGGTTTCCGTCCTGGTCATAGTACGGTTACGGCTCTTGTAAAAATTTCCGACGACATTCGCCTTGGAATGGAAAACAAAATGCTTACCATTCTAACATTGTTGGATTTCAGCAATGCTTTCAATAATGTTGATTTTGCTATCTTACTAGGATTGTTACAAACTCTTAACATATCTCCAAATGTGATTGACTGGTTTCGTAGTTACCTTCATGGGCGCCGGCAGCGTATTAAGGTTGAAGACACCTTTTCTTCATGGTGTGATACCTCCGCTGGTGTACCGCAGGGTGGTGTGCTATCTCCTCTTTTATTCGCTATCTTCATCAACTCTATTACCTCTCAACTTACTTCATCCTACCACTTGTATGCAGACGACCTACAGATATACTCTCAATCGTGTTTGGAAGATTTATCTCAAATAATTAAAACCACAAACGATGACTTATGCCGCATTCGTGACTGGAGCGTGTCTTATGGCCTCAAGGTAAATCCTAATAAGACACAGGTTATCATCATAGGGAGTCCATGGTTTGTTTCGAGGCTTGATCCTGATCAGTTGCCGCCGGTCGTTTTCGATGGTATAAGTATACCATACAGTAGCACTGTTAAAAACCTAGGCATCACTTTCGACAGCACTTTCTCTTGGACGCCACAAGTCGCCGAAGTTAGTAGAAAGATGTTTGCAGCCTACAGTTCTTTGAAACGTTTACGTAATTTTCTGCCCACTAGCACGAAAATTGAGCTTGCACAATCCCTCTTATTACCCATCCTAGACTACGCCGACTCCTGCTACCTTGACCTGACTGTGGAGCTGCTCAACAAACTCGAGCGACTTCAAAACCTATGTATTAGGTTTATATTTGGCCTGCGAAAGTACGACCATGTGTCGGAATTTCGCGCTCGCCTTAAGTGGCTCCCGGTCAAACGTCGTCGGGAAGCTCACATCCTTTCCCTTCTCTATTCCATCCTCTTCGATCCTTTGACTCCTCCTCCTGCCCACCCATTCCACTAACTTCTACACTCATTCCTTCTCCGTTCATGCTGTTCGGCTCTGGAACTTGTTGCCGGAGCCGATCAGACGTGCACCCTCCTTGAATGTTTTTAAGTCTAGGGTCAAAGCTCATTTCCTCGAGCACTGACTATCTATCCTTGATGGTCACTCTGGTTCATTTTTTCCTCTCTTTGACAAGTAATTGTTGTTTTAGAATTATTTTATGTATGATTCTTTTGTGTTTGTAGGTATGAATATGTATTCGTAATAGGTATTTATATTATGTATGTATTTTATATAACAGTATGTTTGTATTTGTATAACTTTATTTGTGTATGTTATCTATGTATTATGGTATTCTGATATACACCGCCTACCAATCTTCTTTTACTATTTCCTCTACCCCAAGGTTGTCTGGAAGAAATCGCTTTTTAGCGATAAGACCGCCTGTTTTTGTGCCTTTGTATTTCCTGATTGTTTGCTCTCTGTATACTATGTTTTTTCTTTTTGGTGTGAAATAAAGTATAATTGAATTGAATTGAATTGTTTCTGCCTTTGCTCAGTATAGAGTGAGTAGAGAGGATTGCATGTATAGACGTAGATTTTTTTTTAAATTACTTTTCCGCCCTAGGGAAGAAATGTATTACTTTCAACCAGCTTTCAACCCGCTTCTTAGATAAACAATGACCTACTTTCAGAGTATGAGTGATGAAAAGTATATTTGATTGATTGATGATTGAGTACAATCTTAGAGTGGCATCACCCTTTAAAGTAATGCAAATATCTATAATTAGTCAATTACCTATACCCTGTATATTTCACTTTAGGCCCTATTTTATGCAACTTTGGGTATCAACAAATCTTCAACGTTCCCAGGTGCGCCGTTCGTCATGAACCTTCTACCATATTTTACTCACTTATCTAGTTAACTGATCTGCAAAGTGATCGCAGAAACTTTCTCATTTCTAGCTTTATCGCATTCGAAATAAATAACAACTTTAAACTCAGTTTATACCTAAGTAATGTACCCATGTATCTTGAATTTTGCCTAGTAGGTATACATTTATTGTTCTGAACTGAAGCTTTAGTTTACTATATTTATAAATCTCAGTATAAAGTTTATATTGCAATCTATGTTAATTTGTGACTATTGTAAAAGAATACGATAACTTAACATTGTATTTTGGATCGCTGACAAAATTGTCAGCAGTAGTTCAGATAATATTTAGGTAAACAAGTTTAGTTTAAATTGTGAAATCACAAATAACATCTGATGTTCATTATAACATGACGACATCTAGGTAAGTACAAGACCGAAACGTATGAAATAACAGATTTCTTGTTTCACTAATTTCTTATTAACTCTTATTAAGTATTAGGTATTAAAAGTTGCTTGTATCTACACTACCTACTAAAAACTAATAAAATACTGTAACAGAAGAGCCATTACATTTAAGAAATTCAATTACATACAGATGTATCGAACTGATAACCTCCTTTTTCTTAAGTCGGTTAAAAAAAGATTCGATATGGTGTTCAGATCCCTGACCCCAAACACCTATTTTCGATTTTTTGGTGTCTGTTTTTTCGCTATGTTTGTTTGTTCGAGCGACACGCAAAAACTAAGTATACTGGACGCATTTTGATGAAACTCTTCTGTTTGCAACTCTTTTCGGACGAATTCGTGGGCCATTTGTGCAAAAGCACTTACTAGGTAGGTAAGTGGTAGGTATTAAATTAAATTTTATAATTTTGTCGGTTGCCCAAAAATGGCAGGAGAAAACCTGAGGAGAAACACAAATAATATAAATCGTCAATTGTTTTGTCACAACAGTTAATGGCCTAGGGAAGCATGTAACTTCTCTGTTAGCACAGAATAAATAATTAAGATAGTTAGGTTAGGCAAGTGGTTAAAAACCTCGTTGTTGTTGGTACTACCTACAGCGATCGGTCGGTCGTGTTACATCTTACAGTAGGTACCAACATAACGTAAGTGAAGGCAGTTTATTAAAACCAATAAATTGATGATATACAATTATATGAACATAGACGCAGCGCAGAGTTAATTACAGCCTTTCTTCATAAGTAGGTACATTTAATTGTATACCACTCCACTCTCTTTCTATTACAGTAGAGTTAAAACATCAAGACATTTATGGCTAAATAAATACAATGTTTCATGAGTTTTAAAGTTATTTCGTGTTGAATTATCCATTCAATCAAAAAAAATCAAACGTGATCAATTCTATATCGTTGTCTAGTCATCGTAATACAAGTCCAGGCTAGATTCTGGTACTTTAAATGTGATTAGATAATTTGTGTGACATTGTCCTAGATATTTATTTATTTATTTAGCAATATACCTACCTACTAAAATTGTAGAAAATACAGGGTGTTAGGGTAAACAGTTGTATTACTTTAAGGGGTGATTGTACCCATGATACTAAACAACTTTCTCTAAGAAACATATAGGAAATTATCAAAAACAAATTTTGACTTCCTATACTAAAATGCAATCAGCTGATCGAATATTTGTATGAAAAATCGCAATTTTTTTTTTTGCGAATTTCCTATTGTTTTCTTAGGGAAAGTTGTTCAGTGTCATGGGTACAATCACCCTTAAAGTAATGCAACTGTTAACCCTATCACCCTGTATAAGTATTATAGCAGGAGTGCGATTTTTGAATCTCATTCGCTGAGTTCAGCAGTTGAAAATAACAAAATTATTTTTGAAATTCAAATCAGCAGTAGAAAGATGCATATCTCCACAGTAATTTTGACATTTTCAACTGTTGAACTCAGCGAATGAAATTCAAAAATCGCATTCCAGGACATTACCAAGGTATGCTTTAAAAAAACCCCGAATTCAAAACATTATTCGCATTTACTAGGCATGTGCTAGGTATAATGATCTTGATACAGTTTTGACTTGTTCTACCTACTTACCTATGCTGCTAGGCTAGCAGCATAGGTAGGTAGGTACAACACCTTTTCCCCAGGGGTGTAGGCAGAGACTTTATCAGCATGAAGACTCTGAAACTGTTCTACACTAGTTGCCTACAGCATTTAATTAATTGGCGAAACTAGAGAAAATGCTCGCGGTAATCATAAGCATAAGCATATGCTCACGACTATATTCCCCGAGGGGGTAGTCAGAGATATTCTGAAACTTCAGAACATCCACGTTTCACTAGTAGGTAATCAATGGTTTTAAATATATTTTTTTAAATAAGAATATGCATGAATATGTTCTATGCCTATATCCGACTAGGCACGTATAAGTATTATACTTTTTTAGGTTCCGTACCCAAAGGGTGAAAACGGGTCCCTGTTACTAAGCCTACGTTGTCCGTCCGTCCGTCCGTCCGTCTGTCTGTCTGTCTGTCTGTCTGTCCGTCTCCGTCCGTCCGTCTGTCTTTGAACCGTGATAGCTAGATAGTTGAAATTTTCACAGATTATGCGTTATTACGGCGGATTCGTTAAAAAATAATAAAAATGTCAAAAAGTTAAAAATTAAGGGGGGTTCTCAACAAGAAACTAGTTTTTATCAACGTTTTTTCTTCACGCTCTATCGTAAAAACGGTAATACATACAAGCGTCAAACTTAGTGTGATTATAGAGCAAACTCTACAGAATAACAAGAAATACAAAAAACCGGCAAAATGTGTGAGTCGATCTTGCGCTAAAGGTCCCGGACAAAAAAAAAATTTTCTAAGTTAATAATGTTGTGTTCTGTGGTGGTGTGTTACGGAACCCTCGGTGCGCGAGTATCCCGACTCGCACTTGACCGGTTTTTTGTATCTGAGCATGACGATAAACATCCACGCTTTCGCTTTTTATGGGTATTATTAGTAAAATACTTAGGATACTTTGGCGTATATTGAGATACATATAGGTAAGAACTTAAATTTTTAAAGGGCTCTGAAAAAGATGTTTTATAATCTAAACGTGATCGCCATCAGTTTACTAAATAAAACATGAAGCAATCCATATACCCTAGGTACGTATACTAAACGTCCACTAAACATCACAACCAATGAGAACGGTAATTTGTACAGTTCTAACATCCACGCTCGAGTCAGCCAGGTGCGGTGATGCTGCTGATGCATTATACATGGAGTAAAAGATTTTCCCGCCGCGGTGCGCCCGCGCACACGAGAGTGCATTGCTGCTGCGCGCTCGCCTGCGACCGTACGTGATAATGTCTCTTTTCAGGACTTTCTTTTATTTATGTGGTTGCTACAACAATTTTGACATTTATGCTTTTACGTATTTGATTTTAAAAAATTAAGATACTAAGGGTACCTGCCTAGTCAAAGCAATGACTATTGAATACTATGAAATTAAATCTGACTTGGAGTGCGATTTTTGAAACTCACACGTTGAACTCAGCAGTTTGAAATTTCAAAATTACTAAGGAGATATGCATCTTTCTACTGCTGATTTGACTTTCAAAAATAGCATACCGAAGTAAGTATGCGAAGAGTGCGATTTTTGAAAGTCAAATCAGCAATAGAAAGATGCGCATATCTCCATAGTAATATTAACATTTTCAACTGGTGAGTTCAACGAATGAGTTTCAAAACTCGCAGTCCTAAAGTCCTTGTGGATTTCAGGTCTTTTTATTATTTTTTATATTTATATAGGGTAAAATTGATATCATTAGCATCCTTTTAAACTAAGAGTTTACCTATCAAAATATGGGAGCAATACGATCGGAGCAAAAATAAAATCAGCTGTTGCATACATTTGAGTCGAGTAGGCATTGCAGTTTAGTATGGAACAACTGATTTTATTTTTGCTCCGATCGGTTTGCTCCCATAGTAAAAGTTGTTCAGTTTGATGGGTAGACTCTTAGTTTAAAAGGATGCTAATGATATCAATTTCACCCTGTATATTCCTCTCCAAAATTTTCCTATTGGTGTTGTTATATTGATTTCCTAGTAGTTACTTAATTCTCCGTAAATGATTGAAATACGTGCAAATATGTGTGACAGCCATGTAAAATTATAATTTACCTACTAAGTACTAATAGGTAGGTACAGAAATTACAGATGCTATAAATTTAATATTTATTCAAGAATCAGAAACAATAGGTAATGAATAAGTACCTTTAGGTACTTTTAAAAACAACTTTTTAGTACATTTCTTTTTCAGGCCTTCGAGTTAATTTAGTATACCTACCTTACTGAACTTTTAACTGGGTACCTTGAACTAACTAATCGTTCACTTTCTTCTCAATCTTCTATAGTTTGTTTAGACTTAGAGCAATTTAGATATAGGTTGTAGGACTATGGTATTTTGGCAGAATCAATGAGGAGTTTTTACTTTCTCACCATAAATAGTGGTATAAATACTTATTCTTAATCTTAAAGGCATGCGTAAACCTCAGAATATTTCTCATTTATAGTTACGAGTAATGATCAAAGCAATTATGGACATACAGGCTGCTCTATAATCAAGAGCATAGCTATGACGTTTAAGATTCTATATTATCGACTATGTCTTATTAGCTAAGACGATAAACGGATAAACATAATGAATAGTCATATTGGTCGTCAACCTCTATCATTCCCACTACCTATACTGGGGCACAGGCCCAGCCTCGCAGTGATTGCGTATGGACGTTAGCGTAGCCCACTAATGAAAGACATAGATAGGAACTTCTTCTTGTTCTTATAGTGCCATTTCCTATCGGATGTTTGCTATCATTATTAGCCTCGAGACTCAGAAAAGGTAGGTAATTCCGATTCCGGAGTCCACATGCCTAAATACTGAGGTGGTGTTAATATTGAACCATTCACACGGATTCTTAAGCCAGGGGCCTCTTATACCAAGTATTCATCTCCCCAACATTTTACACTTATCATAATGTGACCGAGGTACTGTGTATCCGATATTTTATCACTTTCATGATATCTTTACTTTCTTATTCATTTTCTTAAAGAATATAAAGATATAGTTCATCATCATCATCATCATCTCAGCCGATGGACGTCCACTGCTGGACATAGGCCTCCCCCAAGGATCGCCATAACGACCGGTCCTAAGATATAGTTGTATTTAGGTAAATAAATGCAATTCCTACTTACTAGGTACTTAGACGCGGGATAGGTTACTTGTACCTACGTATATCATATCAAACAGAAGTTGATGGAGGACACGAGCTAGGAAATAAATACACGCAAGATGTATACTAAAGACATCAAGGTCAATTTTGTTTAGTAACGTACAGACACCCACTAAGGATCTCGTATTACCTATTCAGGGCAATCACCAGCGCAAAAACTGGATGTCCGCGGGTTGAATCTTAATAACACGCCGTATCTCCATATAGTCGAACATGACGTCACCCAGAGGTCGTGCATTATCGCCTGGCCGGCGGCGCGGGCGCGGAGATCACTAGTGCGACGGAACCGCGCTAGACTGAACGTTAATTCCAACATGAGATTTGCAGTAGTATTCCTGTTGTGTGTAGCTTTGTGCCGTGGCGATGACCTCGCCCAAGCCGCCGGCCAGATCTTCAAAGGCATCCTACCGAACTTGATCGGCAACCAAGTCACAGGTCAGCAAGGCAACACGGCAACAAACACTCTTCAACAAATCGGTACCGTAGTGGGAGGTGTCGTGGACTATGCGAAGAAAAAGAGCTACGAAGACCTGCTCAAGCAGGTGCAGGACTCGACCACGGATGAAGACCTCCTGCGGATCAGCGAGGAAATGTTCAACGCGGATATAAACAACGCGTTCAACTACATCCAGGTCAATTTGCAAGGCAAAACCAGTCCCATGTCCAAGAACGACGAGGCGCAGTCTAAGTAAGTCACTAATGATAGTTGTAACATTTTCATTAACTCCTAATACCTACCTTTATCTAATCTTATTCCAATCACAACTTACTCCATGGAGGTTACTTTCTTTTGCATTAAATTACCAAGGTCTAAGTAGACATCCTTTTAGTTACGTACCTACGATTGTGTGGAAAATCTATCATTTAATACCTACTTAGGTACTTATATTGTAAAATAAGTCGTAGTTGTTACGACCAACCATAATATTCCCAATAAACGCAGTAGATCGATACTTGATATGTTCAAATTAGTTTTTAAAAATCTATTCTTTTTATTGAACGAAACTAAAAACTAACGATTTTTTTATCGATTTAGGTAACCTACTTTTCTAATTTGTTTAAATCGAGTCAAGTGTGAGCTAGATCTAGATAATGAACTGGCTATGTTTGTCAAAACAATGTTGTGATCGCCATATTATATTTAAAAGAATATAATATAAAATAACAAAAAGTTTTTAATCTAAGTAAAATAAGTACTTAAAGGACATCTGGCACATAATACCCAAAAATGTATAACCGTCTTTCTATTTTTATTATGGACTATGGAACACTAGAAACTAACTGCAGGCATTAGTTTATTTTATAATAATTTATTACTTTTTATCATTTTTATATAAAAAAAACATTGTGCTTGCAACACCTCCTACCTCCTCCTACTAAACAACATTGAGAGCCATGTTGGGGTTGCTGCTTTTTTATAATTTATTAATAATAAATGATTAAATAACTCGTTAAATAAAAATAAATGATACTATCTGAGTCGTTTTTATAAAACCTCATAATTTATTACACATTTGACTTCAGTCAAAACTTCGATACATTTTAACCTGATTTTAAGGTATTTTTTCAAGGGAGAGCGGCGGTTGTCCTTTTTTTACGTAAAGAGCTAATTGGTCGCTTTTTTGTATCTTAGTGGCCGGTACGTCTTATTTTAGAGAAGACGAGCTTTTACCCGCGACTTCGTCCGCATAAATTATATACCAGATTTTAAGTCAGATGATAAGCTATCAAACAAAAAAAGTTTCATCAAAATCGGTTCAGTAGTTTTTGCGTGATACTCGAAAAAATAAACACCCAAACAAACAAACAAACAAACAAACAAACAGACAGACAAAAAATCCAAAAATTGGTGATTTGGAATCAGGGACAGGTAAAAACCATGTCATAATATTTTTTTTGTAAATATCTTCAATGTACAGACACACTTCTGTTTCAGTTTTATAATAGTTTAGATTAAAAAGTTTCTATTAATAAATTAAAAAAAACGTCGTTAATGTAGCATTTTGCAGAATTGCAGATACTTAGGTAAATCTTTGTACGTTTGTAATTTCTGAAAGATCTGTGATGCTGTGTGTACCATTAGTGCATTAATTATCTGCACTTATGTTTAGGTATAGTGATCGCACGTAGTACCTACACTGTACTACTTTCGTTAATTTTAATTCAAGCAGCCACATTAGCCGAAACCGTGTAGTCGATGAGTACTTACCATAAAGTTATGTACTTACCATCATCAAATTGTGTTTTATGCAATCATTTATTTGTTTGTTGCAGTCTCCTGAGCGTGCCAGAGAACGTGTGGAACGGTCCTACAATAAAACCGTTCGTGGCACTCTTCGACAACTATCATAAAAACGTGATTAGGCCTGAATTCGTTACACCCAATGTGAGTAACGGATTGACAATACCAACAATGCAGTTTACACATTACTTGTGAATTGTACACCTTCAATCTTATTATCTACTCGAAATTCGCTGCGCAGCTATATTAATTTCACTGACTATTTAATTTAAACTTATCTATGTAATTGGTAAAGCAATTTCTAATAGGATCAGAAAACTATGTATCCTGAATATAATTGGTATAATAACCCTAGTAATATTTAAAGGGGTAGTTTAGACCATTAAACTGAACAACTTACCACTATGGGGACAATGTCGAAAATAAATACTGCTGCAGCTGTGAGTAGGTAGGTTCTGCAGTTTTGAATAAAACTGCTGAATTTTATTTCACCCTTTCGAAGATGGCTCCACAATTGTTCAGTTTGATGGTTAAACCACCCCTCTAAATATAACTAGGGTGTCTCGTTACACACGTAGAACGTGCTTATACAGGGTCCTTCTTAATATGCTAAAACTTTTTTATGGGGATAATCAGACCATCAAACTGAACAACTTTCTCTATGGGACCAACATCGAAATCGCGAAAAAAATATCAGCTGTCCTGTCCCCATACATTTGGCTCGAGTATGTTTGCAGTTACTAGTCATTCACTTCAAGTTGGCCGTTACCTCCCTTCCGCTTCCCCGCACCGCACCCCCAAACAGACCCTATTAGTAACGTTAGCAACGCAACCACGAAGGCATGTCCGTCCCGGTCGCAAATAAGTATCGCTTCTCGTTGTTTTTGGTTTTGTTATTTGATTGTTTTGTTAAGTTTGATTATTTTTGTTAAGTTTTATAATTGTTGTTACTCTTATTAGTGTGGAAGTGCTGTAGTGATTTTAGAAACTGTTTTTCGTTATAAACTTTATTTTTCGGTGCGTGATTCGCATATCGCGTGATTTTTTTACAATGACTGACAAGGGGAAGGTTTTGCATAGTGCAGAACGTAATTTGTTACTGAAATTAATGACTTTTTTGAGGAGGAGAAAAATAAGAGACTAACTATCGTGCCGTATAGTGCTGAAGATGTTATAGCGATGAAAACGATTGCCAGGACACCAAACTCGTCACAGTCGGAGTCGGACACAATTGAACCAACAGATATAAAGATTGAACTAACAGATATAGAGTTAAAGTTGTTAGAAAATGAAAAAAAATACACTTCATTTTTTAAAACTTATGATAATATTGTTAAATGTACCGCTGCAGCTACTGGCGTATCCGAACGTACATTAAGGCGTATAAGGCTGAGATTCATAGACGTTTTTTAAGTCTTAGTTCGAACTCCCGTATGTCAAAATCCATACATTGTGACCCTACTTAGTTCGAACTATGACTTAAAAAATCGTCTCTGAATCTCAGCCTAAGAGTTGAATCAAAAAGAAATATGCCCATTTCGCCAACACCAGGTACTTCAGGCGCTTCAACCATTAAATTGTCTACACCAAAAAAGAGTACACCTCCTAAAAAGAGATTTGATGTCGACGATTTTATGGTTTGCTCAATACGCAATATAATTGAGCAATATTACACTACGAAAAAAGAAGTTCCCACCTTGCGAAAAGTGTTAGCACAAGCCAAGAAGGATTTTAACTTCCCAGGTGAGAGAACTTTCCTGTGGAAAATTATTACGACAAAGCTCGGGTATTCATTTAAAAAATGTAAAAACGTAAGGCAATATTTAATACAAAAACCTGAAATAGCTGCGTGGAGAGCTCGCTACTTACGCAAAATGCGAGAAAATGATGAAAAAGGTGCTGACAAAAAGCCTGTCATTTACTAAGACGAAACGTGGGTACATAGCCACTACACCGTATCAAAATGTTGGCAAAATGCGACAGATGCTAGCATTAAAAAAAATTTTAATCCTGGGCAACGTTGGATAGTGGTTCATGCTGGCGGAGAAAACGGATTTATTAATGGTGCGGATCTAGTTTACAAATGCAAAAGTAGCCAAGGAGATTACCACAGTGAAATGAACGCCAACACTTTCAAGAAATACCTCCAAGAAAAGCTTTTACCCAATTTACCGGCAAATAGCATCCTTGTGCTTAATAACGCGCCATACCATAGCAGACAAATAAATAAAGCACCCATTTCAGCAGAACGAAAGGAAGTAATGCAAAATTGGCTACAAGAAAATGGTATAAACTACAACTCACGCATGACAAAAAAAGAACTATACTATTTAATATGTAGATCGAAACCAAATAAACGATACGAAATTGACGAACTTGTCAAAAGTTACGGTCATGAAATTCTCCGCCTACCGCCATACCAATGTGACTTAAATCCCATTGAGTATATATGGAATTTAGTTAAATACCGAATCGCAGAAAAGAACGTCAGTCAATCCGAAAAAGAAATAGAAAAACTAACACTTAATGCAATGGAAAGCATCACTGCAGACGACTGGAAGAAAGAAATAAACCACGTTGACCGGTTACGACAACAATATTGGGAACGGGATAGGCTGCAAGAGCTCATTGAACACGAATTGATTATTTCAGTAGGAGCTGACAGTGACACTTGTGAAGATATAGAATCAAGCGATGCAGACTGTGCAGAGATGAGTGGTGTTGAACCAATGTCAGGTGTTGATGATTGAAAAATTATATTAAATATTTCTTAAGCTGATTGACTTTATTCTTTAATTAATTTCCCACACCACAAATGATTTCGATTTAATTAGGTCCCTGCACCTCCTCAAGGTTGACTGTGCATTAAGAATAAATAAATAATCGATTGTAATTTCTCAATTCAATTTATTTTATTAACTCACATATCGTGTTGGGCGCAACGCAAGTTCATATTTTGTATCTCTATCAATTCAAAACAAGATGGCAGCGGCGCGGTGATCACTCTCAGTGTTAAACAATTTTAATCTTGTTTTATCTACGAACTTAAAAAACCAATATCGCTTGCCATTTTGGTTTGAATGCAATTTTAAAAAAATATTGCAATAAAAATACAATTATTATTTTTTTGTCGACGGTACCGGTTGATGTGCCTGCGACGTCATTTTGTAACGGTCATCGACGGCCAACTCGAAGTGAATGACTAGTATGTATGGAAGAGCAGATTTTTTTTCGCGATTTAGATGGTGAAAGATAGAGAAAGTTGTTCAGTTTGACGGTCTGATCAACCCCTGAAAAAAGTGTCAGCATATTAAGAAGGACCCTGTATGTTAAGTGATTATGTTATGTCAATAACAACATGCTCACATGTCCCATTCAACATGAAAAGATACCTAATAACCTACCTTCCTAGCTACTACCTACCTAGGTATAACACTCCTCGCTTCGTATACGAGCTTCATATCATAAGGTACGAACACCTACCTAGGTATTCGTAAACGTCGTCAAATCGACTGAAGAAATCTCAAGACAGCCAACTAAGAATAGGGGTGTAGGTATATCTAAGTGCCTTTTGGTGTCTAAGTTTGAATCGAATTATAGAACAGGAAAAAGTACCGAAGTACAATTTTGTGTAGGTATATATTACTTATTTGAGCCTCCACATGCAATGCACAGCATTCGAGGTACGTGTCAATTCAAATCAAATGGGATGCCCCTAACTTTAAAATGTTTCTTACAGGAGGAATCTGAGCAGACCACATTCATCAACACCATTTTGGCCACCGGTCCGATCAGGAGCCTCATGACCTTCCTAACCAGCAAAGGTAGGTGATCAATAACAATACGAATGGAGTCTGGACGGACATATAATAACTAATACACTATTACAGTATTAATTAGATATTCTCTGGACCATGTTGTGTTTACTTACCTAATTATTAATTAGTTTCGTTTTCGGGATAAAAAGTAGCGTGTCGGATATCGATTCGGCCGTTTATTTATACAAATGTAATTAGTTACATTGCTGGTTAGTTATGGCGTTAAACAACATGTGTTCTAACATTCTAAGTACCTAGTGTATCTCATATTGATTTTGTAATCTCATTTAGTCGAAAATAAAGTTTTCTGTTCTATCTACACTTCTACACTAATATTATAAAGAGGAAAGATTTGTACCTATTTTTGTATGTTTGTAATGAATAGGCTCAAAAAGTACTGGGCCGATTTAAAAAATTCTTTCACCATTAGAAAGCTGCATTCACCCTGTGTAACATAGGCTATATTTATTGCTAGAAAAGATTAGACGTCCACCCGTGCGAAGCCGGGACGGGCCGCTAGTTGTAAATAAAAATTGTCACGTCTATGAAATTGGCCCCAGGAGTGCGATTTTTGAATATCATACTTGAACTCAGCAGTTGAAAATGTATGGAGATACGCATCCTTCTACTGCTGATTTGACTTTCAAAAATCGCACTCCTGGAGTATGGTTTTTTAAATGTCAAATCAGCAGTAGAAAGATGCACATCTCTACAGTAATATTGACATTTTCAACTGCTGAACTCAGCGAATTAGATTCAAAAATTGCACTCCAGGTTCGCGTGATACAAGGCTAGACAGGTAAAGTATGAATCAGTGATAGGTATGTGGCACAATCAGGAGACCTTTCCCAACAGTAACACGTGTTAAAAAAATACCGATAACTCAGATAGTACTTAGTCGCTGACCGAAAGCAGATGTGATGTAGGTATCAATCACTCCATTTAGAAACATGTGTTACATGTAGTGGAAAAGTTGACTAGATCGAATCGTGATTCAAGAAATCACTTGTTATTGTCAACATGCGGCGACTTGCTAGAATTACGAAAACATGAAAGATGTAGATATTCACTTTCATTACATGTCGTAGGATTATAGGTACAACGGTACAATTTAAAAAGATTTCCTATACTTACTACATAAAAGTGTACTGGGCATTCCTTATAGTAAAATAAGCACCGACTTATGAACCCACAAATAATAAAAAATAATCTAGGTACGACTGAGGATATGCCTACAGACTCTCTGCGTTTACCAAAATACCTGCATTTTTGAAAAAAAAAAAAATCTTATAAATATACACGGTTCTTTTTATGGGGATGGTTAGACCATCAAACTGAACGACTTTCTCTATGGGACCAAAATTGAAATCGCGAAAAAAAATCAGCTGTCCCATACATTTGGATCGAGTTATCGAGTAGGATTGCAGTTTATTGTACTGCGTATTTCTTATTCGCGATTTCGACGTTGGTTCTGTACAGAAAGTTGTTGTACAGTTTGATGGTCTGATCATCCCCTTTAAAAACCGTCAGCATATTAAGAAGGACCCTATACTCGTATACTTAGGTATATTGTACAACAGTGTTAACTTCTGTGGCACAGGTCTAGCCCAGCTGAACGAATACAACGAGCAAGTGGAATTGTTCAAGAAGATTTGGTTCACGAAGTACGCTCGCCACTGGACCGGCCTGTGCAAGTGCAGCTGTGCTTTCGAGAACATCTTCATGGCAGAGCTGAAGTCCAACGATGTGCTTGGTAAGTTTTATGAAAAACTTGAGTAACATCGTAGCGAGATAAATGATATACCAGATTTTAAGTCTAAACATAAGCATTTAAACACAAAAAGTTTTATCAAAATTGGTCCAGCAGTTTTCGCGTGATGCGCGAACAAACAAACAGACAGACAAAAAATCCAAAAATTAGTAATTTGGAGTTGGGACACCTAAAAACCGTATCGTAACTTTTTTAAATATCCTCGATGTACTTACCTACAAACATATTACTGTTAAAGTTTTATAATAGTAGAAATTTATTCAATAGATAAGACGATACTTTAATAAGTAGATAGGTAATTTTTACTTTTTAAAACAAACTAGAACGTAACTCCTTAAAATCGTTAGTTCAACTTTGTTTACAAAACGACCAAATAGACATTGCTCTTTGCTCTAACTCTAATCAGACTTGGTATTCAAATAGTAAGTCTCCTGCTTGTTCCCTGTGCTCATTTTCAAACATATCTACATAAACTCGACCGCAATCCCTTTCCAGGGCAGAAACTTTTGAAAAAAGGAAGTAGAATTTTAGGCTATTGCGAATAGACACAGGGAAACCTTTGTATTTACACTCTATCTTCATGTGACTAGATAATTTGTGTGACATTGTCCAAGATATTTATTTTATTTTATTTTATTTATATTCAATTCAAGTTTTCAAACACAGGCGTCATCATACCAAATTGCCCTTTGTAGACAGGTAAGGATGATGTCAATTGTTTTGATGACATCATTTGTAAGACCACGATGATAATGTGAATATTGTGTGAATGAGAAAATTGAATGTTTAGTCATCAAGTTTTGTGACATCACTACCCGAACTTACCTGGCTTCCATTGTCTTGATACATGTGCAATCTAAAGTAACTTTATCGCAAAGAAATAAGATGCTCAAGTGAATAGTTAATTGATGATCAAATTGTACGCAGGTCTTCACAGCTGGTTGTTCTACGCTAAGCGCGAGCAGGACCGCAAGGCTAACTACCTGGGATACATCGACAAACTTGACCTCTCTGGCGTAAGTCACACGATTTTAACACGACCTCGCATTGAAGTTCATGGATCATTTGGCGACCTTACGTACTACCATTCGTTTAGGCACGAAATATATATAGCTTAGACTTTATATCCATTTTTGTATGGGGAGGGTATATTTTTCGGATAGAAGGATGAGCCTGGGCACACTTGTTCCTTAGGTGGTCTAGTGTGAAAAACACCCGGAGGACTCCCTCTATCACCCCGCCATGGGGGTGGAGGGGGGGTTGAACTTTTCAGATACCGCACTCACTGTGATTCGTCATAACTGCCAATTTCTAGCTACTAGGGCATGTTTGGTATCGTTTTTGACTAAATCAAAGTAGCTTAGTTGATTTCTGAAACAAAAAAAATGTATTCCTATACAAAAAAAATTGAAAAACAGTGAAAAATAAAAAATAAGTAAAAATTTTTTTTTTTGTTAATTACCATAATGTTAAAACCGGTAGTAATATCGGACTTTCAAAAATATATTTGGAAAGCTGCTTTTATACAGATTCCAAAAATATAAGGTTTGTTGAGAAAAAAGCAAAAAAAAATACTGATATTGGCAGAATCACAGTGAGTGCGGTATCTGAAAAGTTCAACCCCCCCTCCACCCCCATGGCGGGGTGATAGAGGGAGTCCTCCGGGCGTTTTTCACACTAGACCACCTAAGGAACAATTGTGCCGAGGCTCATCCTTCTATCCGAAAAATATGGGTGTTGTCCTATAATGACCCAGCTAATAAGAGATTTGGCTATTATATAACAACAATTGCAAGTCAAAGATCATTTCCTTGACCTCTGATTTCTTTTCAACTTCATTTTTATTTCGTTTTTCTCCTCCTACTGTTGTTTCCGTGTTGTATGTAGTACTCACTTATATGTATGTATATAGTTGAAGAAATATGTATGTATGTATGTATATATTTTAGATTATTTTATTTTTAAGTATATTTATACTTTCATTGTCATTCTGGATTTCATTCTTCTCTTGATCTACACCGCCTACCTATTTTTCGTTTTTGTAATTCCTCTACCCTAAGGTTGTCTGGAAGAAATCGCTTTTTAGCGATAAGACCGCCTTATTTGTACGTAATTGTAATTCTTTATCTTTATTCAAATGTATATTCTGTTTTGGTGTGCAATAAAGTATAATTGAATTGAATTGAATTGAATTGAACAATTACTTAAATATACCCAATAGGTATACACTCAAAACAAAACTACTCAAAACAGTCGCCTCTTACGGGGTGGACAGCAACTATGCAAAAACTATAGTTAACAAATATTTGAATTGCCTAGTCTGTATTCTAAACCATCTACTTTTCATTTCTGATCGACGATGTTCTATAATTCTAAACACAAATATCTCTACATTTATTTATCTTTGTATAATTAGCTTTAAATTTTCGGGATATAACGTATCCGTTTCCATCGAACAATATATTTTGAATATCAATCAATTAAAGACGATCTATAATAGAAACTAATTTCTGTGCTGTGCCTGTGGTTAGTCAGATTTTCGATAGTTTCAAAGTTATAGTGATAGTGCCCAAAGATTTTCATGCAAATCTAAAATTAACTTAGCATTAAAACTATATATTTTAACCGAAATCTGAAAAATCACAAGTACAGAGATTAGTGGCTAGATCGTATTTAAAAAAATATATAGAAAATTGGATCTTACCCGGCTTGTATGCAGCGCGCTCCTCTAATGTCGACTCCATCATTTCAAGCCTTGTTCAAGCTCTATATCAAAACATTATAAATTACAGAAAGGCCTGATCCTGAAGCAGCATTCAGTGCTGAGTGAAACGAAAGACGCGCCCGAGATCACCATGTTCGTGGGCACGTCACCGGAGCTGGAGACCGCCCTCTACACGCTCTGCTTCATGGCGCGCCCGGACAGGGCTTGCAAGCTTCGCTACAACAACGTGCCTTTCACTATTCAAACCAAGACACTCAAGTCTGATAATATTTTACTCATTGATACTGCTTATCCACAATTTTAGGCTGACTGCTGAAGTCTGTTTATAACCCCCAGTTAAAACTTTTAGGCACATCGTAGATGACAGTAGTCTGCGTGCAACATGCAAAAATACACACGTATACAAATATGATCTATTAGATATGATCTACAGGGTGAAATTAATATCATTAGCAATTTAAACTAAGAGTCTACCCATCAAACTGAACAACTTTTACTATGGGAGCAAACCGATCGGAGCAACAAAAAAATCAGCTGTCCCATACTAAACTGCAACGTCTACTCAACTCAAATGTATTAAACAGCAGATTTTATTTTTGCTACGATTGAATTGCTCCCATAGTAAAAGTTGTTCAGTTTGATGGGTAGACTCTTAGTTTAAAAGGATGCCAATTATATCAATTTCACCCTGTATATAGATCATAATATAGATACTCTATTTTCATGAACTAAAAAGTTCGCCGCAGACTGTCAACTTCGCTAAGCCTTTTTTATAAACATTGGATTAATTGAGACTTTATTACGGAAAATTAAAAGGATAGGAATTTATACGCCTACTCAGCAGTATCAATACTGCAGTCCTGTCTTTGAACAAGATATTTAACATGTTATTAATGTTATTATTGTAGATTTACTTTTGAATTTTAAACTCTTTCATTTACGTAACCAGTTAAAATTATGAGTTGTTAAGTTAAACAAGATTTATTTAAAGCTCTCTCTTAAGTACAAAATAAAATAAATGAATAAGCTATGAATTATTCAAACATGTTCTTTCGTTTTAATTTTATTATCGGGGCGATTATTTTGACACACAAGTTTGACCTTAGCGATAAACTAAAGAAAACGGATTTATTGAAAACAAACTCGTTGATAACAATAATTATTTTTTTATTTTCATAAAACTGTGGTACTTATGACATGATTTCTTCTCCTTGATTTTAATACAAAATATTGTACACAAGTAGTTGATAGTGAGTGATTTGATTTTTAATGATTTATTGTCTAGTTTAATGGCACAGAACTTATCTACAGGTCACACTAATAAAGACTATGCCAGTACAAAATCCATTTGATAGTAAACAGATTGACAAGAGGGCTTCATTTGATATGTTATGTAATATTATTTATTAATATGTTATGCACTCAAATGAGTTTGATTCTTCCTACAGTGAAACCATCAAAAGTATGTATGGGATTTTATAGTGTAGGTATCTTTATAGATTACAATAATACAATTGCAATTAGAAAATATGAACAAATACTAGGTAGGAACAGATCGTATAATTTAAGATAACCCACTGTGATTTTTCACACCTTTTCACTACCACTTCGGTTTAGATCTCTGCCTATACACGAACTCGGTTTTCACTGAAAAAATACTTTATACCTACCCGGTACGGTACTTATTATGCTCTAAGACATTACTAGCTTCACATAGCCATCAAGATCTTCCACAGGGCTTTAGTATCTAGTAATAGATACTCTTTCTTCTACTGTGGCTTTAGTATGATATGAGTGAAATTAGTTACATATTATTTTCACAATGTCGCCACGACTTTTAATAACTGATTAAAGGTTATCGCACACATATCGCATCTTCTGGAAATAAAGCATGCAAATGTGAGCTTTAAAGCCTGTATTATAAAGTACAAAGTCACAAAGTCGGCAACAATGACACGAGTGGAGCGCGAGTAGTTAACTCGAAGTCACGGTTCACAACTTAAAAATAAAATCTACCGAATGGCACACGCTTAAAGTCCACATTTGAATGTTTCATTCCGAGATGAGGCAATTTGTGTGCGATAACATTTAGACTAACCTTAACATTTAGGCATAACTTACAAAATGGTGGGGCAAAACATCTCAAATAGAAGAGATTATAAAAGTTTACACTACATATACTTCTAAATAGTATGGTGTTTGTATAAAAAACAGTATTATGTTGGCCATAATTTGATAGATAATAAATAAATACTACGGTCAAGTTGGGTAGGTCCGTCATAGATATGGGCAAGTCCGACTACAATTTAATATCTCTGAAAAGATTTGTCTTCATAAAAGACACAAACCATCAAGAACCATTTTTCAAATAATTCCGAAGCAAATTGCATATATTGGAAAGTTCTAATAGGACTTGTGCTTATGACGGATTTACCCAACCTTATACTGACAGACATGCAAACATACACGCAACCTTTTATCCGCAAGCTTAAAACTTCTCCGTTTCTACGTGAGTAAAAAAAGATCAAATACAACAAGATTCTCGAAAAGAAATACTTTTAAGATAATTTACTTCATAATACCAAACATAGCATCGCTAATAGGAATAACTAGTAGTATAGAACCGTACTTTTGTTTACACTTTGGAAGCAAAATGTATTAATACGGCATTTTCAAGTGTTAACGAATGGTTAACATTAACTTTGGTGCGTTTGTACACTAGATGGCGCTACTCGAATCGTGAGGTAGTGTTTTCTATCTAAACTAACATAATACAAAACAGAATATTATTATGAAAATATGTTGTTAGTAGATTCAAACAAAAAAGAGTATAATCACTTTGAGTTGCACTCCTTACCGGTAAGCCTAGTCTAGCCCTAATTCCATTCTTACAGATAACGACAAGTGCAATTGAGTTTTATGTAATTGTCATCAAGTTACACTATGAAATTGAAGGCAGAATTGTTTTTTCATTTTCATAATATAAGTACTTAGAAAAGAAATAGAAAAATATACTTCTCATTAATTAATTACTAATGGACAAACTGAATGAATTGTTAATAGCTTAACACTATTTAATGGAAAGGTACAGATCAAATGAATATACAGGGTATAAGTTTAAATCCGTCACGTAATTAAGGTACTTCAGACCATCTATTCTAACAGAACCACTTTTACTACGGGACCAACATAGAACCCGCGAAAAAAATCTACAGTTTCGTAAAAAAATTCAATGGCTTCTCGACTAAGATGTGTGAAACAGCTGATATTTTTTCCGTGATTTCAATGTTGGTTTGTTTAGTTTGATGGTGTGAACCACTTAAGTATGTAACGCATTTAACATTACTGTATAACTCCTCTAAAAGCAGATAAGTATTTAAAAAAAATCTTAACTTACAATTAACTGGTAAATACTTCTGACTAGAACATCGTTGGCAGAATACCAATAGGTATTATGTCTCAATTGCACTAACTATTATATACATTACTTACAACGTAAAATAATCCCGCTTTACCAAATATACCATTTTAATCTATAAAAGCATAAAAAATAAATTAACAAATCAATAACATCTCATCTTCAGGTATTACGAAATACACTTCGCATGCAATCTTAATAATTATAAAACGAGATAGCTTACATAGTAAAAACATTAACAAAACGTACTAGCAAGACTGCTTGTAAAATTATGATCTCTAACCTTAAACCATTTAACTAGGGACCAGCCTCGCGTTACCATTCCCCTCTGTCAAAGTGCAAGACCAAGATCAAGTAATAATAAAGTGTATTTTCATACAATTTTATATCTTATCACTAAACGAGACAGTCTATAGTTGCGGAATAATAGCTTCAAACTAGTCTCGTGTGGAAGTCGTTCTACTTCATTGATGAAGCTATTTTTCATGATTGTTCCCCGCAAAAATTGATAGGAAAGTTTGTTAGTAGAATTACACGCGTAACTCGTCCATAGTTAGATGGTCTAAGGTAAACGTCAGCGACCATCTAGCGGAAAAATGCCCGAGCATTGAGTTCAAAACAATACCAATACCGTACCAATTTATCTATACAAACTGCTCTAGCATTTTTCCACTAGATGTGCGCTCACATTCTAACCAACGATACCGTAAATCGTTAACAAACGATCTATAATCGTCGATATTTCTAGTAGTAAAATTGCACTATTAATATTCCAATTCTAGATCTATTCCATAATTAATTTGTATAAATTATTTTTTTACTATATTATGCCAAATAACAGAGAGTGACTTTTAGTGATAAAGGGGTTTGAAGATTTTAGTATGGCCAGCTGCCAACATGTTTTCAAAATTAGCTGTTCCATCTGGAAAACTTTATAGGACATTCGGATGATCACAAAATATCACAAATAAGTTATTTTGTTTTAAGCCACCAGTTTCATAATTATATTCCAGCACGATTTTTTAATCAGAATATAGATAACAGAAAACCAATATATTCTTATAACTGGATATGTAATGTAATGACTGACAAAATGATCATTTTTTTTTATTACCTCCATCACTTTTGTGAAAATTCTAGTTAGGTCAAATGATAGGTTACTAATCTTAATCTTCAAACCTTTCTAAACAACGTTTTGAATCAAGCAAAGTAAAACATCTTTAATCCAACTATGTACGCACTCTCTGTTACCTTGTCAACCTATTATAACAATAACAATATTCTCTTAAACAAAATAAGATCCATATTCGTGTGGCATAACACCACGGCGCGGATAAAACGTATGCGTAAGGGAATAATTCATCAGATTAATGATATTGGAGGTGTAGATATCGGCGAATCTGAACAATCTTCTAGAGAAGTACGTAGGATTGTGATAAGTCCGGAATACACTACCGAACTGGGGGTTAAACACTGCCTTTATTTCGTTCCTGGAAGCGAAACAGAGACTCCTACAATGCGTCAGCGTGAAAAGCAAAGATACAAGCATTATATTACAGCGGCCAATTACGCTCATACACTTACACAGTTGATAATTTTGAATCGCATGTAACATAGCTTGATAAATACATGAATACATCAAAAATACATCAAAAATACAATTATTTCAGTCTTTTAGGGAGTCGAACCCCAGATCAATAAAATCTGTAAGTACACTAAATTCGCATGCTTAAACACAATACTACATTTTAACATATAAATATTCCTTTTGATTTTGGAAAATAGGCAATCGAGCCCTAAATAATTGAATTTGTATGAAAATTCGTATTTTCGTATCATCATCATCAGCCTACAGTATACGTCCCAATGCAGGGCACAGATCTGCCCTCAGGGAAGGTGTATGGACGTTAGTCCACCACGCGTGCCCAAAGCAGATTGTAGTCAAAGCATACGCATCAGAAATTCTTCTTCAGCGTATGCAGGTTTCCTCACGGTTTTGCATACGTTAGAAAAACTCGTTGGTACACACGGCGACAGGTCAGGTTACTCTGTTTGGACTTTGAACTATTATAAGTTGAACGCTGCGAATCGTGCGAGAGGGTGCGGTATTTATTTATTTTATTTATTTATTTATCACAAAAAAAGAACAATAATATAACACCTTTTAATTGGAACCGAGCATGCGTTTAGACTGAATCAGAATCTGAATCTGAATCAGAACTTTATTTGTAAGAACATAGGTACATTCAGATGACATGATGAATAAAATGGTTCTAATGTTCTACCACACAGGGCATACAAAATATTAATAATTTGAAGCTAGTTTTATACAATTTTAAAATGTCATGCAAAACTGGTTGGTTGTTGTTTCGTCTCACAGCACGCTGCGCCCGCGCCGGCAGCCGCGGCTATGCAGGCTCTCTACCGCACTATTTTGTGTTTTGTACGTAGTGTAGTTATGGGTATATAGGGTGCGTAACCTGATGTGTCGCCGTGTGTACATTATAATAACAAACCAACCATCGGCATAGAAATAAAGAGAAACATCAAAATGTTCATGTTTTAGTGTTTAAAAGTCAGAATTTGATCAATAGCCATTATTATATTCATTAGCAAGCTAAAGCTATACAACGTGTTAATGAATTAACGCAAAACTAGAAAGTAGTTTGTTTAGAATCGAGAGCAGAGTCGAAATATCATGGTTTCAACATAGGTAATTTGTTTCAAAATATTAAATAATTTGTTTGTAAAATTTAAAATTTTCTGAACTCGATGTCAACCCACCGCACGGGCACACTCACCCTACTTACTACAAAAACAAGATTATTAAAATGTATCGATGAGAACATTAGCCCTTTCTTTCAGTGCTGAAATGATAACAAATCATTTTTGCCTCAGAACTTAATATGCGAATAACTTTAAATTTTAACTGTCAAAATAATTAAATTATTGTTTCAATATAATTATTTTGTTATAAATCAGTTGGGGTGTATCTGGTTTTGCGCTAATTCATTAACACGTTGTATAGCGCAATGCGAACAAGTAACTTTACATAGACGCAAAATTTTGAGAACTTAGCGCTAAAATGCCTGGAGGATAGAAGACAAGCCCGCCAGTCACTTCTGTGCCTCATTTGCCGGACACCATGTAAGCTTATTAATTTTATTGCAACACTTAATACACCCACATCAGACCCACAACAATAAAGTTCTACGAAAGGTGAGCTTCTTTCTCAAGGAAATTCTTTTATCAGTCTGCGTAACAGTTTTTAAGAGTATTCAGTTTGCAAAGCGTCGAAGATAAGTTAGTAGTTATAGGTGTTATGCCGGCGTTAGACTAAGCTGCAAAGGTGTGTTCAAAGTGTAGATGTCTCTTTCCTCTTCATTAAAAATAGAATGAGATACATCATATTTGAACACAGGTTTGCTGCTAAGTCTGGCGCCCGCCTTAACAAATGAACACAAACCCCATGAGATTAAATATTATATTTTGTCATTTTATGTATCGGACATTGTCACAAATTATCTGATCCCTAGCGAAGTACCAAAATCTAGGCTAGATTTTTATTATGATAACCGTATAACAATGTGGATTACATAGAGCATAGACTACAAGAAAATATCATTATTTATCATGTCTATTTATCACAGAAAATCCCCTTACGGGATTCAAACCCTCAGGCTTCGTAGGTACTCTACCGACTAGGCTTCCGGCCAGTGTAATATCAATAATATGAAATATTATAAAATACGCCATATTCTCCTCGACTTTTCATATAAACTCGAATATGGAGGAAGACTTTTTTTGCAAGAAAGTCATCTACCCATCAAATGATGTTCAATTATGCACCGCGAAGAAGCGGTTTTGAAGGTTTGCCTTCATTTGTTTAATACCTTGTAAGCTTAAGGGCCTATTTCAATACTTCTGGATAAGATCTTGATAGCTTATCTCACAGAACATTTAATGTTGATGTTTTATATGAATGATTTCAAACTATCTGTCAGATAAGCTATCAAGAACTTATTCGGAAATGGTGAAACAGGCGACTCTTGTAATCCTTCTGTTTACACGAGAATAACTTGAAAGGTAGAAGCATAAAGAGATATTCGTACCTGAGATAGTCTCTCTCCTCCATCCACTGGTTCAGGACCTCGAGCGCCTCGGGCTGCTTGTAGACCTGGTGGTCTTCGATCAGCTGCGTCAGCATTTGGAGCCAATTGGCGTTCTCCTTGAACGACCTCATGTTTAACGTGTTTATCTCATGCTGTAGAATGATAATATTATTTTAAGTATTTTGTATACTTCTGATCAATGATTCTCAAAAATCAGCTTGTGCTACAATGGATGCCAGGACACTCAGACTTAGAAGGGAACGAGAGGGCGGACGAGTTGGCCAGAAGGGGCACTGAAAACCACTTCATAGGCCCCGAACCCTTTCTTGGAATCCCTAATACAAAAGAGAAATGTCAAAAGAGTAACGCGTTAGACTATTGTCTAACGCGTTACTCTTTCAATAGGGCCAGCTTGGGAGAGGCAATAAAGCTTTGGTGCAACACCCCAGGCATGGGCCACTCCAAAGGACTTATCAAAGGCTACAATCGCAAACTTGCGTACGGTCTCCTTGCCCTCAGCAAGGATCTTTGTACAATAGCAAGGTCACTCACAGACCACTGCAAATTAAATAAGTAAATGCATACACTAAATTTAAGTGACACGACCGGCTGCAGATTCTGCAAGGAGGAGATGGAAACTCCTCTGCACCTCCTATGTGACTGTAGCCCCCTGATGTACAAACGCAGTATTCATCTAGGTAGGCAGTTACTGACACCAGATGAGATACAAACTGCCCGATCAAGAATCTACTGTGATTTCTGGCCGTAGTGGGGATTGGTATGGAACTTTAAAAGGGCGTTCACAAAGGACCAGCGATGGTCTACGTGGCACAGGCAAAACCTGTCAAGGCCCAAAACCCCCCCAAATAATAATAAATATAAATAATAATTCTGATAATGATTATGAAGCACCCTTCATCAGATTGATGGGTGAGATAGACGCCATAGCATAGACCGTCATCGAAAAATAGCATAATAAATACAAGGTATAACATAAAACCCTAGTAATACAGACCATCAAACTGAACAACGTTCACTATGAATCCAACATTAAAATCGAAATAAGATATGTAACGTATTTAATTTTACATCATGTATAGAAGCAACTGACCGTCAGCTCGTTGATAATGGCGCCAGTTCTCCAGCCGTGCTCGAGCGTGACGTCAGCGAGGTCGCTGTACGGGTGGTCTCCGAAGTACAACACCTGGTGGCCGCTCCAGCCTGTCAGATCTTGTAGCTGTTTCACTGTTCCCTGCAATGTTAAACCATACCTCTCACTAATGATTTAAGATAATCATTTGCTGGAAATTCTACATTAGAAACTTCACACCTTAGATAAAGTATATGTCTAGAATCTAGATTGAGCCTCAGACTTCTACCTTAGATAAGATGATAGATAGATAGATAGATAAACAATTTATTTGCAAAAGTAACACACACATAATATTACAGTTCACAACAATTTTAAAAACAAGAATACAACGAGACATAGAATAGAAATTAGAACAACATGTAATTTATTGTATGCTACAGCAGCAAACAGGTCCCAGCTCAACATAGACCTTGCCCGAGAGCAGGGTGTTGGTTTTCAGATGAAACCAAGGAATATAACTATGAAACCTTTTTGGTGGCAGTCAGACGCAGCAACCAAAGAAGTGAAGTGAAAGAATAAATAATTAAATAATTAAATGTAAGTTGAAATGAAATACAGTTACGGAACATAGCGTAAAAAAGTGTAAAAAAGAATCTGAAAAATACTATAATATACTATAATATAAGTAACTATGTATAGCCTAAAATTCGTTACCTAGTGAGACAAACTATGACACAAAAGGTGCGTTAGCGTAGCTATCAGGCAAGCCAATAATTTGTTTTTTCAGGATAAATTCCCTCAATTTTCTCTTGAACGTGAAACCTGACTATAAAACACAAAACGGGCCAACATTCTAAAGTTGGTGTGCTTGAGGCTGAGGCGTCAAACAACTTATGTCTGTGTGTGTGATAAAGTTTAACAGCCAGCTGCGGGCTGCAAAGTTTTTCGACGCGTTCGTTGCTTCCACTGCCTATCTTGATGTATAACATATCAAAGCTTCACAATTTTGTTTAGGATTTTACTTCCCATTTGAAACAAAAATCCTTAAATAAAAGGATTTGATTAGAAGGATTTATCTTTTTTTCTTTATGCTTATCTGTATATCCTTCTCCTAAACCTTATCTTTGCCACAACAACAGAAAGTTGGTAGTTGTTGCAATATTTCTGACCACCTCGAAATGGATTACGGTCGTGAGTTGTATGTATATACTTCCTATTTTAGTAGGTACCAAATTGCAACTTTAGGCGTCCAATCGTTTTAGAAAATATCGCCGTACGGATAGCCTCTTTACTACAGTAAAAAACATAAAATCTAAACGGGGGTGCTATTTTTGAAAGTTACACACCCTACAGATAATACATAGTTTTGTATTACTTTCGTATACGAATTAATAACTTTGAAATGTAGCACTCCAGGAGTGTGGCGACGCAAAGGTCACCACTGTATTGCCGAATGCATTCAACTTTATAATATTGAATAATAATTATATTTCATTAGTTTAATTCCTGTTTGGATTCGCAAGGTTACCCATGCATAGATTATTATCACTTTCAACTAAAACTGGCTTGCTTATTTACATAATATATACATTACATACATACATATTCTCACGCCTGTTCCCACTGTAGTAGGCAAGGACAACGGAACGACCTCACAAACCTCATTAGCTTCCTCCACATTAATTAGTCCTTTCATGCATGCTCGTCGGTTTCGGGTAGATCTGACCTGGCCCTTTTTAAGCACGTCGCCTATTTGGTCCGTATACCTCTACGCCATCCCCTTACAACATTTCCATTTACGCTTTCCTACAGATTGCACTCGTCAATCTGCTCTCATCCATTCTTTGCCTTACGATCAGAAGGTCTAAGCAGCAAAACGTCCAACACCGCGAAACGTCTAATGAGCAGTAAGCCTAATTTCCCATATGAACAAACCATCTCAATATACCTTTCTCTATCTTTGTCACTACATCCTGTTTCAGACCACAACATTCTATAACTATATTATATTTCAGTTTGTCCATCACAGTTACACCACGCATACTTCTCAATGAGCGCATTTCCACAGCGTTAATCCTACATTTACATACTACATTTACTAACTTTACATAATACATTGTTGCAAATTATAGTCACATCTATTTACTTCACCATATTATCTAATACATATATCAAAAATGTTGACTTAAACACTTACATATAATGATACATTATCTATTCATCACACACGGGCAAGATAACGCAAAATGAGTCTTACCTCATAATATATTATGCCTTTTTCTAACTTCGTCACTTTTTCCCAAATATGCGTGTTGGCATTTTTATCGAAAACCCTGATGGGTCGAGATACTTCGGTGAAGAACTTGGGTTTGTTTGCGTTCACGATGACCACATCAAAATAGTCACGCCAGTCGTGACCAACTAGCATCTCCATTCCGGCATTTCTGAAAAAGGATATTGAAACAATTTCATTTTTGAGGGCCAATGAAGATGGACAGCAAATGAGTATGAGTAAGGTTGTACGAAGGAAAATTGTCTCAGAGACTTTTTAGATGACTTTTCAAAATACATTAAAAAACATCACATTCATTGCTAGGCCGCAAAATGCAAATCTACACTAATATTATAAAGAGGAAAGATTTGTACCTATTTTTGTATGTTTGTATGTTTGTAATGAATAGGCTCAAAAAGTACTGGGCCGATTTAAAAAATTCTTTCACCATTAGAAAGCTGCATTCACCCTGATTAACATAGGCTATATTTATTGCTAGAAAAGATTAGACGTCCACCCGTGCGAAGCCGGGACGGGCCGCTAGTAACTTCTAAGGTTGTGAGGAAGAAATCGCTTTTTAGCGTTATGACCGCCTTGTTTTGTATCTTATCGAGCCTTTTCGGGAAGAACATCGTAAGCGCCCAAAATTTCAAAATGTGATTTTTATGTAACCTCTAGATATTCCTCTAAATAATAGAATATCTCACACAACATTTTTTTAAATATCAAGTAAATACCATTCACGATGTATAAGATATAAATAGAAAAAACCTCGTCCTGTAATAGTACATTACTGCAGTGGCCAGCAACAGAGGCATTGATGGACGAACGTGTAAATGTGGGCCGAGGCGAAGCCGAGGCACACATACGTAAGTCCATCAATGCCTAGTTGTGGCCAAGGCTTGTATAGTACTTTTCTCAAACAATGCGCGGAAATTAAAACAGTAAATTTTCTCAAAAAATTCGCGGAAATTAAAACTCTTTTCAAAATCAATGACGAACAACGAATTTTTATTTTTATACAATTTATCCTTTCGGAAATGCAATGGGAACTAGCCCTTACAGCATGGTCATAAGTTACATTTTTCTTTGTACTTAAAACTAACTTAACTAATCTTACACCTAAATATTGAAATGTGTGGGTGATACACACATTCCAAGCTCAAGATAAGTTTTACGCGAGGATCAATCCGAATCAAACGGGAGCGCCTTCTTTATTTCTCACTCTTACTATATTGTTCTTCATTGATGACACATTATTAAACTAATTTCACCACATTAACACAATAATAGCCACGAAAAACGAATCCAGAAAATTAAGAAACAAAGCCCGTCCTTATCCTCATGATTCCCGTGTAAAACCATCCTGATGACGATGAGATGATGGGATGATAGGATGACGATGAAATTGTGGATGATTTTGTAAGCTCGCGCGATGCCGCCAAAACCACCATGTACGAGTAAACTTGCACCAAAACTTTTGTTCTTTCTTCGTATGTATTTGAGATTCCTGTTATGTTGGTCGATCTACGCAACCGTTTGGTACACAATCCGCACAAAATTATGTCACAAATATCACTAAAAACCAACTTTTCACAAATATCAAATACAGACACAAACGAACAAAATAATGACGGCAAGCAAACTCCACGAACAACGAACAACAATTTGTTTTTTTTTTTTCAATAAACAGCTTTCTATTTGCAAGCCAGTTCGAAATTTAAATAAAACCTTTTTTTAACTGGTCGGTAAATAAAATCCACGTATGCTTCAAACTGAGTTTATTTGTTGTCGAATTATTATATCACTCACACCACAATGACAGATCAATACTATTTATTACGCGATAATCACTTTACGAAAAAACGAACATCTATCTCCCTAGGCGCGCACAATAAATCCCTGCATACCCGAATCAGTGACTCCACGAATGAGTGCTTGAATGGTGTGCGCGCCGTCCCTCCTTCGTGAGTCAATACCATTACTTTTAATGTTAAGATTTTATAACTTTCTCAATATCAGGTATATTAAAATTAATAAATGCTTACACTTTGATGAGTTACCTCCTTGGTCGCCATGTTTCGGAGAAAAAGATCGTTCCATTTTTAAATTACACGACAGATATGAGTTTAGTATGTAATTTATTTGGCCGCTAAACACGACAGATATGGATTTTCATACAAACATTGCCGGCCGCTGCGCGCATGTATTTGGCCAGTACAGCAATTTAGATTTATCTCGAAGAAGGTTGTCAAAATAATGCTCACATTTCCAAGCATGTTTGAGAAAAAAAACTTAATGTCGCTTACGATGTTCTTCCCAAAAAGGCTCGTTATGTATTTCTTTACGGTATATTTTGCTGAGTAGGTAATATGTTTAGATTGATTGATTGATTCTAACAGGTTTCGGTTACTTTTTCATGAACCTTTAGAGTCAAATATCTCAGTTCCGGTGCGAGCTAAGCCATAAGTGTTTATTACAAAATATGTTTGTTTTTTGTAGTACTATTTATACAATACTTTCATTGGTGGCCGCAACTCACTACTCTCACTTTGACTCATACAACCCGGGCGAATTAACTAGGCACCTGGCTCGCACGTGGCTCGGAATTTGACACCCCTCCTGCTACCCCCCCCCCCCCCCGCCGGACCCCCCCCGCGAGACCCCCCCGCGGGACCCCACCGCCGCCGCCGTGCGAAGCCGAAGCATAGCATTTCAGTTACCGTTGCACGCGTCCGTGCGGTTTAGCATTTTCGAGTTATTCTTTCCGAGTTTTTTATTCCGAGCCACGTGCGAGTCAGGTGCCAAGTTAATTCGCCCGTGTTGTACACATTTAATATTTTTGCCAATTCGCTAGAATAATCATCATCATTCTCTTGCCCATTTCCCATTATTTGGGGTCGGCGCAATATGCCATCCTCTTCCATTCATCTCTCTTAGAGCCGTCGTTTCAATACTCACCCCTTTTTTACACATATAGAAAACAAAAATGCAGCAGCAGTAGAATAGTTTAACCAATTTGCATTCATAAATGCAGTTACTACACAACAACACGGGTGTTTTACCGTGGACAGAAATAATTACGACACACGACACACACACCTAATAGATGATAATAACAACTACCTTTTGCTAGAGATACAGCATGCTTACAAACTCAGAACAATCTGCACAATTCACTGACAAAACTTACACAAAATGAAATGGACTGTTTGTCACAAGGAATAACTTCTTGTCTGCGTCTTGCAGCACTTGGAAATATTTCCTGAGTTCTGGGTTTGGCCTTATGTATTCTTCCACATTTTGGGCAACAATCTTATGCATTATTGGATGAGAACTTTGTACAGAATTCTGGAAATATTAGAAATCATTTTATTCTTTGACATAAAACATAAACAAGTGGAAGATTATTATGAGATATAAAATTACCTTAACATCTAAGAATAGAATTTCCGGATGATAATCAATGTGATTTTTAATAAAGTATTCAGCTACATTGCAGAGTAAGCCCATTTCTGGTACAGAAAACAGATCTGCTAAATGCACCATCTTTGCCCGGTTTGCCTGAAAAAAAAACAAGACCATACAATTATAAAGACGAAGGAAGTGGCGAGGACCCTCTACCTATCACACTGGACAGACTTGAGGCCATTGGGGACATTGACGACTGTCAAATGTGGATTTTCTGAATTTGTTAATATTTAGAATACCTCTAACAGGAATGTTGTCAAGAGCATATCAATTATCACTACAATTATAAATTAAAGTCCCCCGCCGCGTTTTTCTGTTGTCCTGTCTGTCTGTATAGGCTATTCTCAGAAACTATTGTAGGAATTTTGATACGGTTTTCACTAATAGATTAACTGATTTACGAGGAGAGTTTTTGTTATTGGTGGTAACCGTACGAAAACCCGAAAACATTTTATAATATTCTAACCTACAGATTTTTTGGTCAGCCTACAGAAAGGATGTCGGGCAAATTGCTTATTGCTGCCAAATTGATGCAGAACATTATATTTACAAGCATACATCACTGTCGCGTCATGTCACACATGGTCCTTGTGTCAACATACTAGTGCAGGGGGAGCGAGCACAAATGAATGATTGCTTACAAGTGCCACACTGATTACTAAACATCTACTATACAATATATATGGGTAATTCTTATTCTTACGAAAAATAGTGTCTTTCGTGAGAATTGGTTAGCTGGGCGAAGTCACTCTTGTTTATTTTTCCAATTATAATATAGACCGGTAAAATTTTGAGAAAAAGGCCTCCGTTTCAAGTCTAGAAGCAAATCATATTACTTTTTAGTAACAAATGTTTTCTTACTAATTCGACCCCGCTGAATCCGAAAATGCTTGTTACCAACTCGAAATTCCAGCCGGAAGCGAGATATTCAAGATGGCGGCCAAAAAACCGGAAATCGACGTATTTTGCGCCTCCTAAGACCTATAACCCTGATTTAAACACCAAATTGTTTAGTTTTGAGGGCATAAAATACACATACATATGGACATTCATACACTCACGACCATAATCTCTTTCGGGGTGGACAGAAACGTTGCTATAACTACCAGTTGTCTTGCATACAGTTTCAAAGCTCACTTTAGCATATTGAAGGTAGCATAGCATATTATGCTCACGACTATATTCCCCGAGGGGGTAGTCAGAGTTATTCTGAAAACTCAGAACATCCACGTTTCTCTAAGTAATAGGCGTAGGCAAGGCATAGACCCTATTAAAAGATTCAATATTAAATTAATTACGAATTCAAGATTAAACGCACATACACAAAAATAGAATTTGAAGTCAGTTTATATTATTATACTTATTATTTATTAAGAAATATTTTAGATAACCAAAGAAACCTCGCTATGCGTATTTAAACATAGAGCTCGGCATTTACAAATCTTCATACATGTGTTGAACCCTTTTCTGCACCGGCACTGGTTCGTTTGGCACAAGCCTTTGCAACCACATGCACGACGAGCATCGCAGTAGGCGGGAATAGGTGGCAGCCTCATGAGAATTCAGCACTTCCCAGCAACAGTCCAAAGTAGCCAGCAACCAAGGAATATACTACTCTCCAGCGACTGACTAGCTCTGCCTTCGCTCAGTGACGGTTCTCATCGCGCAATCGTGTGGTGTATTGAGGCATTTTGCTGCCAATCAGCGACGACTTTGCCATATATTATTATGGTCATACACGCAATGATGCGAGATATTCAACTACTGCCGCGCCTCACAGGTCTTACGTATGCTATTGGTGAGGCCGACCAGTCGGTATACCAGATATTGGCGCCTTAATTAAACTTATTAATGTTCATTTATTTAATGATAATAAAAAGGAAAATGGGAAACTATTTACAAACTATTTAGTTTGTAAATAGTTTCCCATTTTCCTTAATTAGGAGTATTTATGGGGAATTAGGGGATAGGAAATTAGGGTTTAGGAATGTAATGCATTAAGATCAATTCTTGAATTGTCGTCTCTTTGTCTGTTTGTTTGTGCACGCATAACTTAAAATCTACTGAATCGATTACAATGGGGTTTTCACAAAAGCATAGAAAATAGTGTGTATTAACATTTAATTTTTAATTTATCGCAATCGATAAACTAAATCAAAAGTTATGAGTATGAAACGTTTTCAAGTACGCGTATCAGTGGTTTGCGCGTACTAGTTTGTAAATAGTTTCCCATTTTCCTTAATTACGAGTATTTATGGGGAATTAGGGGATAGGAAATTAGGGTTTAGGAATGTAATGCATTAAGATCAATTCTTGAATTGTCGTCTCTTTGTCTGTTTGTTTGTGCACGCATAACTTAAAATCTACTGAATTGATTACAATGGGGTTTTTACAAAAGCATAGAAAAATAGTGTGTATTAACATTTAATTTTTAATTTATCGCAATCGATAAACTAAATCAAAAGTTATGAGTATTAAACGTTTTCAAGTACGCGTATCAGTGGTTTGCGCGTACTAGTTTGTAAATAGTTTCCCATTTTCCTTAATTAGGAGTATTTATGGGGAATTAGGGGATAGGAAATTAGGGTTTAGGAATTTAATGCATTAAGATCAATTCTTGAATTGTCGTCTCTTTGTCTGTTTGTTTGTGCACGCATAACTTAAAATCTACTGAATCGATTACAATGGGGTTTTTACAAAAGCATAGAAAAATAGTGTGTATTAACATTTAATTTTTAATTTATCGCAATCGATAAACTAAATCAAAAGTTATGAGTATTAAACGTTTTCAAGTACGCGTATCAGTGGTTTGCGCGTACGATATTGCGAACGCCACTAGTAACACATTAAAAAAACGCACTAGTAGATTCCAAATGCTATTTTCATGTATTTGGGTGTATTTCTTGTCCTCAAAAACTTAAAATTAGCTTTAAATTTCGTTTAAATAGACCTTAGATGGCGAAATAAGTGTCGATTTCCGGTTATAATCGCCATCATGAATATCTCACTTCCGGTTGGGATTTCGAGTTGGTAACAAGCATTTTCGGATTCAGCGGGGTCGAATTAGCTAGAAAACACTTGTTACCAAAAAGTAATATGATTTGCTTCTAGCTGTCAAATTTTTCAATTTTAATCCTGGTCTAATAGTAATTAACTTTATTTACTATACTGAAAGCTTAATTACTCATAAAATATACAGCTGTTGGATTTACACATACAACTATGACCAAAATGTCACAGCCATGCTGTGTCCGCTCACCGAAATACTCTAAAAAAAAAATTTTTCTGAATTCCTTTTCGATTTATTGGAAATAAATGCATTGCCATTCATTTTATGTGCGTTCAACTTATCACAAAATAAATTGATTGTTTCGTTTTGGTAATAAGTGTAAAATATAAAACTTTATAAAGTTTGTCCGAAAAAAAATTATCACAGCCATGCCACAAAATAATTTTTCTTCTAAAACGGTAGAAACGTAAGATAATTAAAAGCCGGTATCACTATATATTTTTCTTCTTTGGCAACATTCTAGGCCTCCCCTTTCCCGGACGGCGTGAATAGCGAAGTGAATATAAAAAATAGTTTTTGTGTTTTATTTTGAAAAGTGACAATCTAAACCTGTCCAGGCCGTGCCCGAATTATAAAAGGTAAGTACAATTGTAATGCTGGTGTTTTTTTTATGAATTGTAAACTAAACTAAATAGTTTCTGCTAAAAGTAAGATATTGCAAAGAACTCATCTAGTTTTTAAGTTATATCGGACACGGCACGAAAATGTCACGACCAAGGCAGTCACAACCATGGCTTTTTGATACCATGGCTTTTTGAGACCATGGCTGTGACAAAAATGCATGGTTGTGACGTATCTAATATAAATTATTTTTGACACCAGCAGTGGAGGATATTGTGAGATCGATTGACTTTGTTTATCTGATGTAGAATTTCTTATTGTTTTAGATGCCACCGAATAAAAACAACACACAAAGTATTGGGGACAAAAGAAAAGCTGAAATGTCATCAACGGTCACAGCCATGCTGCTCAATGTCACAACCATACCTTTGCATCCCATTTTCAACCCCTTGCAAAGGTTTTTAAGCGTGACCTTATATATTGAAAACCATTATTTTGGATACACTTTAGAATACATGAGTAAAAATTAAAAATATTGTAAAAAAATAAAAAATATTTTTTTTTTCTTTTCCGTAAGAAATACCCATATTTATACATGTTTAAAACGGTAATACAGTATACCATAAAATAGGTAACAGCTATGGCTATAGAAGTGAGAGATGGAATAATTACTTTCACAATTCCTGTTTAGAATTCCATTAGACTTAGTATAGGTACATACCTACATATTAGTCCCATAGTTGTATATTACGTAAGTATTGTAATGCATAAGTAATTTAAGTTTACAGCCTGTATAAGTAATTGACAACAATAGCTACCTATTTGAATGCGTGTTTTTAAACTGCTTATATAAATATACTTAAAACAATTAAATGACTTCATTCATTGTAGATACAGTGCAAACCATGACTATAATTTTTCAGAAAAAAGTAACAAATTACATTATGAATCGTTTAGAGATATTATGGCGCTCCATAGTCATTAAAATTTTAACAATGAAAGGTAAAAATCTATAAATTTGATAATTCTAATCGTGAATCAATATTCGAGATTTTGCCCATAATGTGGAAAACACTCTACGTGAGAATTTTTATCAGACTGCAATACAGCCCAAAGAGTAATATTTTTTGTAGTTGGTTAATCCATAGTATCAATTTCATACAACACTTAAACGCTGATGTTTTTTTGGCGAAAAATGTTTAAATAGTTTTGTTGGCAAACCATACATTTCAAAATTTAAGAAATTAAGTATGATACGGACGGAGTGTAATTTCAGACGTTTTACTAGTACGTCGTTTTGCTTTTATTTCATTCATCCCACATAGACATTTTACTAGATTGTCTTTCTGATACGGACCCGTAAACTTAAATGTGTCGTGAAAGTTAAGTACTGCTGACTACTACTGTGCACTACTTCTAGTGTAAGAAATATCGCACTAGGTATGCAACTATTAATACACTAGGTAATGCAAAATTAAGAATTAGCTTGGATAATTATCAAAGAAAATAATTATCTTGATAATTTCGAACCCTATAAATAAGATTCTTAGATTCTTTATTGTACACAAAAACAACATAATTAAATAAACAATTTTTACTTACTTTATGAGCTCTAGTATCTCCTTCAACATAAGCTATGGGTATAATTCTGTTCCTGTATATCTGAAGCACCTCCTCAGTGGAGACTTGAGTCAGACCACGGTAGACTGCACCAAATTGTATTTGGAGGAATGAATCCAGCTTCAGCAGAAGGCCTTTCTCAATGTCATAATGTAGACCACGCACGGCAAAGTTTGGCTTGTATTCCAGATCCATGATCTCTGCTGGATACTGAAAAAATATTGAAACTTGTTGGAATCTTGTAGACGATTCTTTTTAGTTCTGTCACCCGTAGTGGCAATGCCAGGTTTATACAATTATTAATCAGTCTAGGGCATGGTTAAGCCCCACAAACTGGAATAGGCTAACTGCTCTGCTTGACAGGGGGTCAGCTGCCAACCAGCAGTTGAGCTGCCCATTGTTGTTAAGAGTTATAAAATCGTCTTCTTTCTTGTTAGCATGAGCCATATCGCATGACATATGCGGCAATTCCAAAAAAAAAAATTAAACCATAATTTTTATTCTTTTCATAACATTGTGTTATGCTGCGGTAAGGTTCACTAGCATAAGCGAAAATCCTAGGTCTAAGGTGCTGTTTATACGCGTGGCGGTGGCGGATAGTCAAAGTAACATAATAGTCAACCTTTATAGTACGCAGCATAACGTAACGCAACATAACGCAACATATCGTTTTTGTCGTAAAGGAAAATCGCGCCCGCGCCACCAGGCGGAGGCGCGGGCGTTATTCTCCAAACCATGCTATGCTGCGTACTATAAGGTTTATATTGCCGCACCCCGCCTGCGACACGTCCGCGCCACGTCACTTCTGTTTAAACAGCACCAGGGTCCAACTTAATATGCTGACGGATTTCCAAAGTCCCTAATGTCTAAATCGCACAAAAGAATCTGCTGCCCCATTCATTTGGGTCGAGTAAGATTGCAGTTTTGTATGGAACAACTGTTTTTTTTTTTCGCGATTTCGACATTGGTCCCATAGAGAAAGTTGCTCAATTTGATGGTCTGAAAAAACCGTCAGCATAGAAGGATTGCTAACCCATCAATAAAAAAAATTAACAAACCTTATATTTTTCCAGCAGAGTTTTTCTGCCAAGATTGTATAGCAGATGCTCGAGAGTTGGTTTGTAATGTGCCAGTGTATAATCATAATCAAAGCCGTAAACCTTGACTTCGGACAGGTCCAGCTCATTGCAGGCGAACACTCCTTGTGGATTCACATCCTGCGGCAACTTCTTAGCTAATAGGAGAATTAATTTGAGATATGAATGCATTGAGTTCTCTGCGCAGAAGAGAGAACCCCCCTTTGACTTAATAGAATTAGCATATAGGGCTGATATTCTTCAAGTTTCATTTTGTTCAGAAAAGGCAAGGACTTTGCATCAGCATGCTGTTAACGGCATGGCAAAGTGTTTGATTGTTATAAATTACAGCTTAGGGAATGTCAGCGGAACATGTGCCATATTTGGTTTTTGTTATTGTATGATGCAGTGAGTTCATCTGTACAGAATGTCATTGAGAAAAGGTCATAATCATTAAGTCACTATGAAAATTTTATGAAGATTCAGTCTAATGTAATGACTTATGAAGATAAGGTTGAATTTAATTAGTTTTTTTTTATCACACTAGTTCTCGATCTAAATAACAATCAGCTGATCTCAACTGGTTCTCTTTTCTGTGGAGTATGGCATATTGTCGCATAATGTATGGCCCAATAATGTTAAAAACAGCCGTAACCTACACCTATAGCTATGAAAAGGATAAGTAGGTACTTTCATTCAAAATAAGTTAATGGTTGGTTTTATAATAATATAATGCATACAATGAGCGCGTGGCACTCGACTGAATTAGGCCGCGACGTCGCGGCGCGAAGGTACATTTTTATACCTACAGTGCGGAGTGAGACAGGCCTGATACAGGGCGTAAAACTTTATGTATTGTATATTAAACAGGGTGCACACCCTTTACAGATACAAACACCCATGAATACCAATATTAATATTCATCACACAAATATTTGCGGATTTACCCTAGTGGAATCTACCTATTCCAATCCCCTGCTTATAACTTTAAACAATTTCCTTCTTCTTCTTATTGTGTGGGTAGCAAGCCATGGTGTCCGATTTTTCAAATGGGTTTTTTAATGTAACAACTACTACCTACCACCAGAGATAGTAGCCGGGACCAACAGCTTAATGTGCCATCTGAAGCATGGAATCATCTCTTTTCAGACAATCAGGTGATTCAGCCTGCAATATCCTAACCCAAACCAACTGGGGAAAAATGCACAAAGTAACATTTTACTAGGTGCCCCCCGTGGGAATCAAACACAAGACCTCCGTGTCAAGAGCACAATGCTCTTAACCATTAGACTACGGAGGTAGTTTCCTTCTGATTAGTTTTAACAGCCATTTTTCAGAATCATAGTGTGTGGAAGTGCATACTCTCTATTATGCACCTATGAGAATGGTGTGAACTTATGTATTATGTATTATGAACTTATGTAGTATGTTTGACGACCTGGTTGGTGTAATGGTTACCACGCCGGACTGCTAAACCTGGGTCCTGGGCTCGAATCCCGGTTCGGTCATGGATGTTATATGATCGTGCCGTTGTTGTATGGTTTCCATATTAAAAAGCCTATAGTGCTTAACTTGGGATCATTACAATGTATGTGCCTGTGAGCGTTATTTATTATTATTATTTATTTATGTATGGATGTTGTTTATTTTATAATTAGAAAAAGAAACCATAAATCAAAATAGAACCTTAATTATAGGGTCCCATTGGCTCCCATTGGGTACCCAAAGAGCCCTATTACTAAGCCAATGCCATCCGACAGTCTGTCTGTTCTACCTTAATAAGGCTGTATCTTTTGAACCATAATAGGAAGCCAGTTGAAATATTCACAGAATATGTGTTATGACAGATTTCCTAACAAACAACTAAATTATACTGTAGAGTTTGCTCTATAATCACACCAAGTTTGACATTTGTATGTATTACCGTTTTTACGGTAGAGCAAGAAAAAAAAACACAGATAATAGTTTCTTATTGAGAACCCTCCTTAATTTTTAACTTTTTGACATTTTTATTATTTCTTAACAAATCCACCATAATAACGCATATTATGTGAAAATTCCAACTATCTAGCTATTATCGTTCAAAAGTTACAGCCCTAAATACATAGGACTGATGGACGGATGGACAGTAGGCTTAGTAATAGGGTCTCGTTTTCACCCTTTGGCTAGGGAACCCTAAAAAAAACAAAATGCACAAAATTAAGGGGGGTCCCATACAATGAATTCATTGTATTCAAATGTTTTTTTTTTTGCTTTGTCGTAAAAACGGCAGTAGGCAAGCATCAAACTTTATGTAATTATAAAATCACAAATAATAAAAACCGGCCAAGTGCGAGACGTGCTCGCGGATTTTTTTTTTTGTTTAAATTTTCTATGGTTAAAATAACATTGTGTGGTGTTGTGGAACCCCAGGGCACGAGTCCGATTCACACTTGGCCGGTGTTTTAAATAGGTAAGTAAGGTACATAAATTCAACTTACATCGACATTTCAACTTAGTGCGGCAATAGGCTTCCTTCAACAGTTCCCGCGTAGAAAAACTTCTTAGCGTTACATCACTTTTCTTTACAAGGCTAATACAATTCAGGCTCGAATTAAATTTCCTGATCCCGCCAAATAAATTACTATACAGGCCCATTTTGATTTAAATTCAGTTATGTTATCAACGTAGCAGAAATACTGGTTTTATACATTGGGTACTATTTTGCCCCGCGGAAGTGATTTAGATTTTTTAACAGACGACGCATTGACCGATGTCAAATTAAGTCAATCAGCGATAAAATTAAAGTTAAATGTTTAAATAAAAGACGATCATTGCATAATACAAATTTGCGACGACAACTCAACTCACAATCACTCGCCGCTAAATGCACAAAATCGACTGACACTGACACTGACTGACAGTGACAGTTCACAGTCTGACAGTTCTGACACTGACAGGGCTACCACCTCAAAAAATCGATTGGGCGCTAAAAATGTGAAAAAGCGCTAGCTTCTAAAAGGGGGTTCAAATATGCGCGAGATTCGGCGCTTAACTCTTATCACATAAAAAGGCCTTTAAAGTGCTCTAAATAGTCTTATCAGCAGTGATCGGAACGATGGGATTGTAAATACCTAAACTTGCCGAGTAAAATGCCTTAAATAAGATGGCGTACATTATGATGGCATCTTATTTTGGGCGTGTAACGTCACTTTGACAGCACTAAATTCAGCTGTTGGTTTTCTGTCTCTTTTCTTAATCTTATTTTAGAAAGTGACAAGAATAAATTTAGTTAAGTTAAGTCGTGGCACAGTCCGAATCGGGGCCATTATGCTATCAATATTTATTATTTTCCAATCAAAAACACAAAATATAGGTAGCATATTCAAACACATATCATGTTGCTTTATCAAAAGTTAAAAAAATGCTAGTAATCCAGTAAAATTTGATAAATCAGAAGAAATAATTTCCGGAGTTTTGAAACTTCTTAAAACGTTCCTTTGGTACGGTATTTGGTTGGCGGTGGAAAAAATCAAAATTGCGATATCCAAGATGGCTGCCATGGAAACCCCGAACCGACTGAAAATCTGTATCTGGGGGTTTTCGGGGTCGCTGATTAAGAATATGAAATCATTTTCTTTTTATCTTCAACTTTAATGGCCCTCATGAAAGTTGAAGATAATACAAATTTCATAATTTTTAAAATGCTGTTACTTTCTCAGCCCTGTAGCCTTCAAAGGTTAAGTCCTATGACAAAAATGCATACTACTGTTATGTAGGAAATTTTGTCAGGTTTAATTTGTCCACACAACACATTTCGATACGACTTACAGATTTCGAGAAATACGCGAAAAACTGAAAAGTCACCCATAGAGCCCCCTCACCCCTTCCTCGAGCTCACCCCCCCTCACCAGGACTTTTTTTTCTTCAAAATTACGTACCAAAGGAACGTTTATAACAAGTTCCAAAACTCTGGAAATTACTTCTCCAGAATGGTATATTTCAGCTTAATTTTACTGGGTTATAGATTCTCCACTTGGCGCTAAATTCTGAGATACGGCGCTAAACAGGCCAACAATGCGCTAAATGTAGCGCCGAAAGCGCTAAGGTGGCAGCACTGCAGTCTGACAGCAAAAAAAACAGACTAGACACAGACGCTACAGATGCGACATCGAAAGCGAAATTTTCACTTAGTTCCAATAGCTCCGTTGTGGCGCTGCTGTCAAGCTGATTTCTATTCTATCACACATTGACGTATCAACTAAAGACCGGCAACATCAGTATGGCTAGTATGCCAACCCGCGATAGCCGTGATACGGCATATCACGCGAACAAACGAGCGAGATAAAAGATGTGATATAGCCGTATCACGGCTATCGCGGGTTGGCGTACTAGCTAGGCAGTTACACAACTGGCACCACTTTTTAAGCAATTTTAAGCACTTTTTTATGTCTGATTTATATTCTTTATCTACCCAATATAGGGACTTTATTTTTGATAACGTCCTTTCTTGAGGGAAAATGTGACTTCAGCGCCAAAATGGAACTATCGGAACTAAATCTTGTCAAAGGCCTTGTCATAGTAACAAAATCGAAACGGAACGGGGTTGCCAGACGTAGGAAATTTCTCCTTGTAGGCATAAAAGCAAGAAAAATCTTGTACACCCACATTGGCTTTGGTTATCAATTACATTCTGTACATTAATCCAAAGTGTATCCCGTATCCGATAACGATTTATTTCATTGAACAAGACCTATCTAATGACACCTCACACGATTTATTAAAAAAATATTTTTTTTTCTACCCCCTTTTCGTTGTATGGGAGTTATGGGACCCTGTCGGAACAAATAAACAAATTATTTTTATACTTCATTTCTATTTTTGAGTTACTATCAGTTTAAAATAACAATGTGCATGACCTTGAAGGGCCGTTCGATAACTTCACTCGGTTGACAAGGGAATGTAGACTCTTGGTAGACTCTATGTAAAGGAAATAATCATTTGAATGACTCGAGTGAAGTTCGTGTGATTGAGTGACGTCACATTTGCGAGCGAGGTCATGCACATTGTTATTTTAAACCGATAGTACCTATTGTTATTTGTCCTCATGCTCAATAGGTGCAAAAATTAGCGATTAATCGAGGTGGGGCATATATAGGTAGACAGACAGAATGGATGAAAGTATAAGGGCTCCTTGTTTGACTACGGAACCCTAAAAATACCACATAAGTATAGGTATTTTAGTGAGTCCAAATCAGAACACTTAGGTCCGTCACACACATACGGAATTGTAATCCGGAATTCCGAATCAGGATTACGATTTCGTATGGATTTCCCCCTCAACAATTCCGAAGTGCGATTTTTGACAATCATACGAGCGACTTGGCAGTAGAAAGATGCATAATCTCCATAGTAGGTAATTTTGACATTTTCTACTGCCAAGTCGCTCGCTCGTATGATTTTCAAAAATCGCACTTCTGGTCAAATCCTATACAAAATCACATTCTGTGTGTGGCAGACCTTAGGGTTACACCACACCACCAATACCTACAGGGTGTGGTTAGGGTAAACAGTAGCATTAGGTACCTACTTTAAGGGGTGATTGTACCCATGATACTGAACAAACTTTCCCCAAGAAATCTATAGGAAATTAGCAAACATTTTGGACTTTATGAATGTATGAAAAGTAGTATTTTTTTTCGCGAATTTCCCGATATAACACTAGGTTTTACTTCTGGGAGTCTGACTGTAAGACCAAAAAAATAAAACTATGTTAGGTGTACCTACACACGGCGACAGATCAACTTCCCTGTGTTGAGTTGCCGTGTGTGTAGGACCTAATTGTTTATAAAAATAATAATTTATTACGAATAAATATGAAAACAATTAAAAAAATTATATTTGGGGGAATGCACTTCCGATATAATTTTTGCTTCTGTAACGGAATGTGTGCGAGCGAATATAAACGTCTTTGTTTGCAAGTTTGAGTTTACAATCGTCGTCAGGGCGGGACACGAAACAAAGAGTGTAGAGCGCCATCTCTAATTCAGGTGATGTGCCAATAAACATCGAGTCCACTGGTTTATCAACGCCTTGTTGGTTGAAATGTAGTTTCAATACTACTCCTTTCTGCAAACGTAAATGGTTAAAGTATTAATAGTTAGGTGAGTACGAATTCCGTAGGTGTGTGACAGGCGTAAGAGGGAGGTTACACGGTCAGTATTTCATCAGTCTGGTCCATCAGTCTGGTCATGTATATTTGATTTGAAGGGAAACTGACTCGAGATTGACCCGACTAACATGGTGCTTCAGTATATCAGTTTCCCTTCAAATCAAATAAACATGACCAGACTGATGGACCAGAATGACGAAATACTGAACGTGTAACTGGGCTCTAACATCGCAGCGTAGATAATATGCTCACGACTATATTCTCTGAGGTAGTCAGAGATATTCTGAAATCTCAGAACATCCACGTTTCACTTAAGTAGTACCGAAACTCTGTCCAGTGTGACGGGTAATGAGCCTGTCGCCGCTTATAATGATTTGGACAATGGGTACAGCACATGCCTCAAAATTGAAGCGTGCAGGTTGGATCACGATGTTTTCCTTCATCGAAAAGCCGTTGGTGTTACAAATAGTACATAAATTCTGAAAATGTATTGTTACTAGTCGGCATGGACGGGGATCGAACCATCGAAGCATGGGTTCCCAGTTCTCGCTACTGGGCCACCACGGCTTCGTGTCGATGCCGTGATGTGTGAATAGAACAGATATCATTTATTTTTGCGAATATGGGTACATAGACAAAAAACAGAGATGTTACATATAAGTTGTTCCGTAAGCGGGCACTACATTCTCGCCGAGAACAGCCGAGAACGAGAGTGTGGATGCCCTTCATTGTTCTCGTGGCGTCTTAAGTCATAGTAATTTTCCTTGAAAGTTCTCGCCAAGAATTCTCGACGTACCTACATATTCCGTGATTTTTTAACTTACGTCATTCAGTTGCAGGTATTTTAAGTACCCTAGGTAATTAGCACGACGTGCTGATTCTTCTCTAGAGAAATATATCCAATTGTGTAGCCCTGCAAATTAAGGTTTCATTTTAGCGAGCCCAAATTTATTGTAGTGTTTTTAATGGCTGTTACCTGTGCGTAAGCTGTCTACGAATAAAAGTTATTCGTAGGTAGTTGTCATTTTATATTTCTTGGTAGCAGCTTGGTAGTGATAACTTGGGTCCGGAACGCAAGTCCGATTTACACAATATCCGAATGCATCAAGTCCGAAAGGATTTTTTTTCTCGATCCACCTTTATCCGAACGGGAGTAGCTTCGAATTAACTTGCAGCGAAAGACGGTCCACCGACGTCTTATTTTTTGGTAGGGGGTACTATTTTTTTAAAGAAAATAAAAGATTTGGTGATTGAAATAAAACAAGCTCCAGCAAAGAAAAAAAGTAGCCTGTCGTAAAGACATACGATAGAAGTGAAACTTCTGCAGCTGTCAAATTTGAATTTCGAACTTCCGTCAAATGAAAAGGTTGCCGATCCGAATTTCAAAGCCTTCCCATAAAAATTTTCATTTCGAAAACCCAAAAATTCCCCGCTTTGAATTTTTTTCCCGTCAATTTCCCCAACAATTTCTTTTCCCCTAAAGACCAAATTTTTCCTCAACATCGCGGGAAAACCCCCAATCTTGTTTTGCCTTGTTTTGCCAGCCAGGAAACGGATATAAAGAAAATAACATCCGCAGCTCAAATTTAAATCTCGAACTTCCGTTACACGAAAAGGTTGCGGATGCAAACAAAGCCCTCACAAAAGTGTTTCACTTCAAAAATTTAATATTAATGAGCTGCTCCATGATAATGGGCAATTGTATACATACCTAATACGTCATCATTTCTGATTTCAGATACAAAGACATGCTCAAAGCCGGAACTACTAATTTTTCCCTTGCCTCTGGAATACAGATTAAACCAGAGCTGTTTCAAGAAATCTCTCTGTTGCTTGGGATCTGGTGTCACATATCCTTGAAACAAAGTTAAATATTAGTCTTTACTGCTTCTTCGCTGTAAGAAAACAGAACGTAGAACCTATTAATTAAAAAAGATATTACCTTTCTCTTTGAGGAAAGACATTAGGTGACGAATAACTGCGGTAGACATAATAGCATCCATAAAGGCATTTTCCTCAATTCTTTCCTGAAATTATGATCATAGTATTTTAATGAGAAATATTTAAAGGTAACAACAAATCACGTTAATTTGCAAGCTTCGTTTTTATACCTGTGCTGTGACATGCTCGTTTATTGAAACGTCTCTTTCATAATTATCTAGTAGTGGCAAAAACTTCTGAATGGTCGGAATATTCCACACCTGTGATGGTATTTCGAGCAATCTGAAAAAGTAAAGTAATGATAATGGAAGAGGTAAATAATTACAATGTAAACAAGTCATCGATCATAGTTAGCTTCTCAGAGCCTGTACCCGGACTTTCGATGTTCGATATATCGCCGCTGTTTCGGTCCGCACTTCATTGTAATAGAGTTGACATTGGAACGAAAACGTTCACGCAATTGTGAAATTCGAATGTGCGGGTAGAGGCCCAGACTTGTTCGCATTAGATGAAGAGATAAAAAAAAATTCTCGATTAGCAATGCTATACTAATATTAGTCTGTATTACAATCCCATTCCAATCTGATGCTTAAGACCTTTTCTTGCTCCTTACTCAATACTCATAGGATAGAAGTAGCACAAAAATTTAAAGAAGCAATTGCCGTCGTGAAAAAGATAAGTAAGTAATTTTTTTAATATTTAGATTTTTTGACGAATAAGGCAGTACTCACGGCTGTGGAGCTTTATCTTCTTTTGATTGGGATGTTGTTTTTTCTTGGTAGTTAACTTTAATAAGTTTAAATGCATTATTCACATCTTTTCTCAGAAGTTCTTCACTAATTGTTTGTATTTCTGCATCACTTGGACCATTGGCATTACCTTGATTATTATTTTTATTTCTATTATTAACTATAGTGCTAGGTAAAACAGGGGTCACTGGGCGAGGGGTAGGATTACCGTTTCCTGGCACAACTGGTCTTAAAGGCGTGCTGCTGGGGCTTCGAGTTGATGGTTTAGGAGTTGTGACTGTTGTCGGACCATTTGAGCCACCAGCTACGACAGAGCTATAGCTAAATGGTTTCGTAGTATGTGCTGATGGCACTTTTGCAGTAGATTGTGTGGCTGGTTGTGTATGCCCTGTTGTACCAAATGATGTCGATCCGTGCTTATCACTGGAACCTTGCACAATTGAACTGTAACTTGGAACCTTTTGAGGTCCGTTTTGATTCTTGTTCTGGCTATCATAATAATTTATTAGATCCTTTACATTTCCAGTTTGATGGTTTGTAGGCCTTAGTGTTGGATACTGTGGTGCTACATAGTCTCGTTTTCCTGGTGGTGTGCTCGGCTTGGGAGTAGTCCCAGGTGTAACCAAATTATGTTGCAAGGTTGTTTGTTGGTTAGAAGGCTTTGAGGTTGGATACTGGGGAGCAACGTAGTCTCTTTTTCCTGATGGTGTGCTAGGCTTAGGAGTTGCTCCAGGTTGAGGAGATGTCGAATGAGGACCTAACGCCGGGAATTGTGACACATAATCTCGCTTGCCCGATGTAGGCTCACTAGTTTTAGAATTCCCAGGACTGTTTGATGGTTGTGCTGCTACATAATCTCTTTTTGGTTCTTGTGGATTGCCTCCAGCTTCGTGTAGTAAGAAGTCTGAATTGGCGTTGTTATAACGTCGACCTGTAAATAAAACATTTTGTTGGTGAATAAACGTTATTTGGAAATGGATATTTGTGTGACTCAAGGATTGTTTCTACCCGACAGGTATAATAACTTTAGGGTTTCTACACAAATGTTGACATCTCTATCCACGATATATATATATATATATATTAATTTCGCGTAAGATTGCAGAAATGGAGTGCTATTTCCTTCAAATTCCTTTTTAACAGACATACCCATCATATACCTAACTAATATTATCTAGTAATAACTATTTCTTATACTGTGCTAATATGTTGTTAATCGAAAATTGCAGTACAATGAACTGGAAGTAGGTACCTATATAATTTATACCTGTCAGAAATTGCTCTCCTGAACACGAATTATAATTAAGTATGAGTTATATAACGCTTTATAACGACAGAAAATAGAAAAGCGTTTTAAACAGGTACAGTCAGCAGCAATAAGTTTTATACACTTTTGTTCTACGTGCGTCGTAGTACTAAAGTGTTTACAACTTTTTGCTGCTGAATGTACTTATAAGGAATACCTGCCTAGGTACTCTATATCGAAATTTATTATTATTAGGTAGGTTCATAACATTCATATAAGTCAGTACCCTGAAAAAACAATTTTATTTGGTAAATCTGATTAAGCATCACATCATAAGTGAAAAAATCGTATAGTAGGTAAGTACTAACTACCTAATTAGAATGAAATAATTCGTACTTTAATTACAGTGTTTTTTAAAACACATAATACTAGGACAAAACAATTCAAAACAGGTAAATAAATATGGCTGTCTTCTTAGCTAAGTCTCATCTAAAATCTTCAATTCCAAACATAATTCTAAACAATACATATACAAAAACAGAGCCATGTCACTATTTGTGACGAAAATATCGTGACTTGTCCCACATAACAATTTAATCCTACATTTAATCATACTTAGGTAAGACCATGTCAATAGGTCAATAACAAAATAATGTAGGTAACTTAAAGAATGCTTACCGTATGAACTTGTAAACGCGCATAGCACAAAGAAAAATACTACAACACTTTTATTCGTAAACATATTCAGTTATTAAAAAATATATATGTAACGCAAAACATAAGGAAAACATACGGTTTAGATAAGGCCGATGAGTTTAACCTTCCCACTGATCTTATTAACGTACCAACTGCTATAATAATAGTAATGTTATTGATAAAAAGTGACTAGATTTATTGACTACAATCTGCCTCCGTGCAAGAGAGATGAACGACGAATGAAGCGAGTGGCCAACTGGCTGAACGTCCAATCTTTGCGTTCATGGCCAGCCACGTCTCAACGAATCGTCTCAATTTGGAGCAACTGCTCTCACAGGCGGTAGCAAGTCGTCATTACGTCATATAATAATAATCTCTGTAAATTGCATACGTCGATGATATTTTGGATCAACAATAGACACTTTTAATTTGCGGTGAAAGCACTACACCGTGCACCGGGCCTGTGACGTAGTTCAACATCTTATTCAGTGGCTTAGCGAGGGCTTTGTCGCCCGGGGCACAGACAGATTATGCCGCCCCCTTATCTTTATAAGAAGAACTACCCGAAAAAAACGGAGCGAGCGAAGCGAGCGTGAAATTTTAATGCCGTCGTCAGACATCTTTTGGTTTATAAATGCTTACAAAAATTTAAACAGAGCGAGCGAAACGAGCTCGACTTTTCTCCTAAATACAAATCAGTTGAAGCCTGAGTTTTTACGCACAAAATATCGTATGTAAAAGCTATGGATCAAGCGAAGCAAACACGAAATTTTTATTTAGCACCACGTCTTAGCTGTGGTCTATGATCATCATCATTGGCCTTTCCAACTATAAAAGATGATTTAAGCAGCGTCTTGGTGGCACTTACTCTCGTGACTAATGATAAGAGCTATGAGGAAACAGTGCAAGTTTCATCAATCAATATCAAGATATGAACTAATTACCTACGTGTAAGTGTTACGGATTGGTTTGTAATTATGTTACGCAATAACTTCGGCATTTCTTGACCAATTTAGGTGATTCTTTTTTTCTGTAGGATTTGCCCCCGAGATGGCCCCATTTTAATTTGGTAAAGATCTGATGACGCGCTTCGGAGCTACACAATAAAACTCATCAAAAGTTGACAGAAAATCATCAGCAGATAAAAAATTTGCTTCGTATAGAATAGATGTACCCTTTACGTGTGTAACTGATATCAAAGTCGAACTAATGTAGTAGGTACTTCACCACTGAAAATTGTGAAACAAACAAAATTTTAATAAAAGACTAAAACCGCCATCAAAAAAAGTAAAACATTATACAGGGTGTACAATAAAATGGGACAGCTACTCAAAGGGGTGCTTCAGACCATCAAACTGAACAACTTTCTCTATGGGACCAATATCGAAATCGCGAAAAAAAAATCCGCTCTCCCATACAAAACTGCAAACATAACTCGACTGAAATGTATGGGACAGCAGATTTTTTTTTCGCGATTTCGATATTGGTCCCATAGAGAAAGTTGTTCAGTTTGATGGTCTGAAGCACTGCTTTAAGTAGCTGTCCCATTTTATTGTACACCCTGTATTGCAGCCGATGACTTTTTCGTTCGCATCGATAAGAACATTAATTTGTTTTATTGGAGTTAGACGGTGTCAAGCCAAGCTAAAAAACGAACATATTTTATGCTATGTCCCTATGTTTTGCTTTTTGGCATTAATTAATTACTGTAAGAGCTAGGGAACTTTCGAAAATTACCGCCCGTTTTCAGACATCCAGCCAACAAATTTGACGAATATTTAAACAATAAAAAGCAAAACATACAGACATAGCCAAAGTCCTTATCATATTATTTTTGAAAGAACTATTAAAATCGGTTTAGTTTTGGAGGAGGAAACAGGGGAATATGAAATGCTGATTTCGTTGATTTTATGTACCTACTAGACAAAATCGGTCCGAGCTGCAGTAGTCTCATTCGCACTCTAGTCGGCGGGGTGTATAAGTGGGGCGGATCGGACAAATACGTGCAGTACGTGCACAGTCGGAAAAGTGACCTATTCTCCAAATTTCCATTTCACGCCCGCCTATCCTCTTAATAGCAAGGTTGCAAATTCATCATCAACGCCATCTATCGAGGCATTCGGATTTATTTTTTCACATTAGCTGTAATGCTTTAAGGGGCGTCCGCCCGGTTTTTGAGTAACTTTGTAACCATTTTATACATTAACTATGGCACTTTTTAAGCAGAAAACAAAACTGAACAATCTACAGGATATGAGAAGTGATGTGGTTTTTCTTGAAATCTATTTTAATGAATAAAACTGAAGAAAAACGACTCCAAAGTCACCTCTTTTTTTCCAGTTGTAACTGTTTTACTCTTACATTGTTGATAAGAAGAATATGAAAATTTACAATATTCTTCACAATACAATATAAAATGATGTGGTTTTCTTATTTTTTGAAAATTCATATAAAATCATACAGGTTTTCAAAGAAAACTGAAAATTCTGACCGGAGCCGCGCAATTGAAGCGGGATGGCTAATTGCAAAAGTTTGCTTGTAAGAAAGAGAGCCTTGCAGATGGGAGGAGTAGCCTTAATACGAATTGTTAATATTTTATCTACGTGCCAACCAAAGAGTAATATAAGTATATTAGAAAAGAGAACCCACCCGTGGCAACATTATGCATCCACCTTACGTCAAACTGAAGGCTAGCTTGCGCCATCTGTGTTTCTCTGAAAATAATTTTACCTATACTATACATACCTACTTATATATATACTTATATACTCATACCGTTGTTTGAATGCTAGTTTTCGTTCAATCCCGCACCGATCGAGTGAAATTCCAGTATCCTTACTATTCCTGTAATCTGTACATTGGTAAGAGAACAACTGAAACTCCAGAACATCACTAAATCGGCACAAAATTGAACAAAAACTACAAACAACACGCACATTACGCAAGGTAGGTCGCCATTTTGTAAATTTGTCAATTTGACATTGACATAGACAATATAATCTTTGTTTTTTCATAGTAAAAGATATATTTAACAGATGGCAGCACATTCTATGCAAACTAAATCGGAAAAACCACCAAAAGGCAAATGTCCTCCGCCTGGTGCCAACCCTAGCAAACTAATTTTTAGGTGTGATACTTCCTGCCCGCGCCACAGTCGCAAACTCGGATTGAAGATAATTCAAAAAAATGTACTCAATTTGTACTCCCTTAAAAAAAATTGTACTCATGTGGTTTACGAGAAAATAAGCAATGTTTGTGGCGCGGCTGGGAAGCATCCTTCCCAGCCGCGCCACGGCGAATACCGCTTATCAAGAAGTTTAATTGAAACGATCTAATGTCTAAAGAAATATACTAAAATTGTACTCTCTAATAATAATAAAAAAACTTTCTGAAAAGCATTCTTAGAAAGAGAAATTAAGTCTCATGGACCCCCAATTATTTTTCTCGCTGACATGAACCCCTTGCAGGTCGTAATCGACCCCGGGGTCGATATAGACCACTTTGGGAAACACCGGTTTAGACCGCTAGACCAAATAGACAGTTGGGCGAAATCTCTCACTACTACAGCGCAGCGGTAAGGTGTAGTGCGCTGTGTCGCTCCGATATGAACCCTAGTTCAACACATAGTGCTTCGAAACATAACCGATAGATGACCGAAGCTGTCTATGGAAATCAGCGTTCCACTTTGTTTTTACTAAGATAACATAGCATGGACAAATTCACTGACAGCCACTGCCACTGTTGCCAGGTCTCCCGATTTTCCGGGATATCTCCCGATTTTTGTCAATGTCTCCCGATGTCCCGGATTCCCACTCAAACTCCCGATTTTTTAAGAACAACTTTTTTTTCGGAAAAACTGCGTAAAACGGAACAAAATTAAATGCTAAGCTATTAAATATGATTAAATATGTACATCACTTTGTAAAATGCGTAGCCTAAACTATACTTTGACTTAATAACATAAAGTTGAATACCTATTCAATGGCAAGCTCTGGCAGTTATAGTTTAGTAATTTTGCAACATTGCAAAATAGCGAAAAAACCTGTTTTTGCTTTGGTTAACCGGCCAAATTAGGAAATTCAGTGATTTTGCACACGAAAAATATTTAAAAAAATTGCAATTGCTATGATTTTAAAGCAAACGAAAAAATGTTAAAAAAAACATTTATTAAAAGACCATGTCTGATTAATTTTAAGGAAAAATTTATCTCCCGATTTTTTCATAATGTCACCCATACATCTCCCGATTTTTTATTGGTACACCTCCCGTATTTCGAAAATTGGATCTGGCAACACTGGTTTGATCCCGGCGAAAAAATAAAGTTTTAAAAGATTGGAAAAATTATCAAAAATTATTGTAAAAATTACAACATAAATGTTAAAATGAAAAGTAACTTGAATTCCATAGAACTGTCCCTTTACTTTATTATTTGGATACTGGCAAATGTTTATTCTCTGTACAAATTATTTACAGCGCAAAGTGGTAAATCGTTTTTTGTTATAAATTAGAAAACTTGAGTTTGATAAAAATTCATTCATTTAGCTATTAGATAAAATTATTTTAATCATTGCTAATTATCAAATGTTACCTTACAGATATTTTGCGAGATAATGAAGAATTTTACAACGATCTCATTGATTTGCAACCAGGCTGGAAATTTACGTCGAGATTCCAAGATGTTTCGGATATTGAATGGACGAGCTGGAAATATTATGTTCAAATATCCTGGTGTTACTTAATGGCTCAATTTATAGTTACTGAAGCTGTTCGCAGGACCGCATTCACTTACCTTAAGCACTGGTATATTGTATCAAGTGTGATATTCATTGTTCACCACATGGGCCTCAGACAGTTATTGCTTCTATCGGCTCAGCCATTATTGTATGGAGCTATCACATTTTTGATAGGTAACAAATGTGTCGTGTGGGTATTAAGTGTGGTACTATTAATGAGCTACAACTCATTTAAATATAAAAACGTTTTCTGGATTTTTCTGGATCATGAAAATTTGCACGACGAGGAAGTGTATTTGATTTTATTCTGTGTAGCATGGATAGAATTGCGCTGCATTAGTTTTTGCATGGACTATATTGATAAAAGCAAAGAATGTGGCAACTCATTCAAAGCGGAGAACGTGATAAATATGTTGAGTTATGTCCTGTACGTGCCCCTTTTATACACCGGCCCTGTGATCCTTTATGAAGATTTTGAAAAGAGTTTTCATGCAAACAGTGAGAAACTGTCAGTGAAACTCGGAAGATTTATATGTGATATTTTGTTGTTCCTCGTGTATACTTTAATGTTAGATCTTGCTCTTCATTACATATACTTTTATGCAATGCAAGCTAATATGGAGGTACCTGTCCTTTTGATTTAAAATAATTAGAGTTGAACCTCTTCTGGCAGCACGGAATAATTTTTTTTCACCCTCCATCTTTTTCTGTTGCTCAGGAAAATCATTTGCTAGAGCAAGAAAGATAGCTGGAATGCGACAGCACGGGGCAGTGCTGCGACCTTTTTCGCTCTAACAAATGCTGTTCCTAATCAACAGAAAAAATAAAACCGGTCAAGAGCGAGTCTGGCCACTCGCGCACCAAGGGTTCCGTACCACACCACCACAGAACACAACATTATTAACATAGAAAAAAAAATTTTTGTGTCCGGGACCTTTAGCGCAAAACCGACTCACACTTGGCCGGTTTTTAGTATTGGTTGTTATTCTGTAGAGTTTGCTCTTTAATCACACTAAGTTTGAAGCTTGTATGTATTACCGTTTTTACGATAGAGCGTGAAGAAAAAACGTTGATAGAAACTAGTTTGTTGTTGAGAACCCCCCTTAATTTTTAACTTTTTGAAATTTTTACTATTAACAAATCCGCCTTAATAACGTATAATCTGAGAAACAATCAATCAAATTTCAACTATCTAGCTATTACGGTTCAAAAGTTACAGCCTTAAATAGGTAGGACAGACGGACAGATGGACAATGTAGGCTTAGTAATAGGGTCCCGTTTTCACCCTTTGGGTACGGAACCCTAAAAATGTGATTTTGTGCTGCCAGATGAGGCCCAACCCTTAAACATAATTGAAAATCTCTCCGTTTTTAAGTTTGACTAATTTTTACTTTTCAGTCTATAAAAATGTTACCCACAATAGCTCTTTGTGGGGGTGGACTTTGGATGGGATTGCAATTTCACATTAAATATGTAATAGCCTATGGCACTTCATCGGCCTTTGCTAGGCTGGACAATATGGAGCCACCTCCAACACCAAGGTGCATCGCTAGAATCCATGTTTACTCACAGATGTGGAGATATTTTGATGTGGGTCTCTATAGATTTTTAGTAAAGTAAGTAAACAATCATTTCCTTCACCATTTAGGCTTTATGCATAATAATATGCTCATAACCATTTCCCCCAAAGACAGACTAATTCTAGAACATCTTTGTTTCACTAGTTGAAGCATACATCTTATATTGTATATTGTCTTTTTTCTTTTACAGGTATATCTACAAACCAACCTTCAATACAATATCAACAAAGTGTATTTTTCCAAAGACAGCAAATAAATTAATAGCATCATTTGCCGCCTTCCTATTCATATTTCTGTGGCATGGCACAATAAAGAGAATATTTGTTTGGTCAATTTTAAACTATTTAGGCATAACATTAGAACAGTTGAGTAAAACTATTTCTCAATGTGAAAGATACAAATGGTTTAAAAAAACTGTTTTGAGAACAGATGCAATGGAAACAAGATTTATAGCTATGTTGTGCGTTCCCCTTTTGGCTATATCTGCAATATCAAATTTCTATTTATTTGCTGGGACCGATGTTGGTGATTTGTTTTTCAATTCTTTCATGCATCCGTCTTTTTGTAACTCTGCTCTTGTGTGTGTAGCAATATACAGTTGCTGTCATGTATCTATGGCTCTAGAAGATGTCCCTTCGAGGACAGATGTGAAGAGGGACAGTGTTAAAATTAAGTAACATTTTTGAAGACAACATAACTACCATTGATTGGATCATATGAAAAAATCTAGTCTGAATCTCAAAGTTCTGTTAAAAACGAAATTATAATTGTGCCACTCATAAGTTGGTATTTAATTTTTTAAGTAATTTTTATTGTGAATTCTAAAAGAACTGCCTTATCAATACTTCTATTAGGAAAACTAGCAATAAGGGAAACAAGTTGTGATAAATGAGTAATAATGTATTTTTATAACAAACATTTGAATAAAATTTTCTTATAACACTTAAGGCACAAAGTAAATGCAAGTCTACACAAATGATTAAACAGCTATTAACTGATATGTATTAGAACCTTTTAGAAGTAAGTAGGAATGTACGTGCATTGCCTCTATGAGATCGTTGGGGTCGCCAGCGACCCCTGCCGCTTTATGTATTTGTATCAACTCTTGCCTTGTGAACACATCTTTGCCTAACTGGTGTGACCGACGGGTTAACGCATCAAGGAACTTTTTTAACTGAAACAAAATGTTATTGTGATTAACTCTACAAACTTTACATTTTGTATTTTTGTACCTACCTCATGAATTTTTTACACATTACAATATTGCCATTAATTTAATTTTACACAATAGTAAATAAAGTAATTAATTACACAAACTTACTTTGTTTCTAGAACTAACACCAGAGCCATTTATCGACCTTGATAGTTGTATGTTCCCGAACTCATCACTGAATGTGTCCATCAAACTGTGTTTCACTAAACTTATGACATCATTGGCATCTTGTGCTGTTGCCTCTTCTCTCAAATCTGCTCTTGCTCTAGCCTATGAAACAGCAAGATCGTTTATCAGAATTCAAAGATCATTTATTCAGAGTATTTATGATCAGGGGTGCGATTTTTGAATCTCATACGTTGAACTCAGCAGTTGAAAATGTATGGAGATACGCAACTTTCTACTGCTGATTTGACTTTAAAAAATAGCACTCCTGTAGTATGATTTTTGAAGGTCAAATCTTAAGTAGAAAGATGCATATCTCCATAGTAATTTTGACATTTACAACTGCTGAACTCAGCGAATGAGATTCAAAAATAGCACTCCTGACCATCGGACTAACATTAAAATCACGAAAAAATCTAATGTATGGGACAGGCGCTTTCGATGTTAGTCCAATAGAGAAAGTTGTTTAGTTTGATGGTCTGATCAACCCCTCAAGAAAAATAGTTGTACAGTCACCATCTATCTATCTTAGCAAACAAGCTGGTCAAATATTTCTAAGCAGTTCTAATTTTCAATAATTTCGTTACACATAATCAATCAAAAATATCTGAACGCCTAGAACATCAAATACATATCAACGCAGTCAGGGTGATCATAAACATCAGCACGGCTAGCATGCCACCCACGACAAAGCGTTTAAACGAGAAAACCGTCATGCTCGCTCTTTTTGGCACACGCAAAATAATAAAGATGGAGGCACGTCTCGATTTTTGTCGTTTTCTCGGGGGTGGCATGCTAGGCCTACAGGAGTGGAGTGGAGTGCGATTTTTGAAACTCATTCGCCGAGTTCAGCAGTTGAAAATGTCAAAATTACAGTGGAGAGATCTTTCTACTGCTGATTTGACTTTCAAAAATCGCACTCCTGAAGTATGATTTTTGAAAGTCAAATCAGCAGTAGAAAGATGCATATCTCCACAGTAATATCGAAATTTTTAACTGTTGAACTCAGCGAATGAGATTCAAAAATCGCACTCCAGCCTAGCTAGTACGCCAACCCGCGATAGCCGTGATATGGCTATATCACGTCTTTTATCTCGTTTGTTCGCGCGCAAACAAGCCAGATAAAAGACGTGATATAGCCGTATCACGGCTATCGTGGGTTGGCGTACTAGCTAGGCTGATCAGTTTCGGAAAAAAGACCTTAATCATTGTTATACATTTCAATGTTAAATAACATTGTAAAGAAATTATTGATAATAAACTGTTCAATTTATAACAAAATACATGTTTAGATATAATTGGTAACATTTACTGTAAATAATTTATTTAAAATTAGCACTGTTCAGAAATATTTGAACACCTTGTACGACTTGTATGCTACGATATATCTGATGGCGACTGTACCAGACTATCGATAAAATAAATACAGAGCACAGGTATAAATTACCTGGGTCAGTCTTATGCATGCTTCAAGCTGTCTTGTCGTGATCGGGGTGCCGTCATCTTGATGATTATGACGAAGTTCAAGGTAAAAGTCCTGTAGTGTATTAGAAGCTTCTGTACTAAGTTTTGGATGTACATATCTTCTCGCGTAAGCAATGTACTTGCGAAGTAAAACCAAAGGCAAAGTATCGATCACTTCACCAGGTTTCAGTCGTAATCTTTTGCTGAAAAATTCAATAATTAATATCTTGGACATTGTCACAAAGGGTCGGTCGTGAGGTAATCAAAGATTAATTATATGTGGGCGTCCACGCAAGAAGGGTCCAGTTGTCGGGTTTTGAGTTAAAATTAGATTCGGCATCTATATCAGTCACATAATCATATGGAATAATAAATAAAAAAGGGATGTTAAAATGCCGACAACTGGACCCTTCTTGCGTGGACGCCCACATATAGTCGCTAATCCCATTTTAAAATACCGGAATCGAGCCCGGACTTGATAACGTCTAGTCATTAATGCATATCCTGTGCATATCTAAACTATTATAAAACTGTAACAGAAGTGTGTCTGTACATGGTCTGTACATTGAAAATATTTGCAAAAAAAAAATTACGACATGGTTTTTACCTGTCCCTGATTCCAAATCACCAATTTTTGGTTTATTTGTCTGTCTGTTTGTTTGGGTGTTTGTTCGAGTATCACGCAAAAACTACTGAACCGATTTTGATGAAACTTTTTTTGTTTGATGGCTTATCATCTGACTTAAAATCTGGTATATAATTTATGCGGACGAAGTCGCGGGTAAAAGCTCGTTAAAGATAAAAACATCAATGGGTACAAATACTCATATTCATCATAACTACTATTTGTCCTTTGCGGGATTCGAACCCGCGACCCTCTGATCAGCAAGTAGGTCTACTACCAAGTACCAACTTAGCTATCGGGCCGCGTAATCAAATGGTTTAATATAAAAGTGAAAAATTTGCGTGGTAGGTATGGTGAAAAATTGGTTGATTGTGTGTGACATTCGCTTCGTTGTTTAATTTCACATCGCTAATTTGATTAGCGTAGCGGTTCTTTCTTGCTAGTATTTTCTTTATTTTACCGTCACTAACTTTTACATCATAGTTTTTAATCCAACAGCACATCTGGCGGAGCGCAGCGCAGAGCATTTTTCAGTGAATCAATTATCGACTTTGCTTGCATGCGTTGAAATAACATCAAAACTCAATTAACACAACTGCTAGTCCCCGAGAGCATCGAAGCGACTTGTTTAATTGATTTTCGATCTTATTCCAACGAAAGCTAAGTCGATAATGGTTTGCCAGTGAAAAATGCTCTGCGCTGCGCTTCGCCAGGTGTGCTCCGGCTCTTAGGGCCTGTTTTATTTACACTTCAGCGGGGCTAGAACGCCAACCCGCGATAGCGACATTTAATATATCCATCTGTCAAATTTAGTCTTTTATCTCGTTCGTTCGAAAAAGCGGAAGCATGATAGCGAAAGATCACGCTATCTGGTAGCATAGCCGTGATACGGCTTTATCACGTCTTTTATCTCGTTCTTTTGCGCGCGAACGCACGAGATAAAAATCGTGATAAAGCCGTATCATGGCTATCGCGGGTTGGCAAGCTACTAGTGCTGGTCAAGTTCTCACAGATCGTTTGACATACTTCGTGTTAAAGATATGTCAAACGAAATGTCGGATAAGCTATTGTCCAAGATATTTATTAGGAACTTATCCAGAAGTTGTGAAACAGGTCCAACTCACAGTCACAACTTGTGTTTAGTACTAACCAAGACAAGTAAAATAATATTCATATTCTTAATATGCTGACGGTTTTTTAAGATGATCAGACTATCAAACTGAACAACTTTCTCTATGGGACCAAAGCCAAAACCGCGAAAAAAAAATCTGTGTTCCATACAGAACTGCAATCCTACTCGACCAAAATGTATGGGACAGCAGTTTTTTTTCGCGATTTCTATGTTGACCCCATAGAAAAGTTGTTCAGTTTGATGGTCTGATCATCCTCTTAAAAAACCGTCAGCATATTAAGTTGGATCCTGTATTATAATTTTTATTTATAAATACCTTAGGGAAGCTTCGTTATCACTTTGGCTAGTATTTATGCTGACATTTAGTTTACTGCTCTTTGCTGAGCCCTTCCCTTTCTGA